>JAIFZK010000039.1:1460000-1487500 GCA_027481765.1 Tenualosa thibaudeaui | reverse complement strand
GTATATACACATTAAGCTGGTGTGTAGCGAGTGGTTCTATTTGGTTTCATTTATACTGTACATTCACTAGTTCATGATCCGAAATTTGAAGACATAAAATGAGCTTATAAGATGAGGGTAGGTGTCATCCTGACGAGCCTCTCTTGATCCAGATGGCTCTGCGTGGCAGGACTAGGACACACTAGTCTAAAGGCAAAACTGCTCAAATAAAGCAGGAGGTGTAAGGAGAGGCAGTGTAAAGGGTTAAAAGCAAAATGCCACAAAAGCTCCAGCAAGGAGGCAGTGAATGAGTTCCCAGAAAAATAGGAGGAGAAGATGGTGTGCTAAATTTTGTCACATTCCTCCTAAATTTATGTTTATGTTCTAAAACCTCATTATGTATGTATGTATGTATGTATGTATGTATGTCTATATGTATGTATGTATGCATGTATGTTTGTATGAATGTATGTATGTATGTATGTATGTATGTATGTATGTATGTATGTATGTATGTATGCATGTATGTAAGTATGTAGGTATGTATGTATGAATGTATGTGTGTATTGCTGTCTTTATGTTTGTCATCTCTCTCTGTATCTCTCCACTGGCTGTATCTCTGTGTGTGTTTTTGTCATTTATTGCTCTCTTCTTTTCTGCAACTCTACCATTTCCTGTGCCGCTGCCCTCATCTCTTGGCATCCAGCTCATATTAAAACCACACTGTGCTGTCAGAAGGCCTAAGAAATGGTCTGTGGTCTGGGCAGTGTGTGTATTTCTGCAGATGGCAGATCTGTGTGTCCGGGGTGAGGGAGATGTGGTGTGGAGCATGTTAGAGGTCATGACCTTCGTGTGTGTGTGTGTGTGTGTGTGAGTCTACATGAGAATGTGTGTGTGTGTATGTGTGAGTGAGGGTGTGTGTGCATGTTTGTGTATGTGTGTGTGTGTGCGTGTGTAAGAGAGAGAGAGAGTATGCATGTTTGTCTATGTGTGTGTGTGTGTGTGTGTTCGTGTCACATCTGACCCATAGGACAAGTTTTGCTGCATATTTCTGTCTGCAAATGACAATAACAACATACCGGACATTACCCCTGTCAATGCCGGCGCCATTCTCTGGTCACACTCACACACAACACACACGCAGACAGGCACACACAGAGACACAACAGCATACATTTATGCATGGACACACATTCACATACAAACTTTCAGTCACACAGATGCACACACACACACACACATATACACACAGGCTGTTGATTATTGTCTGACTTCAAAGCCTTTCTTTTTCACTTTCTCTCTCTCCCCTATTTCTCTTTGACATACACACACACACAAACACACACACACAAACAAACACAAAAACACACACACACACACATGCACACACACCAGTAGCGTGACAGCCCGAGCACAGTGCCTGCATGCCATGTAGTCTAATTGGGGTTCTCTAGCTCTCTAACCCATCCGGCCGAGGGGGGCCCTCGTCTCATAAGCGTCCAGTCCGTCATACACAGCCGTCGCTCCTCTGCCATTTTTACCCCGATGACTCACCATCCTCTGGAGCGGCACGTTAGGGCTATTTAAGGGCCGTTCCGGATCCCTCTTGGCCTTTCCCTTTGTGATCTCCCTCCAGTTTATAGTCTTTATTATGCAGCACTTATAATTTTGTGAGGTCTCATTTCTCTGAGCTGGGATATAATTGTCGAGGGGGTAGTTCTCTCTCTCTCTCTCTCTCTGTCTTCCTCCTTCCCTCATTCTTTCCCTGTCTTCTCTCCATCCTTCAGCACATCTGTTCCATTCAATAGCTCTCTTCCCCTATGCCCTCTCTTGTTATATTCTTCTGTGTTTGTGCCAGTTGTGTTGAATGTTGCTCTTCAGCAGTTAGTTCTCTGGAGAGCCTTGTCTTGCAGGTGCTCTATTACTGTAAATGGGCATCATGTTGCTGCACTGTATTCTATGAAATGGAAGTAAGAACAGCTACTACTTATATACTGTGCAATCACTGCCACTCAGAGATTGTCAAGATTTCTGTTGCATTAATGCCTTCTTCTCCTTGTTCTTTTCCTTCTCCTCCCCTCTTCTCTCTTCTTCTTCTTCTTCTCATTCTCTTCGTACTCCTGTCCCCTCTTTTTTCTTCCTCCACCTCACCCTCCCCCACCTCCTCCTACTTCTCTTCTTCTTCTTCTTCTTCTTATTCTCCTCATTCTTTCCTTGTCAACCTCTCTTCTCCTTCTTCTTCTTCTCCTCCTCTTCCTCTCCTTCTCTCCCTCAGATGAGTTTAACCCTGGCCTTCCTAAGCTGGAGCGGAGTGTGAGCGGCAGTAGCCCATCCAGAGACCGCCTGCTCCTCACCGTGGCAACCCTGCTCCTGGCCGCTGCCCTGGTCTCTTAGCAACCCACCATCCTTCTCCGACCTCCCACATGCCCTGGCTCGGCCCCTGGGAACCCCAGAAACCCCCTACCAATCGCCCCGCACCCCCCCAAATACCACCACCATTCAAAGGGCCTCACCACCCATCCAGGGTGTGTCATCAGCTCTACCAATCAGGAGCAAGCCCCACAAGTGCCGTCGTGCTGCTTGTTTGGTACAACCCGAAGAAGAACCCATCCAGTGCTCACACACACACACACACATACACATACACATATACACACACACACTCACACGTACACCATCACATACACACACACATATAGACACACACATACTCACAAATCCATTTGTACACATTCATGATAATTCATTAACAAAAACACACACTGACATAGAAACACACACATATGCACACAATCAATGATTTCTGAACCCACAATACTGATGCTGATGATTTTTTTCAATGCTGCCATTTTGGCAAAAGACATTAAAATTCTAGCTGTAGATCCGATGCTGTTTTTTGAAGCAGAGCTGAAAGTAATCTCAAGATGAGGTGGTGCTGTGTGTCTTTAACCTTCAGTCAAACATTATCACACATACATGTTCACACACACACACAGATACACACACACACACACACACACATACATACATGTTTGTGCTGTAAAACAACAAAGAAGGTCCACGCCTTTCAGCTCCCAGCTGCCAGACTGCGACTCCAGCTGTAGTCTTGTGCCGAACAGCGGGGTTCCTTGCTGACTCTGACGCTCCGAGTCCTGTTTACTCACAAAAAACCTGACTCTCTGACGCACAGTCCCACTTGACCTGCACTAGCTGGATCCCAAGCCCTTGTATGTGTGTTTTTTTTTTTTTTTTTTTTTTTTCAAGCGTTGTTCTTTTTGGCTGACTTGAAGCAACAGCAGGGTGTGGTGATGAATGACACCGACAAGTTGGAGTGTTCACCCCGTCACTTTCAGCACCCTCCAAGAATACCCGTACTCAACCCTGGAATGTCCCTTGGGAGTATGATTCAAAGTTGGAGTCATTGTACATAACGTTTCCTGTCAAGAGCATACAAAAATTTAGGGGTTTTAATGGAGAGTATACTGTAGAATTGTACATCGCAGGTGAAGAAGAGACAATGTGCTGTCTGTGTGAGGCAAAATCATACTATCCTTAGTGACAACATTTCAGATGAATGAATCGACTGACCATGGAACAGTTAGGATGGACTTTGATAGAGGCCTATTTTAGGTCATGCGTCATGTCTACTGTTTCCAGATCATGTTGTCCACTCTATGTCGAGCCACAAGTAGTACTTTTAGCACTGATCGATAGACTTTCATATCTGTGCATCTGAGAACTGACTTTCGCTAGGATGTGAGGTCATAGGGCGGTGGCTCTAGGTCCCCTTGGAAATGACTCTATTTCCTTAGTAGTGGGTGGTTGTGCAAATGCCACCATCTTTTTGAATGACGCTTGTACAAATGCGTAAAAGTAAGCAGCGTTTTGTCCTTTCTTTTTTTACCACAACCGAACTGCATTCTAGGATTCCTTTGTATCATTTCGCGGTTTCATTAAATGTGTGCTTATCTTATTGTTTTATTTGAACAGTTTCTTTTCGTGTGTGAATCTAATTTATGATTGTCTCTTTGATGTGTTTTGTACATCGTTTTCTCTTTTTTTTGTCAAAGAGGACATTCATCTTGGTAGATGGTCCGTTTGAAGTCCGAGAGCTTCAGTGGAGTCCACTGTGATTGTCAAACACTACAAGGTGTCCAGGACTGAGGATCCAGTGTTACGTCACCTTGAGACTAGGGAAGACTTATTCAGACAGCAGGGGAGGGGGAAAGAGAAGACTTGAGACAGGAGGAGACAGAATATGACAGACATACAAAATGGAGAGGTAAACGACAGACAAGGACAGACTTGGATAGACTCAGACTGACTGATGGGGGGGGGGGGCAAGGAAGGAAATTAGACTGACTGGACCACAAGCAGACAGATAGCTGATTCAGACTCAGACCTCAGACAGACTGCTACAAACCTAGATAAAGGAGGTTGAAAGGTGCCTGACTGTAAAAAGAGAACGGAGAACTGTGGCAGACAGAGAGAGAGGGGGGGGGGGGGGGGTTGAAACAGTAGATAAAGACATAGTAGAAGAGGTATGTGGAGCCACCGGGGAGAGTGAAACAGATGAAGATAGTCTAAAGAAAGCCTGAGAACAAGACAGGCCAGCTAAGAATGAGCGAGTCAAAGACCCACTGTGGCTAAGAGAGACTTGGGAAGCATTTCTATGACTAAGGCTACTTTTACACTACTATCAAAAGCACTGGCAGTCAGGCTCACATTCTAACTTGATTCTAAACTTTTGGCAGCCATTGTTACATTCAGAATTGTTTCTAAACTATTGGCAGCCATGATTACATTTAGATCTGACTGTAACTGCTTGGCAACCACATTCTCGCTTAGACAGTTCTACACTTGGCAACCATGCGTTTGCTCAGACATGGTTCTAAACCACTGGCAACCACACTCTTGCTCAGACTATTGACCACCATGCATTCGCTCAGACGTGGTTCTAAACTATTGACAACCATGCATCCACTCAGACGTGGTTCTAAACTCTTGGCAACCATGCATTCGCTCAGACGTGGTTACAGACTTGGGTCCAGTTGAGTTTCATAGCACATGATTGTTGACATCATTGCAATGAGACATGTGTAACTTACATAATGCTCTGCTTTCATGTAAATTAGTTACTGGACATTCTGTGACTGACAGGAAATGTACTGCCTTTAAAATAGGTTTTATCTTCAGTAAGTTTAAAAGAATACATGGAATGCTTTCATTATCATTCCATTATTACATTTTAATCTCAAATATCCGAATCAGACATGTTTTAACATCGTCAAAACAACTGACACATGAATTAGAATTTTTCAGGCTTATAGAGAACTGAACATGTTCATCACAGTTCAGGTTATGTATAAGACTAGATTGCATAAACACAGTAAGTGAAGAGAACCATGGCTTGAAAAGACTTATTTCACTTCACGTGCGTTCTACTTCAAGTAGCCGCTTACACCGCTGGCTTAGAGCAATGCATTCTGGGCTTTCACACAATGCAAACTTCCAGCGTGACAGCGCTGCATGGATTTAAATTAAATGTAAGTGGTTGCCTCAAAGGGAAAATCCAGTGTTAATTAATCCATAGCCCTGTTGTTCCAGATCACAGAGTGCTGTCAACAGATAAAGGGAATGAGATCATTTGATATAACAGACCAGATAATGAACCGGTAGATAATAGGAACTGAATGGGGTACACTAACTTAGTTTCATTTTCTTATGCCCAATTCATTTAATGTTAACTACCGGTTTGTTAAATGGTGTATGTTGTGTCATATTTTCTGGTTATATCGTATACCAGCAGCCCAATTTGACCTGGAACAACAGAGCTATGAATTGAGTCACACTGGATGTCTCCTTTAAGTCAGAGACTAGAGCTGTATGTGTGTAGTTGTGCGCACACAGGGAAAAGCTTCAGCTATGTCTAAAGTCCAGGAAGTGATTGATGAAGGTCAGGGGTCATAGGCCAGATTAGCAGGACAGACAGAGAGAGAAGGAAGGGATGAGTGTGAATGTGTTTACATGTACAGTTGGTTGCTGGGGGAGGAGAGTGCTTTAGTGTATGTGTGTGTGTATGGAGGAGGAGGAAACCGAAGGGGGGGCGTGTCAGCAGTGTGTGTGTGTGTGTGTGTGTGTGTGTGTGTGTGTGTGTGTTTGTGCTTGTGCATTTTAGCATTTTTTAATGTAATCATTTAGGAACACATTTGTAGGGTTTGAATATGCAAGTGAGTGTGTGTGTGTGTGTGTGTGTGTGTGTGTGTGGTGGGGGGGGGGGGACCATGAAAAGCATTTATATGTGTTGGCAACAACAGTTACAATCGTGTTTACGTTTATTTAGAATGAATTAAAACATGTAAAATGGAACCATGAATTACAATGATCAGAATGATATCGCCAATAAAATCAGTTCTACTTTTCTCTTGGCTCTGGCTTTCAGTCACTCTGACAGTGTTTGCTGACAGACAACTATATCTAAACAATGTTGGTGTTTTCAGGCTGATAACAATATCTAAACATGCAGACAGACTACCATATCTAAATGATGTTAGTAATTGCAGCCAAAAATATCTAAAAATGCAGCAAAGAATGTATTCATGCAGGCAGACATCTACGTTTAAGCAATGTCAGTATTTGAAAGACAATTGTATCTAAATCCTTTTCCTTTATCCTGACCAGTAAACATTTTCTTCTTATGATAAAATTGTCAATGTTTGTCTGGGTACTATAACGCTGCCTTTAAACAGGGTTACTCCAAACTTTGAACATCCTAAACCTCCATATATTAGGAGAAACTCGATACTGAAGTACACCTGATATGATAATTACTATGTGGAAGACACAGAGGTTAAATTGGTCAAAAAGATGTCTGATTCAGACATGCCGTAATACTGGGAACAGAATCATATAGTCATCCTTAGTGCCAATCATCTCACCTTACATACAGTAGGCAGACAGACATACTATCTCAGTCCGGTACAGAATTGATAGTCTGAAGGTGGGTTTATGTTACATTTCACGAGGCCCTGCGGGTGGAGGTTCACGCATATGGAGGGAGACAGCGTGAGAAGAGTCACGGTTCCCTCTCCCTTCAAAAATACCTGTGAGCAATTCATGCCCCTGCACATCTCGCTTGCTGTCCTTAACCTGCTTCCCATCTTTGAACAAGATCTCTCTCTCATTGATTCCCCTTCTCTCCTTTCCATCTTTTTCTCCCTGTTTCTCTTCTTCAGCCGGGGTTAATCTTCCTCCTCTTTCTCTCCTCTTTCCCTCCTCTTGTCCCTACTACTAATCCTTCCCTCTCTAATAAAGGCCTGTTTTCATCACTTTGAGAACAAAATGGCCACAAACCAAGTCAAAACTAGAAAAGGCAATATAGGGTCCATGACCCAATACAAATTCCAGACGGTGTTCGGGATCACCACCAAAATTTAATCATCTGTTCCTCGGACTAATACCCACGTTGTCCAAAAATTTCTTTGAAAAAGTCTTTGCAGTACTTTTCAAGTTATCTTGCTTACAGAGACAAACGCCGGCATAAACATAACCTTATTGGCGGAAGTGAAAACGGGATGGTCTACTATGTCAAAATAATCAGATACTAAGTCAAAATTGGCATCTCAAAAAAAACATGTCTCCGTACGCTCTCATCAGTGTCTGCAAAATCACTCATGGGCTGCCTCCTGAAAGGTTTCCCAATTTTCTAATTACTCAGAAGTTGGTTTGCCTGCTCTGTCTGCACACACCCAATTGTAACCAGCATAACACAGACAAAGAAAAGCATTGTTGTTTATTTGTAATTGCGAGGTTACCCCAGGTGTACAACTGAAAGGTCCTTTCAGGTAGACAGTGTAGCTACAATTAGCTTCCACTATAATCAATGGAACTGGCTTCACCAGGCAACGCAGTGATGCACTCATTCTAAAAATTAGAATTGAGCTCACTCGATCCATGTCACACCATTCTCCACGGCCATATTATATAGGGCATAGTTTGAATCAATGGTGGGACTAGAATGGGTGTTTTCAGGAGAGAGCTTTGGAATGGTACTTGATGTACACACAAATTCAGAAAACTGTGCTCACAACATCAAAACAAACTTGCCCTACACATAATGGTTAAAGTAGATTCTAGTCCAGACCAAACATTCTTGTGTGAAATCATCTTAAATCCTTTCTTAGCCTGACTGACAGAGTCACACAGTGTATTATTACATTACATGTGCATAAGCAGAAAGCCATAGAGTACACACAGGCTTGGCTTGGCTTGCCCGATTCACTTGGCACCTTTACCTGCATGGCAACTGCGGGAGTTTTCTGGCTTGGGTCTGAAGCGGTTGAGCTCCAGATGAGCTGAAGATTCCCTAACCTAAGCGGGATAGGCCCACATACCCCCACCTGCTCACTGGCCAACGACACATAAATCACACCCCTGACAGGTAAACTACAGCTACCTGGAGCTTCAGGCTAAGCAGACCACGTGTAAACCCACTGATCAGAGATAAGATTGCTCCCTCTCTTCGACATCTATACAGGCCAGGACATGAGACTTAGCCCTTCAGATGAGGACTTCTTCAGGGGAGGAACTTTGTCTCTGCTGACAGCAACAAAGGTGATGGTTTTAAAAGTGTGAAATGCTTGGATTTGGCAGCTTTATGGGATCCTCATATATGTCAGGTGTTGCCTGCCGGTGAGAACGATGTTGTGTAAAAGAGAGAGAGAGAGAGAAGGCAAGGAGAGCGAGAGAGTCAAGACAAGGCACTCAGAGAAGATTGCATGCATTAATATCCATCAGCGCCTGGGGAGCTCAACAATGCGCTTAAAGTAGACAGTGTATGAATCCCAATGGCCCTCCTAAGCACTAAACCCTGAACCCTCAAAGACTTAACTGGTTGGAATCAATTTCATGATTGGCTGATTTATGCCACATAAGTCCTTCAGGGTTCAGGGCTGTGGGATAGGGGGGATATTGGGATTTAAATAAATCTCCCCTGGAGAGGGAAACGAAAGGCCAGGAGGTCACTGAGGTTTTTCTAGAGGTTTTGAAAGGTACCCAAAATGCAATCTGTTACACCAGCCCGGGGCAAGGTGGGGAGGAGCGGGGGGGTGGACAATTTTCCGTATCATTAACAGAGGCAAACCATAGTCTGTGTCATTTGCCTGCTGAAGCATGTGGGTGACGAACGCTAACCCAAGACCTCCACCGACTTTGACGTGCCAGTGAGACAGACGCAGTTACCGCCAAAAGCTTGTCTGACCTGGTATTATCAAGACCAAATCTCCTCTTTAAAACATCCCCCACTTGCACATGAAAGGATAAGCGCTGTGAATCCACCATTGTGTCTTTTTAGACTATCTGTTTCTTAAAATGGAGACTATCAATGACGCCTGTCAACGGAGTCTGAGAGTATGCGCAACCTCATCCGTTTGTTTTCCCCCTCAGACTCTGTCCAGGAAAGTGTCCAAAATACTGTATGTAGCAAAAAGATGCATGTCGTTTCCTATTGCTGTCTATTTTAACCAGATTTATTCTACTGGAGGCAAGGGCTTTGAAAGGGTCAAACCTTAATGGGACAGGCCAGGAACCGCATATGGGTCTCTGAGGACGAACATGGAGTAATGTTAATCAAGGACAGGGATATCAATCTTGCTGCTGAAACAACCGTTTGGTGAAACTGCAAGTTTTTGTACATTCTGTAGGTGTCGCCAAAGACACAGTAGCAAGCAGAGTGAGAGAAGGTGCACAAAGGATATATTTAACAAAGCCTTTTGTGTACCACTACAGAGATGCTGAATGTGCAAAAACAAAAGACTTTATAAAGACATACTCAAGACAATAGATTATGCTTTAGGTTTTAACCTAGAGCTCACAAAAGTAAAAAGAAGAATATTAATTCCTCTTGTTGTGTTGGAGCAACTCAGCCATTAATTCCTCTAGTTGCGTTGGAGTACCCAGCTGTGTGTTTTGACAGCCACTAATGAAGATAAAATAATGAAGGTAGGCTGTTCATATCACTATTAGATTGCATAACCTCTAGTGCTTGGGTATGTGGTGATTATGACTAATGAATATGTTTGGCTGTCTACTCTGCCATCCTCCTTAAAATGCCGCAAAAAAAAACGCAGCACAGACTTGACCTCCCCTCTTGTGCAGACAGAATGGTGATGGATCCCGGCAAAGAATATTCCTATGAGCCCATCTTACGGGAAATATTCAAATAAACACAAGATCCAGTTTCCCCCAATTATCATTTTTTTACTTATGCAGCTATGTGGTTGTTGCTGTGTTTCTTTTTTCTTTTATAACAAATTATCTCTACTCGCATGGAGACTGTGTAAACCTGTAGTGTAAGGCCAAGGTAACTGTAAACTATTTCATAAAGGAAAAACATTGTTTTGTTTGTTTTGTGGGTTCTTTATGTCTTCAATCATCTAATTTGAATGTGGTTAGTCTTTGTATGTTACTTCAATTAATCACATGCGTAGCCCTATATGAGACATAACAAGTACCCAGCTGCCTGGCTGCGCAAGCTCAGTTCCTTGCAAATATTATCAGGGAGGCATGCAAATGAGATTAAGCAAATTGGTATTTGTTTCTATAATTACTTTAGTCCTGCTACAGATCTGCTGAAATGAGATGAAAGCTTTCTGGAAGGGAACAAAAAATTATTTCTCAAACGGTGACTTGAAAATAATAAAACCATGTGTAAAACAGAACAAAAATCTAGCAAAAGTGCTTTCTTTCTTCTCTTGCTCTCTCTCTCACACAAACACACCATGTACCTGAATTCTTTCTTTTATAAGAGGGTGCTGCGTTTTCATGGACAGCTGTTTGAGATCAGAGATGTCAGCAGCCGTGAAAGACGGCCCGGTGCAGAGCAGATGATAAGGCAGGAGGCGGCCCAAAGGTCAGCTTTCTCCGTAGTGGATGGCGGCGGTGGATGACACATTTGTTCGTGACCGCAAAAAAGTCAAGCCACGCACACGGGAAATGCGCTGGGTCAGCAAGACAAAATGCTTTGGGGAAATGCAGTTTGTCGAATGCTAATTAAAATCAACCCTTTCATTCAATTATCACAGGTGCATACACAAGGTCATCCGTTGGTAATGGAAATGAATAGAGACTGCTGTGCTATTGAAACCGGATAAAAATGGATGAGTCGACAGCCGGAATAATTCAGCTAAAAAAAAAGGCAAAAAACAATATGACAAAACCATACACTCTCTTTCATTGCTTATAAATTAAAAACGGTGAAATAGCCTGCGGTTATTAATTGGGGTTGTCTTAATACAAGTACGGGCGAGTCGTGAAAATGGGCTGTTGTTAGTATCTAGTGAAAAGAAACAAACCCCGGTGCAGGGAATGTCAGTGCACATCTGAACGCAGGAGGCGTGAACTCCAACTTGCTCCGGGCCGATCGAGCGAGTTCATTTGGGAACCGAGCCATTTAGTTTGAGGATCACTTGGCTTGGTGAACAGACAGGCGAAAAACATTACGTTTCTTTCTGGTGAGCTTGTGGCTGTAAATATGCCGCGGAATAACTGTAAGGCTGAGGCTTTAGGACCCCAGACTTTACATCATCTCAAATCACAAGGGCCCCCGCAAGAGAACACACAGCAAAACAGACGAGAGAATTTAGGAAAGCATGACAGCACTTGGTACTATGTATTCTTTGAGAAAGAATTTTATAATTTTTATATAAGTTATTTCTATATAGATAGCTTTCTTTTTTTTACTGAAATACAAATTTACTTCAACCACCATTAAATATGTGTTCATGAGTTCAGAATTGATTTCAGAATATTATCTCTCAACTTGTATCCAGAGTTTAAAGATCTATGTCTGCTCTGCAGACCATGGGGCCTGCCTAGCCTCTGCCTCTAGGCTAACACATTGTTAAAACCGCCCCAAATTATCCTCAGATGGATAAAAATAGTGGGGATTATAATAACACAAATACTAGTAATAATAACACAGATAAGAATATTGCTCTTTTTAGACTTTAATCTACCAGTTGGCTATGTGTGTTTGGTTGGCCAGCCCCAAGCTTCTTATAGGCATTCAGAACATGCTGTGCCTGGCAAGGCTCAAAGCCTCCATTTCCTGAACCAGAACCCCGGGGGAAAGGAAGAGGCTATACTGTGGGCTGTGGGCACAGATTTGAAATCAGAGAGAAGCTTTATCCATCTCTCTCTCCCTCTCTATCTATCTATCTATCTATCTATCTATCTCTCGGTCAGTGGAGATAAGTACTATCTAATAAATAAACAAATAAGCATACAAATAAACAATTATGAAACTGTTTGTGTAATGCACGACACCAGATAATCCATCTCTAATAAGTGCACTTTGTTCTCTGTTTGTGCTGACTTGGTGCCAGGGCATTATATCTTTGGCCCCATTTAACTTACAGTACATACCAGGGCTGTAGTCTACTAGTCTACATGATACGCAGGTATACGCTGTATAACAACTTAAAAGGTTCTTGGGTTTGCATATATCCAGTAAAACATAGGCTGCAATACTGACAACACTATAACAGTACAAGACAGTATACTCACTACAGTCACAGGCAGTTAACCTCAGTAAGGCAGTATATCCACTACAGCAAACTAGACTACAGTACTAGTACATAACCATCTTTTAAATGACTGTAATAGAACTCACACATGCATGTCTCCTTTCAACCACTTTCACCATCCCTCCACCTCTATTTCCTGTCTGCACTTCCCAGTGCCATCTTTCTGTTAGGGTTGGGTACCATACAAATGGTAGTGAATGCCAAATTAGTTAGGTAAGAGCCTTCAACTGACATGAAAGCAGAGCATCAACTGACATAAAATCAATAGATCCCAACTTTTAAATTTTTTTATTTTGTTTTTGTCTTTATTGTGATCGTGTGATTGACTGTGATTAATGAGGAATAGCACAAAACATTTGAGAACTGCTGCACTATACAGATGCCAGCATTGATACTGGCTAAGATTCTGGAAGGTTCGGTTCCCCACCCTAGTTTCCTGTGTACAAATGTCTTCACTCACTTACTTCACTCACTTACTTCCTTCCTAAATCTGTTAACTTCTAGCTCATGTAAACATATTTGTCACAATTCCTTTAATTCCTCTCTTTCTCTCCCCTTCTATCTTTTTATTTATTTATTTATCTATGCTATTAATCCTCCTTTCATCGACTCTCCATCCAGTGACCTCTGCTTCCCTTTTTTTTGTCTGTCTTCATCCTTCTCTCCCTCATCTCAACGCCACACACACACACACACACACACACACACACACACACACACACACACACACACACACGTACACACACTTCCTTTAACTTCTCTCCCCCTCCACGCCTATATTTAGCCATAATCCCTGAGTTCTGTTGCTACATCTGGACAGCACTCAACAGCTGGAGATAGATCTACATAAACAACCACACCCGCGCACACTTGCACGCAAGTTTGCACGTACACGGGCTAGCAACATACACTTAGACGCACCCGAAAAGCAACACACACATACTGTACACCACACACACACATACTGCACAAACACAAAAACACACATACACACAAACACACACACACACACACACACACACACACACACACAAAGACAGGGAGAGAGAGAGAGAGGGAGAGAGAGAGAGTCACAGCAAAACACATGTACCATCTTAAACACACAGTTGGTTTACAAAGTAACCACATCAGATCATGCTGACTTACACAGATACACACACTCTCACACTACACACACACACACATTATTTGTACCTTCGTCTAATCCCTGTGTTTATTGGGCATACTTCTGTGATGCACCATTCAAGAACATGAACCAGCTTGGTGAAGACGGTGGGGAATTACTGGAGGGGAGTTGTAGCTAAGAATCAAAGAATACAACTCACGTCTGGTCAGGATGAAGGGGAATTGTGAACCTCAGGAAAGAAGGAATTCAGCGAAATTCCTAACCCACCCCCGCCCCTTCCCCACCCTCATGCACCTTCCTCTATCCTTAAAGTCTCCTTAGTGTTCCAGTCTGTTGTAATGTAGCTTAATTCAGCTTTATCTTTGACCTGCTTCTTGAACCACCGAAGAGCCCAGTCCAGAGCTTCCCCTTGCAGCAGAAGAACATGTGGGAAAGGACAATTCAGGCTAGATGGAGATGCCAAACCTGCAGAAATATGGAACAGATAGCAGATGAAATGGATGCAGCCTAAGGGTCAACCTTAGGAATTTTTGCCCTGTCTCTCTCAACACATCATCATCACCTTCAGCACCTTCATTCTGTGCTCATTTATGTTGTGTCAACACAAATTCATGGGGATTGTCAACTCTTCTGTTTGTAATGAGGTCCTTGAGTGAAATATATCTGATGTTGGCATTTGTTGGCCTCTGACAGGCTAGTTGCTATTTTCCTTAGAGTTAAAAAAATATAAGTACTCCAAATACTCATATGAAAAAAAACAACCATTTGTCCTCAAAAAAGTCAACCCAGACTATTCCCATTTGTCCTTTTGTCAGTGCTCATCAAGGTCAAAGTCCATCTGTAAAAAACACTAATAATAATAATTTAATGTCCGATCATGCTTTAGATTTACATCTCAGTCCCCTCAAACCTACTTGCAGTGCATCCCCTAGCTCTCCATTAAATCTATCCACTGAGATGATTAAGAAAAATCAGTGTGGTCAGGTCAGTAATCCACGCTCCGATCCACTTGCATGATTAGGGTAGTCTAAAGGGAATGTCAAAATGACAAGCAAATGCCACTGACCCTTGGGTAGGCATAAGACAGACAGTATAATCTCACTCTGTCTAGCATTGGAGACAAAGAGATTTATTAGAAATGTTTGACTGAAATACCATAGACTTCACAGCAGATCCTCCATATTGAGAAATTAATGTACATGCATGTACTAGGAGGAACATGAGGTTGACAAGGAGAGACTCTTCTGATGGGAAATATGGCGGGTCAGACTGGCCAGGATTAGGGTCAGGCCCCATTCACACAGGTTGTGGTGTGTAGAGTGTGGCAGCCATGATTTTGTACTGTTCTCATTTTGGTGTTCATGTTAACAGCCAGGTGCCAGGTGCTCTTACACTTGAAAATAATTTTTTTTTATTTTTATTTTATAAATAATTTTTATTTTATTTTATTTTATTACACAAACACAGAACAGATAGAAGCGATCTCCATAGATGCGAAACAGGGGGGTGGCAGCAGCAGCAGCTTCACGGGAGCTGTTTCTGGTGTGAAAATGCACAGCAACTGCTACACACTGCTTACACACCGCTTGCTATGTGAATCAGGGCTTGGAAACTGGTGTTGCAGAATACAACTCACGTGGCAACTGGGAGGAGTCATTACGAGTTGTTGTACTCATTGGAATAAATTGCACGCACATTTTACCAAGATTTGTTTGTAAAACATGGGCTCTGTTTTGTACATTTTCAAAAATTCTTTTAGCTTAAAAAAAATCTAAACTAGAACAAGTCCCGCAGACTCATGTCCAGTAAACAGCACATCCGTATATCAGCCACTGCAGAAACTGCACAGGTGTCATTCCTCCCAGTCTACCCATAATTCAATTGTTTATATGACAGACTCATTACCAGTGACCCATTCCATTTGCCTTTGACCTTTCGCAGGCATATTCTCTGGAGATAATCCCTACATCTAACCTCAAAGGATGGCCCTGAAGATTGCAGATAAGATACACAAAGCCTCGAGACAGACTTCATCTCTGCAGGATTAGCAAGGAAAAAAAAATGTTTTACTTTTTTTTTTTTTTTTCAGTGTGTGACACAAAAGGCCAAGGGCACCTTAAGTATTGTGGAATCCTGTGTGATGGCTCAGATGGCCTGTCAGGCACTGCCTGGAGACTAAAAACAACCCTGTGGCAACAGCACTGTACACAGAGGGCATCTTTGATATCGAGATCACTTACTGCAAATTTCACCAGACATGTGACTGCCATTGCCACTGTACTCAAGGTTCAGTGGTTCACCAAAGCAAACTTGCTTGATTCCAAACCTATAATTCCAACTGGAAACATATACTATATTTTTGTGGGGAAAACATTTGTTCTTGATAGAAGGCCTTCTTATCAAGTTATCCTAGTACTGGCATAATGTCATGATTTTTAAATAATTCAGTTGATAATTTCCATGCAACCTCCATCTCTCTTCTTCTCAAGTTGGACGTCTCTGCAGAAAAAAAGACAAAAAAATAAAAGCCTGTATTAAATATCTTTATTAAACGCAGTTCTATAAAGGTCTACACTAGTGCTGTGGCAGTGTTTGCAGTCCATGATGGTATTTCAGTCATAATTTAGGCCATTTAGGGCATTTGCCTGGCTCTGGAGATGTGTTTAGAGGCTGTCGTTCTGCCAGCGGCCTCCAGATGCGGAGAGTCGTGCCTGGGCCGGACTGCAAGTCTCTCTGGACGAGTGCCTCGGCCATAACCAGAGGAAACCAATGCGAACAAAAGGGAAAGGCTAGCCCACAAGCAAGCAGCTGCAGCTGCATTAGTCAAACCACCTGTCAGTTAAGGCAATGTGAGTCACTCTCAGCCTCAGATGCCCTGCCTCTGATTCGGTAACCAACCACTAGCAAAAAAAAAAGGAGGAAAACAAACAATAACAAAAGAACAAAATGGTAGCAACACACACAACTCTGAGAAAACCCACACAACACATTACACACACATTAGCGTCCAGGAAAACCCAATAATTTCCACCATAATCCAGCAAGGCCAGTAATCTTATTTACCTTCAGTGACCAGCCTGCTGGCAGTCTATAGATTAGGATTATTGACATACCATGTCTTTGACCGCCAGCCCCGACGTAATGGTCAGAGGTCAGATGATCATTTCAGAGCTAATCCAGTGGGTTACCTGCCAGATGAACCATTACAGATTAGGATTGGTCCATAGATCATCTTGTCACCACACTGTAAAAAGTAAAAAGTTAGGCTAACTAAAAAATATAACGGAACCAGCAGCGAAGCATTTTTACTCAACAAGTTTACTCAACTTTAGGCCACTGTAGTAGTAGTAGTAGGGTCAGCACAACTACAGTGCCCTAAAGTTGAGTAAACTTAAAAATGCTTCGCAGCTGGTTGCGTTATATTTTTAAGTTAGCCTAACTTTTTATTTTTTACAGTGCAGGAACCCATGATAAGTTACATCATAATATGAATAAATGGGAAAAAGTGACCAAGAGATTTTGTGTGTGTGTGTGTGTGTGTTGTTATGGGCTCAGGTTTCAGGCCACTAGGTTTTCATAACTGTGGTCAGATGGTCACAGACACGATGATGGAGGATGAAGGGCAGAGATGCTGGTGTCCCCTGAGGTTAATCCAGCCCCTAGATCAGGGTTGTTTGTGGTCGCACACTACACAAGTTGGCTCAATCTGTTGTTTACACAGCACAGAGGAGCAGAAATGAGCAAAGCTGGCTCATTCAGACTGGCAAACACACACAAATTAAATGACACATACATACATACATAATAAATATAATATATTTTATATATAAATACATGCAGGCACACACACCTCATTGGCATACCTATTTTATAAATACATACACACATTCACACACACACACATTGTCCATATACAGTACCTACTAAACCCATAACTAGTTTTTAGGACAGTCACGTTACCCCAATATATATATATATCAACTTTCACACACTATTTTTCTCATTAGCAAAAGATTAAAAATAGCTATTGTATTCTTATCTGTTTTTACTCAGGCTATGATTGGTTGCTAATGTGGCTTGTTTAACTTGTGTAAAAGTAAATACTGATGTGTAAGAGAAAACGAAGAGAAAAATCTTCTTAATATACTTTCAATATGAACTGTCAACACTGATATGACATCCGTCTTCCTTAGCTAACCTTGGATCCATTGAGAACAAATTGATGCATGAGCAAGTTATATGCTGTAGGTAAGTGACCATTAGCTAATTCAGTCTCTGCAAACCTAGTGATGTGTCTTAATTTTAAAGTTTAGTTTAAAACAGATTAGTATTATGTGTGGAAACAGTGTGGCACTTCCTTGAAAAGTGACTTTTTTGCCACACCAGTAATGCCAATAAAATGCCACTTATTTTTATGATGTGGCCTAGATGAGAATTTCCTGTCGAAAATATTTAAATACTGTGGTTGTTCATGTTCTGTCACATCCTTAAGACTAAGATTGCCCAGTGGATAAACTTTAGGCTTTTAAATTAAATGTTTTGGATCCATCCTTTGGCACAAACAGTCCTTTCTGCTTTATCTTTCCACTGACAACAAGAACAAGCGGCCTCAGTTCATTTGGCTGAGCTGAACAGCTTTGCAGTGATGCACAGTCATGGAGAACGAAGGCCCAGTGACCATAGATGTCTGTCAGCTCTCTCTAGAGACTCTAGAGTCTTTATCAAGCCGGCTGCAGCCAGCAATGCATTTTGGGTAGGTTTAGGGGGTGTAGCCTAGCTGCACGTGTAGAATGTGCAATGCTAGGACACTTGACCCCTGATCCGAGGTTGCAGTGAGGTTTGAGCCCTTGGATGCACTGCACAGGATGACCTTGGGACAGGATGACCTTGCATGGGGGTCTGTTTGCACAAGGTTCTGTTTGGACCACAGGGTTGTGTATGGATACAAGGACATTTTATTGTCATTTGCATATGGTTACTGAGTGTAGAAAATGCAGTGAAATGGTGTCTGTTTCTCAGCCTATTTGTGCATGGAGGGGGGGGGGGTAGGAAGGGGCATAAAGTGCATATAGTGCAGAAACTGCATATGGTGGGGGGGGGGCTGCAATAAGATGAGGGGGTGGATGTTGTAATAGTGATGAATAGTGTTGATACAGGGCACGACCTCTGAAACTTTAAACAGGGAACAGTGTTTTTTTTTTCTGTCCTGCAGACTGTTGTGGTCCAAATCTGTCGCTCATAACAGCCTGATGAGCACAGACATAACACAATGCAAGAGATACCTACATACACCCTGGATTTCTATTTCACATTTTGTGTGAGTGTGTGTGTGTGTGTGTGTGGTGAAAATGTCTGAGCATATGTTTCTTTATTAAGTTTTCGTATGGCTGTGTATACATGAATGTGAGCACCTTCCACCTTCCACCCTTCCATACATTCCCCTAACCCAAGTGAAGGCCAGTAAATGGGATTCAGCAGACAATTCTGTCCAAAGTGTCTAATGACCCTGCCAAGGTCTCCTTTGGCCCCACCCACCTTGTGTGCTTGGATCACTCTCTACCTCTCTGTGCAATGTGCTCAGGTGTGCTCAGGTGTTTTCAGGTGTGGGTGGGTGGCTGACTTTTGATTGGTGTCTGGATAAAAAACCTGTTCTCCCCAGAAACCTGCTCATTGTTCTCTCCTCTTCTTCTCCTTGATGTCTGGCTTTTGTTCTCTGGCTTTGCCCCACATTCCCAAAACACAGACTGGCAGTGCACTTATGCCCTCTCTTTCACCACACAAGCTTTGTTGACGTTCTTTTTTGTGATCTTTTAATATCTTTTTAATAACAAAGTTTTGCAATAACAGAGTTGCAAACATGTATGACAAACAATCATCTTCTTTTTCCAAACTATATGGCCAGGGGGGCCGCCAGGGGGGGAAAGTTAGGATGATGTTTGTTGACATTCTTCACCAAATTTGAATATATTCTTCAATACATTTTTTTATAACTTATAATTCTGTGTGTGGCCACCCAATCGTGTCTTCATGCTTGAGCTGGCATGTGTTGCAGAAAGCAATAAAGACTTGTAATGGCAAGGCTGGCTGTTAAATCCAAGCCAACCATTTATCAGATGCAGGCGCTATCCGGCTTCAGCACCACAACCTCAGCGTCATACAGTGACCTGGATGGGGTCATCTTGTGTGACTCACTGCTAACACAATAATTACAATGAATTAATCAGTCTGGAAACATCAATGACTCCACTGTCTCAAAGGGAAAATCCGGAGGCAAGTAGTCTGTATCTGTGATCTTTGAGGCTGCCGAATGCTGTCAGTAGGTATGACAAGAATGACAGCACTTGGTGCAGCGTAGGCCAAATAGCAAAGCAGTAGCCAGCACTAACTGATGGGGGCACAGGAATAAAAGAAACAAAACTTCCTTGCCCTCATCAGTTAGCGTTGGCTGCATTTTGGTATTGGGTCTACATTGTACGAAATTCTGTCATTCTCATACCCACCGACAGCACTCTGTAACGCGAAACAACAGGGCTATGGGTTGAATCACTCTGGACAATCCCTTTAAACATGTAGTCATGAGGTCATATTTGTTTTTTGCTTGTTTGTTTGTTTGTTTGTTTGTTTGTATTTGTGTTTAGATTTTCTTAGCAAATGCTTTCGTATAACACAACTCCTGAACCTAGGACCAAACAAAACACCCCATAATAGTAGCTCACCATTCCCTTCAGGTGGGTATTCCAAGAAGTTGGTTAAGTGGGAAACCTGGGTAAGTTAACCTAGAGAAAGTGGTAAACCTCCTAATAGACCATTTGAAAGGAGTTTGATTAGATTTTCCCACAGGGCTTCCATTTTAACGTTCCATATATTATCTTAACTCAGTGGAAGTAGCTTGGGAACGAAATGGAAAAGTGCTGGATGGACATTGGTCCTAAGAACCAATGTAGAACCACATACATCCCATGATTTTATATTTTATAAAATATAATGGTCCAAACACCAGAGCCTCCAATATAATCTGATTTTTATTTTAGAGTGACATTTTGGTAATGATTTTTTGGACCAGTTCACAGTGCCTGGACATTGTGCATTGACAGCAATGTCCTTGCAGAGTGAAGAGTTCAAATCATGGGGATATATTGACTAGATGTAAAAAACAAAATGTAAAGTGTTTGTGTGTACAAAGTGCTTAATTGCTGACTTCACCTTGAAGACAGGTTTTCTGTCTGCATGGTCATCTCAGTTTCACATAACAGGAAAATTAACTCAAAGGTCACTGTACCAGTCAGTCCCGTGATACAACCATTGCCACTGAGTGTTTTAGTTAAGTGCTTTGACTTCTGGGAGGAGCAGAGCAGTGCAAAGTAAATACTGTACATTTCAGTTCAAGCACAATCAGATACCAATTGGTGCACAAGATGGGTAAGTTAGTGTAAGATAAACGTGCAGACTAAGAATGGTTGTATCTTCTACACACTACACACACTCATACATAAATATACTGATACAGAGATACAACTGGAGATGGCTTTCCACAATGCCTCTACTGCACCCAACATATCCCACACATGCACCACACACTCTTGTACACACATTACACACACGTTACACACACACTTACACATGACAGAATTGCGAGCACAAACACACACACACACACTTTTTTCTACCAGCCCTGGCATCAACCGCCCACACACACATATAATACAAGCACTCCCTCACAGATGTACACGTCATAAGCATACACACAAACACACACACACACATAATTTTAACAAACTAAAAGTGGTTTTCAACACCTCTGCCCTGGCATCCTCACACATTACACACCCACATACACATATGACATAGGCCTAAAGTGTTCACACACACGTACACGACATAAGCATACAAACACACACATGCACACACTATTTTGACAAACTAAAAGTGGATTTCTAGCTCTGGCATCTGCACACATACACACCGACATACACATATGACATAAGTGTGCGTGCACACACACACACACACACACACAAACACACACACACCCTGTTGCCTGCATGTTAGCACCATCTCTAATGGGCTTTAAATCCTCTGTGGTAAGAGCCAGTCAGTCAGATAGATGTCTTCCTCTGCTCCTGTCTTCTCTCTGTGCCCCTGCCAGACCCAGAGACAGCACGCAGGATTTAACAAGCTAGCCTAACAGCTGTCCTCACTTAGCCTGCACTGATGGATTGGGAACACTGTCACACACGGTGTTTGTGTGTGCCCGTTTCCAAGCGTGTGTGTGTGTGTGTGTGTGTGTGTGTGTGGTGTGTGTGTCACTTACTGTTTGCGTGACTTTTTCCAAGCTTGTGTGTACATATCTGTGTGAAAGTACAAAATGTGTGTGTGTGTGTGTGTGTATGTGTGTGTGTGTGTGTGTGTGTGTGTGTGTGTGTGTGTGTGTGTGTGTGTGTGTGTGTGTGTGTGTGTGTGTGTGTGTGTGTGTGTGTGTGTGTGGGAACACACAAGACTTGATTTCTTGGCAAAGTAGTTCTGAAAGCCTTTGTGTTTAGTAGCATCTAAACATCTGTGGGTGACAGCTAATGTAGATGCATCTCTGTGTGTGGGCGCATATATCTGTGTTTGTGTGTGTGTGTGTGTGTGTGCGTGTGATATCTTGTTCAGATCACACACACAGAGACACACAGACAGACAAGCTGACAAACAGATAGGGACTTGTGTCACGTGTGTGTGTGTGTGTGTGTGTGTGTGTGTGTGTGTGTGTGTGTGTGTATGTAGGAGTGCATGTGCTTGTATGAGACGACAGCTATTGAACCGGGATTCCTAGCAAAGGCACTTATGTGGTTACATCAGAGTACCACTTTGGAAAAGCTGGGTAGTGATTTGTGTGTGTGTGCATCTGTGTGTGTGTGTGTGTGTGATTTGTGTGCGTGTGCATCTGTGTGTGTGTGTGTGTGTGATTTGTGTGTGACAGCATGATGAGAGCAAAGTGATGGAAAGAGTGAAAGACAGATGGGGGTGAAATGGTTAGATGGAGGGAGAGAGTGAAAGAGGAACGGAAAAGATGAAGATCGAGAGTGAAAGCAGTAGAGAGGTGGAAAGACCAGAGAGGATGGAAACAAGTCAAGTCAGGTCAAGTCAAGTCACATTTATATATTATAATAATTACAGTATATTATATTGGTGTAAGAAGTGGAATTATCTGTACAAATCCATCAGAAGGTATATCACACATAAAATATAGACCTCAGTGAACATTTTAACTAAATTTTGGTTATGTGAGCACTACTTTTTTTCCATGGTAAGGATGACTTTTGCGTGGAATTACCAATATAGCTTGATGTCATCAACAACAGCTGACCAAAGCAAAATCAGATGCCTTAGCTACTGTGCTAACACACTGTTTCCTTTTACTTAGACAAATGGAAACAGCAACATGTAGTATGAAAAAAGTAATAAATAGAGGAAGAGAGGAAGTGAACAATGGAGAGATTTGTGTAATAGATGACAGGAGGAGGAGAGAGACTGAGAAATGGATGGAGAGAGGGATAGAGAGATTGAGAAAGGGACAGAGAGAGGGATAGAGACATTTCAGGAGAAAGAGAGGCAAAGGCATTTTAGTTCCTTTAATAATGGGTTACTAGAGGACCTCAAATGGCCTGCCTGATGGGGACTACATATAATCTACGTATCCATGTTCATGTGTGGAAGATTGGATTAAATATGCTCCTGTCCCAATGGATCTTTCCATGAAGACACTGTGAGTGTGTGTGTGTGTGTGTGTTTTTGTTTCCACATTGCATTTCATGTGTCAGGGTGAATTTTTGTATGTGTGTATTTGTATGTGAATTTGAGCATTCATGCATGTCGTTTTTCACATGTAATTTTGCCCGAGTGTGTGTGTGTGTGTGTGTGTGTGTGTGTGTGTGTGTGTGTGTGTGTGTGTGCCTGTATGCCAGTGGGCATGTCTCTGCTGGATGTATCTGGCAGCTCAGCTGTTACACAATACACTCTGACCTAAAGGTAGGGGTTACTGGGAACTGCACTCTCAATCACATCACACACAGAGAGAGAGAGAGAACAAGGGGTTGAGGAGAGAGGGCAAAGAAGAATGGAAGAGGCTGCCAAAAGTTTGAACTTATGAATGAAATATTGAATATTTTTACAAATATACACATGTCCAGACATATCAATACAACTGCATAATAACGAATGAACACACACACACACACACACACTACAAACAAAGAAACAGAGCAGAAGTAGGGCACCAATAAATGAGGGCCTCATTCCCTGATTCAACCAGCAAGAGCAAACACATTTCACCCTTCCTGCACACAATTACACACACTGAGGCTTTTATGCTCACACTGACATGCACACACACACACAGGCACACACATAACCACACACATTGAGGCTTTCATGCTCACTAACACACACATGCACACTAAAACACACACACTGAGGCTTTCATGCTCTCTCTCTCTCTCTCACACACACACACACACAAGGGATTCACAATCTCACAGAAACACACACACACACACACACACACTGACTGAATGTTTTGCTCTCTCACACACACACACACACACACACATATGCTGAGACGCACTGAGTTTAGCTGTCAAAGCCGAGGTTGAGTGCATGTGTGTGTATTTTGTTAAGGTTAGGTCATGCCAAGCCTGGGGGAGCACTGACATTTCCAGAGGCAGTAGGAGCAGCACAGCTAGGTGGAGGTGATTGAGGTAGTGCTGATGGTAGCACACACACACACATGCACAGACACATACATATGCACACACACCCACACACACACACACACACACATACATATGCACACACACACACGCACACACACACACATGCACAGACACATACATATGCACACACACACACACACACACACACACACACACACACACATACGCACTCACACACACACACACACACTAAATGCACATGTGTCTGAGGGAAAGTAAAAAAAAAAAAAGAACTCTCAGCCACTGTGCCAACGCACTGTTTTCTCTTACTTCCTGTTGTTTCTGTCATTGTGAGAACCAACAAACATCAAGCTATATTGGTAATTCCACGCAAAAGTCATCCTTACCATGGAAAAAAAGTAGTGCTCACACACACACACACACACTAAATGCACATGTGGTTGATGGTAGCAGCATTAGCAGATTCTTCCCACCGCTAAAAACTCATAGACAGTAGTCTACAGCTAGTAACAGAGAATGTTTCTCTCACACGCACACACACACATACACACACACACACACACACACACGCTCACACACACACACACATACACACACTCACACACACGCACACATACACACAAAGACACACACACATATCACAAGGTCCACTAGGATTACTACAGTATCTAACCCAGCTTTGCCCAGATGCACAGTACTGTCAACCGCCCCACCAACACCACCACCACCACCACCTCCCACGCCCCACCAACACCACCACCACCCCCATGCACAGTACTGTCAACCGCCCCACCAACACCACCACCACCACCACCTCCCACGCCCCACCTCCCACGCCTCCCTCATGTTTTCCGAGGGATTAATATGAGGTCTGAGCTTAACACTAATGATTAAAGCATACAGGATCCGGGTCAAAGGTTGATTGGTTGGAACCGGTTTTGAGAGAGAATCGTACTGCACACGAGACTCATATATCTGCATGTACCGCAAATAGGAGTCTTCCATCACCCGCCATCGAATCAGATTACATATATAACAGTGTTTTACAGTAGAAAGTGACAGAAGAGATATGTTTAGTCTGGTGAGTCTATACATGGAGCTCTCTATATACACACACACACACACACACACACACACATACACACACAAACTATGAAGATGTGTGCAAAGTACTGTGGAACCTGCAAACACACACATGCGCACACACTTATTGTGTCTTACAGTAGATAGTGACAGAATATGTTTAGTCTGGTGAGTCTGTACATGGAGCTCTCTATACACACACAGAGAGAGAGAGAAAGTCAGCTACATGTAAATGAACTGTATTGAGGAATCAGTTGTGGAGATACAAGACTCAATGCTCAGTCAGAGATTAGTGCTTTTGGGTGATTTGAAATGGTGAAGGACTAATGGGACGTCTACTCAACGAAAGCCATGGCGGAGGAGCACCCAGCTGTTAATGACACCCTAATCTCTGGAGTGACTCATTGACAGATGTGTGGGAGAAATCAAAGATAGAGATGGTCAGAATGCTAACATTAGAGAACATTACTTTTTTCTCTTTTCATGGCCACCTCTCGACTGTAAATTTTCAATCAGCCTGGCAGATTCCAGAAGCAGACAGTGAGAGAGGAAAAGGGTATGATTATTTTATGATGCTTAATGAATAATGAATTGTATTTACACAGCATAGTTCCATAACAGTGTTGGGCTTCGCAATCATCAAAAGACAATAGAGTCTGAGGGAAAGTAAAAAAAAAAAAAGAACTCTCAGCCACTGTGCCAACGCACTGTTTTCTCTTACTTCCTGTTGTTTCTGTCATTGTGAGAATGTTTGAAAACCAACAAAGTCACCCACAACCAAACACACAGCAGAAACTGTGAACTGAAAGAGTGTAAACATTTAGGAATAGTTAGGTGGTAATTTTCATGAAAACACAACACTATTCCTCTTTGTTTAGTTTTCCTCAAAATCAAAAGATAGCACTTAACTTGAGGGGGTTGACATAAGAGTGATATGACATGTGTCATGAAGATTAATGACACTTCATTAGTGCTCATGAATGTTGTCATTAAGTGTCATTTGGTTTTTGTAATGTCCAAATAAAACTATAAAATAGAAATGGCTAATTCAGTATATCCAGGACTTAAAAGCACAGCCTAAGCCTGTGCCTGTCAGTCTTTTCACTACAACACTTTCCATCTTTGTTTTTCTTTCTCCCCCTCACACACACACTCTCTCTCTGAACACCTAACATACTATTTATTCATTAATTATTTTTGAAGAGCAAAAACACAAGAATTTTACTCTCTTTATACCAGTATAATGAGATGTAACAGACTATCTTGAATCTTAACAGACAACATGGTTGTTCTCCAAAATTACTCTTTTTTTATCTCTTTTAATATATATTAAGGCTTTGCTTTTAGTCTGTTAATACGTTTTCTCATCAGTAGGGGTTAACCCCTGCAGCTGAGAAAAACATTAAAAGACAAAAAGTGATTTTGTGACCATCTTTGCTGTACTCTGAGTTAGAAATAGTTAGATACCATTGAGTTAAATCTTAACTACCCTAAAAAGTAAAACATTTTATATTAATGTCATAATGTATCATGTTAGATTATGATTTAGAGCTAGATTAGCTTGCATTAATGGCAAAGCAGCACCTAAGTGGCAAGAAACCTAGGTGTCATGATTGATGACCAACTGCCCTTTGCAGATCACGTTGCCTCTGTGGTTCGGTCGTGCCATTTTTCCCTATTCAACATAAGGAAGATCAGGCCGTACCTAACCCAACATGCAACCCAGCTCCTGGTACAAACCCTGGTTATCTCTCGGCTTGACTACTGCAATGTCCTTCTATCAGGCCAACAGCCTGTGCTGTGAGACCGCTACAGATGATCCAGAATGCACGTATGGTGGCCTACAGGGTGAATGATGGCTCTGCTCTCATCTACCTGAATTCTCTCCTGAAGCCCTATGTCACCCGACGACCGCTTCGCTCCTCTAAGGAACGTTTTCTAGCATGGCCAACACCTTGTGCAGGTCAATCCAGACTCTTCTCATATCTGGTTCCGCGCTGGTGAGATGTCCTC
>JAIFZK010000039.1:1442500-1452500 GCA_027481765.1 Tenualosa thibaudeaui | reverse complement strand
ACACAGACACACACACACACACACACAAGCTTACACATACTCATAAAGCCAGGTAAACACCCACACCCACAATGCTTGGAGTGAATAAAGACAATAGCATGAGGTCAGTGGGGCAGCATACAGACCTCCAGGTATGAATAAAACAAGAGAGGAAGAGAGAGAGACAGCAGACTCCTTCGTCTTCTTCTCTCCTCCATTGCCAACCAATCCATCAGCATCACTATTGTCTCTCCATCTCTGAGGGTCAACACAGGAATGCACACATCACATACACACACAAGCACACACACAAACACACACACAGACTTACAAACACACACATACACACACACATACTGATAGAGCCATATAAACACACACACACACACACACATAAACAAAGTGACAGAGATATGGATGGTGAGAGAGAGGTGCTGAACTCTCTGCATTATTGATTAGGCAGACGTGCAAAGCAGACAGGGGGAGGTCAAACTCTGAGCAAGAGAGGGAGAGGAGGAGAGGGACAGAGAAAGAGACAGAAGGAGAGAAAATTGGAGAGAGAGAGAAATAGAGAGAGAGAAAGTGACAGAGAGAGATGCAGGGAGAAAGAAAGATCGGTAGTAAGAGCAACCAGTAGCCTCCAAGTTAATGACCTCCTCAGCTAGCACCATCTCAGACCCCCTCCTAGTTTGCAAGTATATTTCATTTTGCATGGAAGCACACCTGCTGTAGAGACATAATTTTTTATCCTCCCCCTTTGCTAGGGAGGAATGAGGGCATTACAATCATTTCTGCCCCTCCGTCCACCTGTCTGTGGGTGTATCCACTCAAGAAACTTCTCTTCCAAGGACTGCAATGGCCCGAGAGCTTTATCATGTTTATCTTTTTGACACTTTGCTCTGTACAGTTTTTTAATATATGCCTATTTATTTATTTATTTATTTATTTATTGTGTTTGTTTATTTGAGAATTACTTACTTATTATTTTTTAAATATTGTCTATATATATATATATATATATATATATATATATATATATATATATATATATATATATATATATATATATATCTACTTACTTAAATATCTACTTACTTAAATATTGTCACTGGTTTTAATGGACTTGAACACCATGCATGAGACAGAGGATCACCATGTCACTTATATCACCACGCTGTCTTCCTACATAAACATCTGCTGTTGATCTGGCTTACACAGTGGATGCTGCAACTGATAGCCTTACTGTGCTTGTGTGCTATCATTTTGTCTTGCAGTCTGGACACATCTTTAGACATGTGGACATTTACTGCATGCATTAATCCTTGTCATCTGCCCCAAGAGGAGGCTACAACAGCAGTGCACAACTGGCGAGCTAGCCAGGATTTATGCAGATGACTGTACCTGGGTGGATACTTAAAGGAGAAATCCAGTGTGAATCAATTAATGGCCCTGTTGCTCGAGGTCACCAAGGGCTGTCTGTAGGAAAAAGAACTAAGAAAAAGAACCATTTGGTCTATGTATTTAGTCTATGTTGTATCAGATTTTCTCAATGGATTGATTCACACCAGATTTTGACCTTAAGGCACTATGGGGTTGTTGTATATGTGTGGTTATTATCCTCTAGTTAGTCTAGATCTAGTATTAGTATTTTGTGAGCTTTCAAATAAAAAAGCAACACAGTTATTCTAGACTAGCTGCACAAAGAGTTTAGAAAAAAAGTGATTAGATACATCTTCATTTCAACATTTCCTAAACATAACGAGTGGTGGTTTGGCCCACTGTTGTAACTTGTAGAGGTCTAGATCTTCTACTTTTCATCATAATATTAACAATGCTGCTTTTTGGTCCTCTGGTCCTTTGGTCCTCAGCCTCTATTTTCCTCTCTGCCACAGAAGTGTGTTTGCCATCTGTATAGTTCCCACGAGACAAATAACTTTGTCTCATAACCCCTGCTGACATCCCTTTCATGTGCCCTGACTAACTCATATATCCTAGCAGTAACCTCTCTCTCATATACACACACACACACACACACAGACAGAGAGAGAGAGAGAGACATAGGCAGGGAGAGAGAAAGAGAGAGAAAGAAAAAAGACAATCACACCAATGTGAACACACACACATACATAAACACACACAGTGAGAGAAACACACACACACACACACACACACACACATACATGCACGCACACACACACACACACACACTCACACAAGCCCCCAAAGCTGCCCTTGATACAGTTCAGCTGTAAGATTAGATCCCTGTGTTAATCTCCAAATACAGGGCTAACCTCCTGTTGAACTGTAAAACTGCAGTGGCACTTAGAGTGGTGGCGTGGTGGTGCATGGGCAAGGGGGTCAGTGGCAGGCCGCACAAACACTAGACCCACAACAACAGCCAGGCTCAGGGCCATTAACGTAATGGAGGCCCCCGCACATGACATCCTGCCAGCGACCCTGCCACCGCTGAGCCCCTACAGACATGGGGCCATTACTCACACACATATATGCGCGCACACACACACACACACACACACACACACACACACACACACACACACACACTCACTCCGCCTCACACACACACACTCACTATCCAGTACACACTGACTCGGCAACACCAGCACACACACACATATAGAAAACACGAAGATAATCACGTACACACAGACACAAGATCACACATAAACCAAAGATGATGCACATCCTTTATCTCTTCCTCTCTCTCTCTCTTTCACACACACACCCAAATCCTTTTTTTACACTCTGCATGCAATTCTCACATGTGCAGCCAGTATTGTATGCAACATTAGTACTTGAACTGGGGTTCACTGGCAGTAATTACAGGAGTCTATGCTGATAGCACACTGGTTTGGCATGGCCAGTGCCTCTCTTGGACTTGGACTCTTTGTACTGGAAGCAGAAGCCTAATATGATCTGCACAGGATTCACAGATTCCACAGACCATTTTGAAATATGTTATCTGGAACTTCGAAGAAATTTGCAACCCAAAGGACAAGCCATCAAGGGTTCTTTTTTTTTCATTTCTGAGTGTGCGTTTGCAGCCATTGGTCATGCCAAAGCAGTGCAGCACAGAGCCTTCCAAAAAACACATTCTCCTCCTCCTCCTCTTCCTCCTCCTCTTCCTCCCCATATAGAAACCCAGCACCGATTCAGCCACAAATCCAGCTGATAAACAAACCCATCTGATCTCATCATTGACTGCATCATTGGCCAAGTGCACTGAACCCCAAGCATTCCTTCTGGATGTCTGTGGATAGAAGTACAGCAAGAGACGAATCAAATGCCAGAGCTGAGTCCTCTTTCAAAGGACAGTATTTAATCTGTTGCCCCCCGCACACAAGCTCTCTTGCACAGTCACTATGAAATCCTCTCCAATCCAGGAGTATTGTCCTGAGAACAATACTCCTTGTGGTCGATTTAAGGAGCCATTTGGTATTGAGCCTTGTAGTGTTAATGGAATATCATGCACATTCGCTTTAGTAGTGAGAGGATATTTTGCCAGCAATGCCATTTATCATTGAGGTTCACAGTGGGTGACTGGTGCTGTTTGTTTGCCCATTCTGGGTCTCTTTACATAAAACTAGATATGCTACTATTAAGTGCCTTCATTAACAGCATGTTTAATGACAGGGCTTCATTTGTCTGTAATTTGCATATAATGACTAGCAAGTGAATGTTTTGCTTCATGTTAGTGATTGTGTTGTCGAGTGGTGTTGAATCTTCATACTGAAAAAAACAACAACAATTCAAACAAACAAATAACAGGATAAAGACTGACTTTTAGCTCAGTATTTGCGTAGCGTATTTCTGGAAAGCCAACCTACCTATGATCTGTTTTGTTTTCCTTTTCTGCCATTGTTTACAAAAATGGTTTACTGACACATAAATATCATCTTATGTCAATATCTATATGGGGAAATGTCACAGCATCTCACATTCACACACACACACACACACACACACAAAAACACACACACACACACATATTTTCCTGCAGGCACCAAACAGTCAGCATGACAGCGATGTACACACACATGCCATATATACTCACCCACACCAGGGTGCATCACACCTCTGAGACAATAATGGTGCCTATATAGAGCATAGGGTATTGCCAGAGGGAGGGTGGATCCAGGGGGCCTGCTGATGCTGATGCTGTTGGGTTCTGTTCCTTGTGTCAGGATGAAGCCTGAGAAATGAGAGACTGGGGAATAATAAGGGAAAAATAGCATGCATATGCACACACACACACACGCACACACACACACACACACACACACACACGAATGAGTATGCACACACACAAATGAGTATGCGCATACACACACACACACACATGAATGAGTATGCACACACACACACACACACATACACACACACACGCACACACAAATGAGTATGCACACACACACACACACACAGGCACACGCACACACAAATGAGTATGCACACACACACACACACACACACACACATACACACACACACAAATGAGTATGCACACACACACACAAATGCATACAGACACACACACATAAACACACATAAACACACACACACTCACTTTCTCTCTAAAACATATTCTTCAACTCTATGTAATCTGGGCACACATACATACCTTACATTACATTTAGGCATTTAGCAGACGCTTTTATCCAAAGCGACTTACAAAAGAGGATAACATTCAAGCTACAACACAATGAAAGAACGAACAAGGAGTGCATATTGCTAACATAGAAACTGCACCATTTTAAGTTGAAAGTGCAATAGTGCAGAGAAATTAAACTGTTAAGTGCATTCTCAAAGTTTACGCCAGGAGATATTCTTGGAAGAGCTGGGTCTTCACGAGTTTCTTGAAGGTGGAGAGGATATCAGTTGATCTGGTAGCACTTGGGAGGTCATTCCACCAGCGCGGAACCAGATCTGAGTAGAGTCTGGATTGACCTGCACAAGGCACAAGTGGCCATATACACTTGCACACATGCATAAACAATGGTGTTCACATTAGTATGGCTATACACTGTGACCACTTTATGATCACTTTTAACCTATTACAACCATGTGCAGTACCTGTTTATATGGAACTACACTGACTGAACACACACATTCACACACACACACACAGATGCATGTACAGACAACACACAACTGGGCAGTCAGTCACACACACACAGACAGACACACACGCACACACACACGTGGTTAGCCCCTTATTTGTGAATGGAGAGGCCAGTTCAATCCATACATTAGTATAGTAATTACAGGAGCCAAGGGAGAGAGGAAGAGAAAGAAGAGAAAGAGAGAGAGAGAGAGAGAGAAAAGGAGGGAGTGAGAGAGTGAATGAAAAAAATAATGTTAGCAAGAGCAGAAAGCCACAAGGAGGACAAAGCACTCAGTGGAGGCAGGAAACACTAACTAACGAGGGGTAGAGAAAGAAAGAGGGAGGGAGGCATAGAGAGATGGAGGGAGGGAGAGAAACAGGGGGGAAAAGGCAAGTAAGAACAAGTGTACATACAAGGAGAAGAGGGAGTCAGGGAACGAGTGATAGGATGCTTCTCAGGGAAAAAGGAAGAGATATCACTTTGTTTCTGAACATGATGGACTTCATGATGTCAAGCTGTGATCATGTTCGGCATGTCACAGCAGACCGGCCATCTGGCCCAGTCTCCAATGGGACTGAGAAATACAGGAAAATACAGAGAATCTGCAGAGTAAGTGAGAGAGATCAAAAGAAAGGTGGAGATAGAGAGATAAAGGAAAGAGAGAAAGAGATGAAAGAGATGAGAAGAAAGAGAATGAGAGCAGGGGAAAGAATAGAAAAATGGGTATGGACAGAAGAGGAGATAAAAAAGAGAAAAAAGAGAGAGAGACATAGGAAGAGACAGGGACAGAGAGGGGGAGAGAAAGAGAGGACGTAGAAAGAGAGAGAGAGAGAGAAGATAAGAGACAGCACAAGGGGTAAAGAGAGATATAGAAAAAGAGGGAAGAGAGATAGGGTGAAAGAGAGAGAGGTACAGAGAGAGAGAGGAGAAGATAGGGGACAGAATAAGAGGTAGAGAGAGAGAGAGAGGAAGAGAGAGAGAGAGAAGGAGGGAGAGAGGAGAAGAGAGGGGAGTGGACAGGACGCAGGAGGGAGTGCAGAGCAGAGTTAGGGAACCACACGTCCCAACCACACACTGAAAGACTGTAATTTGGATTTTCCCAGAATAGCAAGTTAAAGAGGGGGGAGGAGGCAGCGCAGAACATCAGCTCCTCAACAGCACGCAACACACACGCACACACACACACACACACACACATAAACACACACATACACACACACACACGCATACTCACTCACACACAAACACTCACATACATACACACACACGCACACACACACACACACACACACACACACATAAACACACACATACACACACACACGCATACTCACTCACACACAAACACTCACATACATACACACACACAGACACGTGCGTACACACACACTCCACTAAACACACACACGTACACACACACACATGTGCGTAAACACACACAACAACCACACACATCCACCATGCAACACACTGCAACCGCCATAAACGTCCACATACACAACAACAATAACCACATCTCATCCACATACATACATGCACACACACATACATACATGCACACACAACGACCAACACACACATCATGTACCACACACGAAGCACACAACTAAGACTACTCACAGAGCACGCCAAACTACAGCAACACAAGCACACGGCATGAAATACTCACAATAGCTGCACATACACAAACTCACACTTGCATGCACGCAAGCACAAACACACGCAAGCACAAACACACGCAGGCACTCACTCACACACACACACACACAAATTACACAATAACTACCCCATGCATCTAGAGAATACACAGAGAGAACACAGGATAACAAAGACCTAACAAAGACCTCTTTCTTACACACACACACACCCACACACACTTGTGTGTGTGTGTCAATTTTGAATGTTAACACCTAAAGGTTTTTCTATTTGTCCACTTTTTGTTAATCTGCCCCGTTGGTTGCCACAGCAACTCTTGGTGGGGGGGGGGGGAATGACAAAAAAAGACTGGATATTGCAAACTGCAGCAAGGAACTGGCGAAGAGTGTCTATTTATACCGCCGTTTGTTTATATATTCAAACTCTCTGAACGTGCTAAATTGCCAAGCAAAGCAGAAGGCTTTCCAGAAGGTTCTTTTTTTTTAAGTGCGCCCGCCGTCCCGGGCCGACGAAAGGCCCCGTGCACTCTGATCTCCGCTATGCGACCAGGTCAGGCAGAAATAAACAGGCTGGCTGCGGGACCCTGAACTGGGTCACAGAGTGTTGCGCTGGGACTGAGAGGGTGTGTAGTGTCTCCTCCTAATGGGGGCATGTCGGATCAGCAAAGCATAGTTACTGCTGCTGAAGGCCGTCTCAGGTGTGTGCAGATTAAGTCCACCTGAGGAGGCATGTTGTATGGTTAGTGGGGCTGGGTTTGATGTGTGGATGTGTGTGTGTGTGTGTGTGTGTGTGTGTTTGGGTGGGGGGGTACATGATGTAATTCACAATCCACTTGTATTTTGAACAAATGAAGATGAAATATTGATAATATTATATATCTATATATATACAGAGAGAGAGAGAGAGACAGAGAGAGTCAGAGTAGACTATGCATGGTAAGGTAAGAATTTGTCAAGTCCATCTACCCTATTGTAACCATATTTTCAGATCCCTCTTTCTGTGGGCTGTACACACATTCATTCATTCACACAAACATTTTACATACACATACATACACACATACAGAAAGCTACAAACACACACACACACACACAAACACCCCCACCTACACATTCATACCTGCATGACAATACTGTACATACATACATATAAATATCAATGTCATTTGATACTGTGCTTTGACAATCCACATCATCATCTGTATTAAGTGCATTCAGCCAATCAAGAGTGCCAGTGATGACCTCATTTAAGTGTACAGTGCAAGTGCAGGGGAAGATGGGAAACGTGCAGCGCCGGAGGCATTGAGGCAGTGGGAGTGAGGCAGATTATGGGATTAGCACAGAGGCCACATGCAGATGTCCACACACTGGCAGAGGTTAAAGAAGACAAATGAGGAGACGCTCATAGGGTTAATGGGAGACTAGCAAAACCAGGTCAGTAGGTATTACTTGTACAGCCAGCGCATCGGTGGGGAGAGGCAGGCAAGCGCTCATGGTGTGTGTCTGTGGCTGTACTGAAGTCAGCGCTCATGTTGAGTAAAGGGTTTCATAGTGACAGGATGTTTGAACAGATCAGACATTCGCACAAAGCTCTCCTGTGTCTCTCCCTGGGGAACAAGCAAGGTGGCAAAACATAACCAAGCCTGCCAAACATTTCTTGGCAACATTTGGGGTGGGTTGTGTGTGTGTGTGTGTGGGGGTGGGTGTTAGAAAGAATGATTGAAGTATGAGATGCGTGGGATTGGGCCAAAACTGTGAACGATTCAATCGCAAGGCGTGAGAGTTGGCAGTTACAGTAAGGCAGAGACCAGTCTGCTACTATACTAATACAATGCACTAATCCTATAAAACACACTGTGTTGCACACTCTGTTGTTATGCCAACGAAACCATAAACAACAAAACCATAAACACGCCATTCTGTGGTGACATTTATAGAAAAAGAAACTTCACCAAGAATTAATTTGAAATTAATTGAAATTTTGGAAGATTAGGCTCAGCTTAGCCTGGCATAAAACCAGACCCTCATTTTACACTTTCGTTTCACACAGAGAGTCTGGACATTCAGTTGTGAGATTTGATTGCTTGCTTGAAGTGTTTAAGTTTAAAAAGACTGGATCAAATGCCTCCTGAGACAATGAGCACAATGGGATTAAATCCAGACTAGCACTGTAGGGAGATGATAATCAAGCAGTACTAGGAAGACAAGGCCAGGCCAGGCTAGGCTAGGCTAAGCTAAGCTTGTATTTGCACAGGTTTATCTTTGCTTCTAAATACTGTGTAAACAGGGATGCAAAAGCATATTCCCTTAAATAAAGCATCTAAACCATAGCATTCCTACAGAACACATAGGCAGTTTGTAGTGTACAACGAGTTCAGTACAGTATGCTACACTGCACTATGTACTTAGAGATGTGACACTTGAGGGGGTACCTGGGATGCTAGGTAGAGTGTCTGAATTGTACCTGCTTCACAGAGCTGATTCTCCCTAATGATCTCTCTCTCCCTAATGATCTCTCTCTCTCTCTCTCTCATACACACACACACACACACACACACACACATACACAGACATATACAAATAAACTCCTGATGGAGAATCATGTCTCCATGATTTACTGTTCAGTGTGATTCCATTCCCTGCATGGCAGGTCACTTCGGACTTCGGCTGGTTCTGACAGTAAACAAGCAGAGAAGTAACTTGAAGATGTGTGTGTGTGTGCATATGTGTGTGTCTGTGTGTGTCGAGGGGGGGTGGCCACAACATGACCAGGAGGAGAGGGAAGAGGATGATGCAGTGCTTCACTTCAGGCTGATGCAGTGCTTCACATCCGGGCCAGGTCAGCACCAGAGCTGTGCCAGATATCCAGCAGTTGCTACATGGGTGTGTATGTGTATGTGTGTGTGTGTGTGTGTGTGTGTGTGTGTGTGTGTGTGTGTGTGTGTGTGTGTGTCCTTGTGTCAACTAACCCCTGAGTCCTGGCACTGCCTAAAGGCTAAAGTAAGAGGCAGATGTCATCTCTCTGCTTCCTCCTTCAAACGTGTCATTAATTTCCTCCAAGAGTCAGAGAATAAAGAGACAAAAGACAAGGCGAAAGAGAAGAGAAGACATAAAAGACTCAGAGTTGCATAAAAGAAGCATTTCAGCGTGTAAGAAACAAACACAGGATCACAAGCTTAATTCCCCATGAGTGGGTTTCTACAGTGCATCTGCAAAAAAGCACAGCCAGCCTTTTGTTTC
>JAIFZK010000039.1:1420000-1432500 GCA_027481765.1 Tenualosa thibaudeaui | reverse complement strand
TTAAGTCCTGGTGACCACAAGCCCTAATGTAACACAGGGGCTTCACAGTGGGCTGTCACAGTGTATCACAGCACCCACTGACTAACTGGGAGTTGGCGTGCGCTGAAGCACGATCTGGCTGCTGCTGTGGCCCCAGTGACCAGAGTGGTCCTGGAGGAGTAAAGTGCCCACCAAACACCCCCCCTCCTCCACATACACATACACACACACACACACACACACACCCTCGAGGCTCTGACCCTGGAGTAGTCCCTCTGGGACCTCCTGCTGTGAGAAGTCTCTGGCAGTTTACTCTGCATCTGCTTGTGTGTATGCTGGAGAACATTTTGTGTGTGTGTGTGGGGGTGGGTGGTTGTGTGTTTGTATTTATGTGTTTGACTTTTTGTTTGTGTTGGTGTTTTGTGTGGTGTGGTGTGTGTGTGTGTGTGTGTGTGTCTATATGTGTGTGTATATGCATGTGTGTGTGAGTGTGTGTGTGTGTGTGTGTGTGGACCCAGCAGCCTCCCAGAATGCCTGCCCCTGGAGGTCCCTGTGTGTGTGTGTGTGTGTGTGTGTGTGTGTGTGTGTGTGTGTGTGTGTGTGTGTGTGTGTGTGTGCGCGTGCGTACGTGTGTGTGCACATGTGTGTCTGCCCCAGTGGGTCCTAGCGTCTCTTTGCCCCTGGAGAAGTCCCTCTGGGTCCCAATCTGATCTGAGATCAGATTTCGTTGGTGCGCCGTCATTATGTGCTGGAGGCTGCAAACTTGCCCTGGATCAGCAAGTTTTGGACACGATTCCACACAGGGCCCGCAGGCTAACCCCGGGCATGACTCCTCAAATAGAAGCACAGTTCTTGTGGTGTGGGCAGCAGGAGAGTGTGTGTGTGTGTGTTTAGCAGCATGTGTGTGTTTGACCTCACTGTGTAAGTTGGTTATATGTGTTGCGTGCATAAGTGTGTGTGTGTGTGTGTTTACATGTGACTGTGTGCTTGTGTTCACTTCACCGTGTGTGTGTGTGTGTGTGTGTATTGCTGACTGGTCTGTCGGGGGCTATTTTAAATGGTGTGTGGAGTTCCTACGCTGGACTCCGGAGGACAGAGTCTAGGGAAACTTCCCCCCGACACAGCAAGATTTGACAGAGAAGAAAATACTGCACAACATTTAGAATGAGAAAAAGGTGTGTGTGTGTGTGTGTGGAAGAGTGAGAAATAGAGAAGGACAAAGACAGAAAGTCACATCTGTGTGCTGAAAATGAAATAAAGACAAAAAAGAAAGAGACAGAATGGAGTGTGTGTGTGTGTGTGTATGCGTGCGTGTAAACCATATGTATATAGCAGTGATGTACTTCACTGAACACAAGGCTGATTGTAGGCCTGCCTTAGAGCAGAATGCCATAATGGTTGGCTGGGGAGCTTTCCGTGTGTGTTTACGTGACCTGGAGTGCGACTTTGTTTATGTACAGGAAAATCAGAGATCGTTTGTTTGTTTGTTAGTGTGCTGTACGCGCATGTGTGTGTGTGCGTGTATGTGTGTGAAAACTCAGGAAACTGCACATTTGTATATTTGTTTGTGAGAAACCAGTCCTTTCTGCATTTACTAGAGTGTATGAAAGAGGAAAAGCGAGAGTGTGCTTTCGTGTGTGTCTATGGGTGTGTGCATTTATTTGTGTGTGTGTTTTGGTTTGTGTGTGTGTGTGTATGTGTGTAAGTGTATTCATGGGTATGGACATGTGTTTATTTGTAAACGTGCAGTGTGTGTGTCCATCCATTTCGTGGAAGCCATTACTGCGATTCTTTGTAGAACACACAATCTAGAGGGTGCAGAGCAATGAGATCACGCACTAATAAATATATTCTCAAAATCCTATTTCTCAGAATTGAAGACTGACCTCGAGATTTATCATGGTACTGTTGCCACTGTACTCACAGCTGTCCCAGCGAAGGGATGAATGTGTGACACTAGAAGAGCAGCTTCTCTGGAAACAAAATGTCCACTCAGATCTGATGTTGTAAATGATGTGAATTAATCTTCTTCTGAGCACCACAACTGTAACAACAACTGTACACTCCAGTACTGGATTATAAAGATGTCTTGAGATAAAGCACGAAAGTAATTTAAAAATATCAAATGTAGATAGATAGATAGATAAACGGATGGATGGATTGATGGATGGATGGATGGATAGATGGATGGATGGATGGATGGATGATAGATAGATAGATAGATAAATAGATAGATAGATAGATAGATAGATAGATAGATAGATTATTAGTGTCCCATAGCATCCATAACATGACATACATACATACATTCACAGACACACACACACACACACACGTTGCTGCCTTTTTGATGAAAATGATGACATGCAATTCAGCTGTATTCAGCTGTAAAAGTTACAAGAAAATATTTAAAATAAATAATACCGTGCTCACTATTGCTCGTCTTTTTCTCAGAATTGAAGTGAAGTTAAAACCTCGAGATTTATTATGGGATTGTTGCCATGCTTACAGCTGTCCAAGAGAAGGGATGACTGTGTGCTGCTTTATATAGACACTAGAGGAGCTGCTCTTTTGGGGAAAAAAATGTCATCACCCAGATCTGATGTTGTGTTGTGAATCATCTTCTGAGCGCTCAGATTAAACTCCACAAACAATTTTATACTCCAGTACTGTTATGTGAAAAAGTATGAAATGAATTTTAAAATATCAAATGTAGATAGATAGATAGATAGATACATAAATAGATAGATAGATAGATAGATAGATAGATAGATAGATAGATAGATAGATAGATAGATAGATAGATAGATAGATAGATAGATACATAAATAGATAGATAGATAGATAGATAGATAGATAGATAGATAGATAGATAGATAGATAAATAAATAGATAGATAGATAGATAGATAGATAGATAGATAGATAGATAGATAGATAGATAGATAGATAGATAGATAGATAGATAGATAGGTAGGTAGGTAGATAGATTACTTATCCCATAGGAAATTCCCACATCCCATAGCATCCATAACAGGACACACACACACACACACACACACACACACACACACACACACACACACACACATTTTTGCCTACTAGGTTTCCCTTTCCTATACAGTCCCTCAGTCACGAAGGATTAACCTAGTAAATACATAAAACATTTAACCATACATGACAGTGTGATCATTCTTGGCCAATCCCATGACAAGTCACATCCATCTATTTGCCACGCCCATAATGCCAGTAAAATGCCATTTTTTGATGGAAATGATGACATGCAATTCAGCTGTAAAAGTTACAAGAAAATTGTATGAATGAAATAAAAAATACTGTGCTTGCTGTGTTTTGTCACATCTGTAAGGTTGCAATTTTCCTCTTGCATTTGCTCTGAATCTACAGACTCTCTGTGATTTCACAGAGACCCAGGTTCACTCCTCTCCTTGGCCGATGCTGTTGAGTCTCTGTCGTATTACATTCATGGTTCATGGTTAATTATACTGTACACTGTTTAACATACTCTGCCCATGTCTCCCATACCATGTCTCCTGTCTGCCTTTGTTTCAGAATGACACATTTGATGACGTACATCTCTAAACTCCAAAGCCGAGTTTGATCCACATACCATGAGTCCACATTAAAAGTTATTCGTCCTATTATATAATGTAAATTTATTTACATTTACATTTATGCTTATAGCAGATGCTTTTATCCAAAGCGACTTACAAAAAGACGATAAACAGCTACAGCACAATGGAAACTGAAAACCAGACGTGCAGCTGCATTCTGGATCATCTGTAACAGTCTCACAGCACAGGCTGGAAGACCTGATAGGAGGGCACTGCAATACTCAAGGCAAGAGATAACCAGGGTCTGTACCAGGAGCTGGGTTGCGTGTTGGGTTAGGTTCAGCCTGATCTTCCTTATGTTGAATAGAGAAAAACGGCACGACTGAGCTACAGAGGCAATGTGACATGCAAAGGTCAGCTGGTCATCAATCATGACACCTAGGTTTCTTGCAACCTTGGTGGGAGCAACTGATAGGGAATCTTAATGTTAGATAGAGCATCTGCATAGAAGTGATAGGAGAAGCCATGGGAGTGGATGATTGGACCCAGTGATGTGGTATACATGGCAAAGAGAAGGGGTCCCAGCACAGAGCCTTGGGGCACCCCTGTGGTGAGATGGTGCAGCGCAGATATTTGCCCTAACCATGACACATTGAATGACCACCCAGTGAGATAGGATTCAAACCAGGAGTGTGCTTTGCCATGATGCCTATGTTTGCCAGTTTGTCCAGTAGGATACGGTGGTTGACTGTATCAAATACTACTGAGGTCAAGCAGGATGAGTACTGAGGACTGACCTACCACTCTGGCCTCTTTTAAGGCTTCTGTCACAGACAGAAGCGCCATTTCAGTGGAGTGGCCACTTTTGAAGGCAGATTGGTTGGAGTCAAGAAGGTTGTGCTGAGAGAGATTCTGTGACCTGTTTGAAGACGGTTCATTCAATAGTTTTAGAAAGGAAAGGAAGAAGAGAAACAGGCTGGTAGTTCTCCACTTGTGGGAGCGAGGAGCAAAGTTACCGGGGCTTGTTTAAAGCTGGTGGGAAATGTATCCATAGTTAGTGAAGCACTGACCACATGTGTGGTTGCTGTCACAGTGGTGGGGCTATGGCCTGTAGAAGCGTGGTTGGAATAGGGTCCAGAGGACAAGAAGAAGGACGGCTGCCTGTAAGAAGCTTAGACACCTCATCCTCTGAGAGAGGAGTGAATGAAGAAAAAAAAGCAGTTGGTTTGGAACCTGTGAAGCAGGGTGAGACAGGGTCTGTACAGATGGGTCAGAGAACTGACTTCTAATTGCTTTAACTTTTTTAGTTAAAAAATGCAGCAAAAGTGTCAGCTGTCAGGTTGGTTGCTGGAGATGGAGGTGGTGGGTTTAGTTGAAGGTGGAAAAGAGCTTCCGGGTGTCAGGGGCACTGTGAATCTTGTCATGGTAAAAAGCCTTTTTTGCAGTAGTGACACTGGATAAGAAGGATGATAGCAGTGCCTGGAAATGTGTTAGATCGGATGAATTATTAGTTTTGTACCATTTCCTCTCAGCAGCTCTGAGGTTCGTGCACTTTTACCTCTTTTTCTCAGCAACCCTGAGGTTGTACCATTAACCCCAAAATCTAACATGATGTACTGTACTTTTTCTCTACGTATTTCTATTTATTCATTCTTATATAATATAAAGATCAGAACCGTGTATAACATGTTTATGGCTGTTCAGAATGATGTTTAATGGTATGAATTCCATAGCATCAGTTTGAAATCACAAGAGGCTATTTGTCGCATTGCAACAACAATTCCCATGCTTTCTGAGACAAAATGAGACGCACACACACACACACACACACACACACATGCACTGTCTTTGTCATATGGTCAGAAAATAACATACTAAAGTGATGGCTCTCACCCTCTCAGTCAGTAAATACAGTTCATATGTTTGGCAAGCTCCTGCATTCATCCAGACACCCACATCCACATTCTCGTTCACGTTCACACACACACACACATACTACATATATACACCCACAGACATGCCCCCCCCCCCCCCACACACACACACTCTCACACAGAGCTTGTAGGACACTCCCTGACATACAGAAAATATATATCTATGGTGTTCTGGTTTATGGTGTTCTTCTGACACACACACACATCACACACATTTATGATTCATTCGGATAAGATTTGCACACACACACACAGATCTGTGTGGTTGTCCACATAGGGACTTCCCATCCTAACTTCTGACATCTTCATCCTGAGGGCTTGGGGTTAGAAACACACACACACACACACACACACACACACACACACACACACTCACATGATAAATGATAATTCCACATTCTAACACAAAGCACACAAAACTATAAAATACATTCCTATAAAACATATTCATATTAAACAAACATATATATCAAACAATACATCTGAATACATATGCATACACACACACACACACACACACACACAGGGGCACCCAGGGGAGAGTGAGTGGGATGGGATAAGTGGTAGAGACAGGCTGAGGCCTGGCAGTGAACACAAAAAGCCCAGTTGGGAAAAAACAGAGAGAGAATATGTGAGAGAGGAGGGGAGAGAGGCAGAGAGGTTGTGTGTGTGTGTGTGTGTGTGTGTGTGTGTGTGTGTGTGTGTGTGTGTGTGTGTGTGTGTGTGTGTGTGTGTGTGTGTGTGTGTGTGTGTGTGTGTGTGTGTGTGTGTGTGTGTGTTTCCTTAATCACTGTATTCTGCACTCCAGTCTCTAGGAATGGCAGACAGAGGGGAAGCTGAAGCCTGGGACACAGAACACTCTCCAACACATACATGCAATTACATACCCAAAACACACACACACAAATACACACAAACACACACACACACACACACACACACACACATTTGCCCTCTCTTTCACAGACACACACACATTTGCTCTCTCTTTCACAGACACACACACACATAACATACATACACACATAGACATATTTGCCTTTCTCTCTCATCTCTTTCACACACACACACGCATGCACACACACACACACACACAAATACACTCACATGTGCATGAACATACATACACTTGCATAGATGCAGACACACACAGAAACTCAAACACATACAGTACACACACACAGAGACATTCAAAAAATGTCTGGTAGCCACATTCACATGCATATGGACAGACATACAACTGTAAACTGTTTTGTTCCTTCATGCCTCATCAACATGCAGAAACACACAAAGCAGTCATACACACATTCACACACTCACTCTCTCACATACACACACACACACACACACACACACACATAGTGTACAATTGTCATATTTACATACCCAATTTGCAGGGCTCATTTTATTAGCATACTAAGTCACATAGACACATATGACAAATTTATCTGAAGCAACTTGATGAAAACATTGCTCTTCCTTTCCTTTCATTCTGAATGATATGAATGAGTGTAGCATCCAAATGAGTTTGATTCAAGATTCAAGATTCACAATAGTCTTTACTATATCTCGTTATATTAGTACAAGAGAGTAAAATTCTTGTGTTTCTTGCTCCTCAAAAATAAATAATAAATAAATAGTATGTTAAGTGTTAAGCTTTGTCGCTTGGTGGAAAAAACTGCTCTGGAGTCTGGTCCAAGCCATTAGACAACAATATCGCTTGCCAGATGGTAGCAGCTGAAACTGTCCATGACTAAGACGACTGGAGTCCTTACTGATTCTTTTGGCCTTCCTGATGAATCGCCTCTTATACAAGTCATGGTTGGAGGACAGATCACATCCACAGATGCATTGTGCTGCATCTGTGACGACGACTCTTTGAAGTGCCTTTCATTTGGTAGCAGAGTGATGCTTTTTGAACAACTCCATTGTGTTACTTTAAATATATCATCATTTCATTCTCTCTCTCTCGCTCTCTTTGTGTGTGTGTGTGTATGTGTGTATGTATACTGTGTTTTACAGTATACAACACTGACATACATTTATACATGTCTATAGTTATAACATCCATATATGATCCCTTAATATGGCCCACTTTGCCTGCCCCCAACCACACCACCCCCCACCCCCACCTCCCACTCCCACCCCCACCCCTCTCTGTCTGTGCTTTGCTGTTGTGTTGGAATAAACTGCTATTTCTGTTAAAATATACAGACTCTTCCCCGGAGGAGTGCACTAATGCTCAAGTGATTATCAGCGTATTAAGCACTGTGGGCACTTTGGCATATATTCACTCACAAACACACACACATAGACTTAAAAAAACACACATACACACACTTTGTATTTGACACATTCTGACACCTACAGGCGCTGGAACACACAGATATAGAATATAAACATAAACACAACCTACAGACACACACAGACACACACAGACACACACATACACACACACACATACTCACACAGACACACACAGACACACAACACACACACAGACACACACATACACACACACACATACTCTCAACATACACACAGACACACACACACACACAGACACACACACACACACACACACACACACACACACACACACACACACACACACACACACACACACAAATGGTCCAACCTCACAATCACAGGCACACTTTGGCACAATGAAGCCCTGCCAGCCCATCTGGGCTCTCTCTGTGAGAGGTTGTTAATGAATAGACTTACGGCCACAAGTACAGAAGGAAGGGGAAAAACAGGAAGGAAAGGAGGAGGAGGAGAAGGTAGAGAGAGAGAGAGAGAGAGAGAGAAAGAGAGGGAGAGGGAGAAATGAGAGGGGGAGGAGGAGAAGAGAAGAAGAGGATAGAAGAGAGAGAGAGAGGAGGGGTTACAGAGAAAGGAACTGAGAGAGAAAGGAGAGGGAAAGAGAGAGAAGGACAGGGGGAGTTGAGAAGAGGAGAACAGAAGGGTTCCAAGCATCTGGAGCACAGAAATGCTAAGGAGCGTGTGCTAATGATAACACAACCCCCCTCTCTGACCACAGCACAGCACAGCACAGCACAGCACAGCACAGCACAGCACAGCACGACAATGCACAGCACAGCAAAGCAGTGCACAGCTGCCTTCCCTTCTCTTCTCTATTCCATCTCTCTTTTCTGCCATCTTATCTCTTCTCCCTTCCTTTCTACTCTTCTATTACACTCTTTCTTGTATTCCATGTCGACTCTTCTCTTCTCTCCCATCTCTTCTCTTGTCCCTTCCTCTTTTCTCTTCTCTTCTGTGCAGACACGTCCAGACTGATTTACGTTCGCCAGTCTGGCTGTTCGGCCTCACCCTCCTGCTGTGTAGTGGTGCAGGCCTTTGGGAAGAGAATGTGTGTGTTTGTGTGTGTGTGTGTGTGTGTGTGTGTGTGTGTGTGTGTGTGTGTGTATGTGTTTGTGTGACATGATGATGACAGGTGAGGCATTTGAAGCACCAGTTCCTTTCATATCTAAACAGCTCTCACCATTTGTAACTTCCACTGATTTATGGAGAAGAGGAAAATCAGTGTTTGTCTATGTCTGTGTGTTTGTGTTTGTGTGTATGTCTGCCCTTGTCTGTGTGTGTGTGTGTGTGTGTGTGTGCGTGTGTGTGTCAATGTCTGTGGGTGTGTGTCAATGTCTGAGTGAGTGTGTGTGTGTGTGTGTGTGTGTGTGTATGCATCAGGGGTTAGATGGAATAGAATTCTCCCATCTGGTGACCTGGACTCGAACTGTACTGAGAAGAGGGGCCAATAACTAGACTTGCTTTATAAGGCCCTAGGCTGGAATAGTGTCAGGTCTAGAGGAGGATTGTGTGTGTGTGTGTGTGTGTGTGTGTGTGTGTGTGTGTGTGTGTGTGTGTGTGTGTGTGTGTGTGTGTGTGCATGTGTGTGTGTATGAGAGTGAAAGAGAGAGAGAGAGAGAGTTTAAGTCGTAAAGTTCTTGGAGAAATGCTCTACTTGACAGTTTTGATGCGTGGGACATGTGCCAGTGTTTACACATAGATGTGGCCCAATACTTGAGTGTGTTGACTTTGGATAAGTTCAGAGAACCCCTTTGTACGACCACACACTGGCCAACAACATACAAAATCACAAACACAAACAGTCATGCGCAAACACACACAAAAATCTGGTCAACATTTTTATTTTTTTATTTTTTTTTGCAAATTGCCTGGCAGATGCGAAACCAGCAGAGGAAAAGAGACAGAGAAAATAGAAAGAGAGAACAAATAAACAGAAGAACAGAAAGAAAAAGAGAGAGTATGCAAAACAGTGCATCAACATGAAAGAGAGATTTCGTATCTGATTAGCAAAGAAATGATTGAGGAGGAGGGGAGAAACGAGAGGTCAGTCCTGTGTTTGACCTCTGGATGCCTCATTGCCTTTTAACCACACACACACACACACACACACACACACACTGAGTTGAGCAGAAGTGTGCCGTATAATGGGACAAAGAGGGCCACCTGTATGCTAATAGACTCACCCACTAAAGAGCAGATTGCTAGGCCATGTGTGTGTGTGTGTGTGTGTGTGTGTGTCTGTAGAAGGGGTGGGGAAAATTGATTTCTTATTCTCTGCTCTTTCAAAGACCAAGGGGATAGAATGCTGGCATGTGCCGCATGGTAGGGTGGGGTGATGTTTGACTGAGTGTGTTTGAGGGTGTGGGGCTATGTGTGTGAGTGTGTGTGTGTGTCTGGCAGGGGGCTTTGAAACAGATTTTCCACTTTCTTAAGTGTACTGAGGAGGTGAAAGCGCACCATAGGGTCAGAGAAGGCAATAAAATTGATCTCTGATTTCACTTGTGCGTGGTGTTCAAGCTAGGAGCATTACAGAGATTGAGAAAGGCAACTGTAATTTCCTGTGCAGAAATAACCAATACCCATAAAAACATCTGACCTGACTGTGAATCAGTTTTTCACCCATAACCAATGATGTCACCCATTTCACCATGCCAAAAAACTCCTGACTCCAGATCAGCTTAAGCTACTCAGAGGTCCAGAGGCACAAAAAACAAAATGGTCATAAGAAATCTCTTCTTTGAAAGATACAGAATAGAAGAGTGGGTAAGTTTACAAGTACTGTCAATCATCTTTTATCAACGGCTGAAAGCTGATTCCAGACCAGCTTTAAGATTTGAGAGGCTCAAACAGTGAGAGCAATTAGTAGTTAGAGGGTTTTGGCAGGGGAGGATAAAGGGGACAGAGTAGGGAGAGATTTGATCTCCAGGGGAAAGAAGTTGAGGAGTGTTCTGAGATGAGAACACGGAGTGCAGATCCAGGGTGTGGAGAGAGAACTCCCTATTTCTGAATCTGGTGTTTGTGTGTGTGTGTGTGTGTGTGTGTGTGTGTGTGTAAGAGACAGAAAAAATCCTATTACAAAAACTGGTGTGTGTGTGTGTGCGCACGTGTGTGTGTGGGTGTGCGTTTGTGTGTGTAAGAGACAGAGAGAGAAGGAAGGAGAGACAGAGTGAAGGAAGGACAGAATGTTAGTTGCATTCAATAACCTGCATCTGATGTTCTATGTCCCGTGGGCGCTGGCCTAAATATGGACCATTTTAAGGAGTTTGATTAGCTGTTCCCACAGGGCTTCTGTTTCAACATTCCATATATTATCTTAAACAAAATTATTACTATATGATCTAGTAGCCATGGCCTCCTGGTTTGGCTTCCGGCTTGTAACCCAGGGGTTGTTGGTTCGATCCCTGACCAGTGGACCATGGTTGAAGTGCCCTTGAGCAAGGTAAGGGCACTGCTATAGCAGGCAGCCAACTGCTCTGGGTCACAATTGGGTTAAATGCAGACACTCTCACAGGATCAAAAGAGTGTTGTTGTTGTTGTTATTGTTATTAACAATGTAGGATGTTCACAGATTGTTTTTGTTTTTATTGTTGAAATGGTCTATGTATTTTCTGCAGGACTTTTCCATACTGGAGGATGAGGACGGTGATGAAGATGTGAAGGATGAGGGGTGTGTTTGTGTGCTCCACCAGCTGTGAAGTAGGCACAGCAGTCAAATAAAAAACCTCATCCCTCGTTCTTTACACATGCGGAGGAGAGGGACACACAGCATCACTCTGAGACCCATCCATCCTCTCCGACTGTCCAAACTTAATGACCCGGGCCAGGAGTGGAGGAAGCGATGTGGAAAAGTGGTACTCACTCTGTGCAGAGACGGAGAGAGAGAGAGAGAGACAGAGAGAGAGAAAGAGAGAGTGAGGAGACTTCTGGGAATTACAGGCACTGTAAAGACACATGGAGCCTGTTGTGTCATCTCCTTAAGTAATGAGAGTGAGTGAAACAGAGAGAGGGAGAGGGAGAGGGAGAGAGAGAGGGAGAGAAAGAGAAAGAGAGAGAAAGGGGAAATGTGGGCAAGTAATGAAGAATCATTGGGGCTATAAAACACACTTTCCTATTCTTATGCTGGCTTACAGTGATGCTGGAGTGTGCCACACACAATGTGTGTGTGTATGTGTGTGTGTGTGTGTGTTTGGTGGCAGAAGGGGGACAGACAGGGAGACTGTAAAATTCCTCCCCTCTCTAAAATAATGAGGGGGAGAAGTGTGCCAATCTGGAGGGGGCCAGAAGGAAAGAAAGTGAAAGAGAAATGAGAAAGAAAGAGAGAGAGGGGGAATAAAGGGAGAGAAGGAGGGAAAGGGAGGGAGAGAGGGGAGCAGTAAAACTCATCTCCTCATTCTCTTAAGTGATGATACGGAGTGAAAGAGAAAGTGTGCCGCTCTGGATGGAGAGATGAAGGGCAGAGGTGGAGGGGAAGGAATGACCTTTAAAACTGAGCTTTATGACCACTCACCCTGACTGCTGAAAGACCACACACACTCACACACACACACACACACACACACACACACACACACACACACATATATTCACACACACACATGCACTTTCTCTGTAAATCTCTCTCTCTTAGTCACAAACACTGAAACACTATGCATAAGCACAATCAGAGAAGCACACAAATTCGGAATACTCAG
>JAIFZK010000039.1:1365000-1415000 GCA_027481765.1 Tenualosa thibaudeaui | reverse complement strand
CGTAAGACACACTGTCACATTAAAAGATGACATAGTTTTGCATGGTTTGGTTTGGTAATGACTAGGGTGATGGGTACCAAACAAATGGAATATGAACGGTAACTTCTTTTGAGAACAATAAAGTATCGGGAACACTTTATTTGAGGGTGTCTACATAAGAGTGACATGAGCCTGCCCAACATGAAACTGTTTGGGGTTCAGACATTACAAAAACCAAATGACATTTAATGACAACAGTCATAAACATGAATTAAGTGTCATCAATGTTCATGATATGTCATGCATGCTAATGACGGGCTCATCTCACTCTTATGTAGACACCTTCAAATAAAGTGTTACCAAAGTATCTACATTTCTGTTTATTGGTTCTTTGTAGACACTTTTATCCAAAGAGACATACAATACAGACAATACATTAAGGTTATATTTATTTATAAATTAAGATGTAAATAAAAAATATGATAGATAATGTAACTTCATATCTTTGCCATGCCTTTGAGGACATTTTCGGGGCTCTCAAAGGGTAGAATAAGAGCTTTATGTCTAACCCACTGAACTGCATGGATAAGCATGCGGAAACCCTGTGAAAAGTAAACTGCTCTAATACATAATTCATCATGGTTGCAGAGCACAAAATCTCTTAAATAAACCTTTGTGTTCCTCACCATGGATGACGCCATGATGCACTGCAGTTGTGTTCCAATTTGGTTTGACCAACAAGAGCGCTCTGCTCTGACTGGGTGAATCTTTTAGTCTGACCAACTGTAGATGGCATACTCATGACCATAATGTGTTCAAACACCATTTGTTTCTAAGATTTCACTAAGTCAAGTGAAATAAATTAAATACAGCACCCTTCATAAGTATTGGTGCCCCTGGTAAAGACGAGTATAAAGTGGAAAAAATGATAAATAATAATAATAAATAATAATAAAAAATAATAAAAACAACTTTTTGGTATTGATGTCTCCCAATGAAAATGATAGAGGATAATCCCTTCTTAAAGGGAAACATCTGGAAAAAAACACATATTACACAAAAATAAATATTTTTACCAAATACACATGTGCCACAATTATTGGCATCCCTAAAAAATAGGATCACTAATCAGTATTGAACTTCTTAAAGTTAACCAAAGTGTCTGTGGACTTGCAGCCAAATGCCCCAGTCATGTTTCAACATGGGGAATGCAATAGAATACACATTTTAAATGCATTCAAGAAAGTGTGCTACCCTCTGTAAGATAGAGAATTGCTATAAAAACAGCACTTTCTTGAAAATGTCCCATCTGCTATTAAAACAATAACTAAGAAATTACAGTAAACTTAAATTATTGCAAACAAACTTGCCTGTATAATTGCTCAATATTTCTCTTCCCCCAATGCATAGTGAGAAAGGTGGTAAGAGAGACTAAAAATTCCCCTGACCACTGTTGGAAACTTCCAGGAAAAAGGAGCATTTTGGGATCACCAAATCTTTAAAAAAAATCACAAGTGACCCCCTTTGTTAGTAGATCTATTCAAAATGCATACCAGGAAAAAGGCTTTCTTGACATTTAATCACGGATTTAAATGACTGACTTACTAAATGCTACTGGGACTTTACCTAGAATCTAGCCTGACCTTGCCTTCCTAGCACTTCCACTTGATTCATCTCCCTACAGTGCTAGTCTGGATTTGATCCCATTGAGCTTGTTGCCTCAGGAGGCACTTGAACCTGTCCAATCAGCAAACAGGGGGAGGCGTTATGAATGCAGAATTAGAATGCTATCAGTCAAGGTCATTAAATCAAAACCTAAGTTGCAAACAAACAAATTTGTAAACAAAAACATGGCTTACTGATCTCAAAATCAAGCCTCCACCAGATTTGTCTCAGTCCCCTAATATTAGCAGTATAGTAAGCCAATGGGCTGAGCTATAGAGGGGTATGCACCAGAGGACCTATGAATATGGACAATCTCGGTAGGTTCTGTAAATAAGAAGGGTTCTCCAACTGTGTTGCATGTCAAAGCAGATTTCTAACACTTGCGTTATTGGTGAAGGGGTACAAAATGCAGGGGTTACCAATAATTGCAAAAGACAAACTCTAGTCAAAGAAACTTGAAAACAGAACGTGGGAGAGAGAGATCACCTCGAATGACTAGAATCTTTACTTAGTTCTGATGTTCTTAGTTCTGATGGGTCTGATTCGGGTGGTAAGGCTGTGCACCCCAGCCCCCATGCCGTGATCAGAAGATGGGAGTGTTGGTCACAATTTAGCCCCTTTACTGGTCGGCTACAACTTTCTCTTGTTCCAAAGTCAGCTTTCACAGACAGAAGACTTTTGTGTGTGGGCTTTGCGCGTGTGAAAGCTTGAATTCAAAGCTTAAAATCAAATCAAACTAACTTTACCTCCCTGGCCAATTTAACAGCTTTCTGTTATCAACTTTGTTTCACATGGGTACTTTGCATATGAAACGTGACCAATGGCTGGTTCTGATCATGTTATCTGATAGGTGTTGGTGCTTTGTGTACCACGGGAATCCTGCTGTGAAGTGCAATCAATTAACTTAACCAAACTTAACTAAGTCTCGCCTAATTTGACCATTTCCCATTAAGATTTAACTGGCAACCGTGATTTCCAATGCCTTGTCACTGATTGAGAGCAGGGAAGGATGACAAATTTGCCATGATAGATCGGATAATTCGGCAATACTAATTAAATGGCCTCAACGACGCTTGAGCCTTTCATACCATTTGGACTTTTCAAGAGGACACATTGCCCGTTATATCATAGAGCACTTTATCAAAGTCAATATTAAACGAGTGTCGGTAAAGTACTGTCGATCGACTTTGATTGCGTCGGCGGATGAAAATGGTTTCGAGGAATTAACCACTGCCTCCAGTGAACATGACGTTTGCATCTTAAATAGACTACACGGAAATACTATCAACTCAGGCTTTTCGATGGAGCTCATCAATACGTCTGCATTCAGCGCTAACTCTAGAGGGCGTAAGATTCATATCGCACACATAAGGCATGCAGGTTACTCCTCAACCATTGGTTTGTAAAGCATCGGAGAGGCGTGGTTAAGCGATCTGGTCATCCCACAAAACCAAAAGGCGCTCCTAGACCCTTTCATTCTGCACCCTCGAGCTCGACACGAAAAAATACACCTTATTTATATCACTGAATGTGATATAGTTCTATTGATCTGTTATTTGCCTGAGTGCAAATCTAAAATCTGTTGCATCACTAAGGACCCTTACACAGACCTTTAGGTTTTTTCCTGCTGTATCTCGCTTGGATCTCGCAGAATGGATTTGCTCTGGCTTCTGTGCGTCGGGATGAGTTTATGCGCGTGGGTCTCCACTGCCGAGAGACATAGCGTATTTTGGAACGGCACCAACCCAAAGTAAGCAGACGCAGTTATTTTTCTCTTGTGTTGTTCAATTTTGATTGTGTTTTCCCTTGTGGTGTTGTGGGCTATATTTCTTCTGTTTTCATTAGCGGTGCAGTTTCCTCATACAACTTTCCTCATTATCATCCTTTCCTTGTTGTCAACAAGAATACCGCATATCCACACTAAAATTAAGGAATGATTCCAGTATTTAATGGCCCATCTGCTCCCATCATTACGCATATGGCGTACTTGACGGTAAATGTGTGCACTTAGCTGGCACAGAGCGATCAAATTTGCAAATCTCTCGGGGAATGCAGTGCTTTGCATCTTTAACTTGCAGTTGCAGAGTGTAACGACCTGATTGGAAATCAGATCTGGGCACCGCTGTGCTGCGTTCTCATGTTAATGCCCCTCGATCACAGACAGAGATAGAATCGTTAATGTACATCTCTGTCTTTCTTCCCTGGCGGTTACCTGTAGTGGAGGTAAAAACATATGCATTACATAATCCGGTCAGTCAAATCCGTGTCACAGACTGTTTACTCGTATTTACTCGTATTTACTCATCCCTTTACCTCTAGTTATTCAATGGCCTTCGCTAAAGAGATAAGAAGTGTTTCCAAGCATTTCCAAGAGCGGCAAAGGTTATTAATTCCCTCGGCAACTTTCTGATTGGATTGTGTATGAGAACAAGATTATTTTAAATGAATTTTAATAGTGTTTTATGTCGTACTAACATTAGTCTACTACTCACTTCTGTGGTGCCCGACTGTGGTGCTTCGTTATAGCCAATGAACCAGCCTGGATTTCTTGTTGAAGGCAGTGTAATATTTCAGTGTTTTGTTAACGCCGTGAGTCAAGCAGCGTGTTGAAATAATTTGTCAGGTGTTGAGCAAGTTTCCTGGATATGTCGTCTTCACTGGACCATCACCATTGTTTCATTTAATGATAGTTTGTGTTAGAAATGTGTAACCGTCACATTGACCCGCGATATTTCAGGTGATAAACTGAGAGATTGAGTACGCAACCCAAACTTTGGCCGAGAGGTTAGGGGAAGGCGGTGAGATGGATCGCCTGGACAGGTCTACAGAAATGCGAGCCGAGTCCGCGGGTCAGAAGGCCAAGCTAGATGAATTGCAGTTCAGAGCTAAAATTGGAGACGACGACGGTTGTGAATGAATATGAGTGAAAAAAGGTAGACGAACACACCACGGGGTGTATGTTGTTCGTTCAATCAGTCACTGACAGAAGGACTCACTTAATCATGCAAACTATTCCATCACTTCCACTGACATGAACACATACCAATCAATCACTATGTGTACTGTCACATCTCTCTCTCTCTCTTTCTCTGTCTCTGTGTGTCTCTCAAACAAGAGTACACACTGCACAAGCAGTCTTAGGCTATGAATCAATGAATCACACACACACACACACAAGGAGTACACACTGCAAACACAGCCAATCACTTAAGCTATGAACCAAACAGCTATGCACATATGTAACTCTTGTCTTTGCCGCACATCCATACCCACACATTCTGCCAACCCAAGTGCTGAGCTCACCATGACTCCCACCACACCAGATTGCCAGTCATGCAGAGTTACATAAAACAGCAAAATTTTAGCACACGGAATCATATCATAACCCTCTGCTGTTGTTTACTATTTTTTACTGCTGTTTGTGGTTAAGACTCTTCACAATGACTCAGGACAGTAATCCTGGCCTTTACAGAAAGAGGAAAGAATTTCTTCCTATTAATTGCCTTCCTTTCCTGTTGTTTATCCATCTGTTTAGTCTTGTATGAATCTTGACAACAGTGCTTCAGCTTACAGATTGTTCCGGACCGAGATAGATCCTAGCCTTGAGTGGTGTCAGGACCAGTGCTATCATATCCCTTTCCTCCGTGGTAATCTCTCTCTCCCAGTATCTGTGTGCCATGATTGCAGTCTATCAATCAATGCTCGTAATTGCAAGTCTGTAAGTAATTGGTGTCAGACTGTTCCATGCAGTTGATAAAGCAGAAACTAATTACCTAGTCTGGTGGCCCCTTTTAAATGACATGATTTGTGTGTGTGTGCTTAGAAGTACAAGAATGAGAAAGTAAGGCAGACGTATCAAACCAAGAGAAACGGTCTGTGTGTGTGTAAATGGAAGGAGCTTTGCGCAGGATGGTACTGGACTTGTGGGTGGGTTTGTGCACATGGAAGTGGGAATGAGTGGGAATGAGAAGGGAGTGTGTGTGTGTGTGTGAGAGAGAGAAGAATACATGAACGAGAAAAGGACTGAGGGAGAGAGAGAGAGAGAAACAGAAGAGAAAAACGGCCTCAGGGCTGTTTGACTTCAGGGTCAGGAGCTCCTTTAACACACTGCCACTGTGTTCCTGCCTTAAGTAACACTCTGTTTTTGACAGCTCTGTTTGTGTGTGTGTGTGTGTGTGTGTGTGTGTGTACGCGCATGCATGTATCAGCGCGTTCCCTCAGCCTATGAGTACACTCACCCTCCCAACCACCACCTCCACCTCCACACACACACAAACACCTCCACACACACATTTGTTTATGTGGTTCTTACTTGTCTGAGCCTGTCAGGAGAAGCCATGCGTATCAGCATGTACTGTGGGCTTGCACCCCAGGTTAGGGATGACTTTATATATTAACCAGTCCAGGAAGTTGTTAAACTGGATGGGCACAGGTGCCTGCATGTGTGAGTTTGTGTGTGTGTGTGAGTACGTGCGCGTAAGTCAGGGAGTGCCAGTCAGGCAGGAGGAGGTCAGATCATGGTGCAGATTGAGATCCAAATATCTGACTCATTTTCACTCACACACACACACACACAGAGCGGATATACTCATTCACTCTCTGCTTTGCACCCTCTGACTGCGCATACCTCAATTTGTCTTACTCATGTTCTTCCTCTCCATGTGAGTGAGTAAGCTTCCCGCATTTTCTCTCTCTCTCTTTCTCTATCTCTCTCTTCCTCTTTTTCTCTTTCTCTCTTGTCCTTCGTACCTGACTCTCCCTTTCTCCTCTTTTTTTCCGAAGTACCTGTCTCCCCTTTCCCCACTGCTGTTTTTTTTCTTCCCTTCTTTGGCAGGCCGCCCTACACAAGCTGGTTTAGTTTAGTGGAACAAAGTTCACCTCTCTTCTCTCTCTCTCTTCCTCCTCCTTACCTCCCTCTCCTCCCCACCTCTCTCTCTTTTTTCTCATCCTCTCAGTACACTTTCTCACCCGTCTGACACCTTGTTTAGTCTCCATGTCTCTCAAAAGAGCAGGGAGAAGGAAGGAGGTTTTTTTTTATGCTAAAGTTCTCACCCTATAACCAAAGCCCCCCCCCCCCCCTCCACTCCTCTCTGACAAAATGTGCCATTTTCAATGGCATATTTCTCTCGAATGGCTCCCTTTCTCTGGCCAGCTTGTTGTTTTGTCCATCCGGATAAATGCTTGTTTTGTTATGCGGTCCCCTCCGAAATTAGTGCCCTCCTCTCCTCCGGTCCGTCAGGCCCCCCGGCACACAAAAGGCCCCAGGCTGGTGTGACCGATCGGAGAGGTCGGAGTTCACCGTTGATGAAGTGCCTTTCACTCTGTCTGTCTGTCACTCATGCAGGGGCACTTTGCACAGCTCCTGAATGGGGGGCCAGTGCTCAGGGCCCCCCCCCCCTTACCCTCAACCACCACCACCACCACTGTCCCACCCAGCCCTTCACACACACTCCCTTCTCTCACACACTCTCTAAATTCTCCCAGCTGCAGCACTCCTCCGCCACTCTCGCTTTCTGTCTCACTCGCTTTTTTCTCTCCTCTCCGCCGCCTGCCCTTCCACCTCTCTCTGTCTTTAGCTGTTTCCCAGCTACCTTTTATCTCAACCTTACATGCTACCTCTTTTCAAAGCACTCGCACCCTACTTATTTCCTCAAGCCCTTTTGCAGCCACCCCCCTTCTATGAAAGAGGATAAGTGAAAAAGAAAGGGAGAGAGAAAAAGAGGAATGCTTTCTCTCCTCCTCAGCACAATCTTTTTATCGGTTTTGGCAGCCGTAACCATTAGTCAGTGTGCGCTGGTTCTTTTGAGTTCTTTCCTCGCTTTCTCTCTCTCTCTCTTTCATTCTCTTTCTCCGTCTCTATTCTCTGTTCTGTACAGCTCTCTTCTCTACCTTCGCCCTCTCTCCGGCTCCCTTTCCTCTACTTCCTCTCCGGCCCCCTTTCCTACTCACTGCAGCATTTGCAGAGTGTTCTTTCCTCTCTTCTCTCTTCTCCTCTCTATCCCTCGTTCGCTCAGTTGCTCACTCTTGCTTTGCCCACACTGTTCTCTCCGTGTGACCCCGAAAAGAGAAAGAATGAGTCTGAAAAGCTCTCCTGGCCTTAGAATCGCAAAATAGAGAATAAACACTGTGTGTGTGTGTCATGTGTGTAGGAGGGACGGATAGAGAGATCGACAAACGCAGAGAGCACTAGAGAAAGAGTGGTTGCGAGACAGAAGTAGAAAGAGGTTTGCAAAAGAGAGACAGAGAGATTAGAAGGAGAGGGGGATAAGAGATTTGTGTGGAAAGGGATGAGTCTGTGCCTGTGTCTTCAGGTGTAAAAGCCCAGATGAGGAGTAGTGATAGTGTTGTTGACTCTCTCTCTCTCTCTCTCTCTCTCTCTCGCCTTATCTCCCCCATCTTTCTCGCCCCCCAGAGCCCTTTTCCACGAAACGGAGCGCTGTTATCCCCCGCCGGCTAAGCTACTCCATTCCTCCCCCTCCTTTGGTGTAACCCCCCCCCCCTTTCTAGTACCCCCACCCCAACCCTCCCCCAACTAGCACTGTCATCCACTGCGACCCACTCATCCCCTCCCCCAGGCTCCTCTCTCCTGTAATCTGCACTCCTAATCTCACAACAGAGTCTGACACAAACACACACACACACACACACACACACTGGTGTGGTAGTAAAGCTAAAATCTGTTACTATAAATTCAGACCTGTGCATGGATATATTTGTGTGTGTGTGTGTTTGTGTGTGTGTGTGTGTGTGTGTGTGTGTGTGTGCGTGCATGTGTCTGTGTGTGTGTACATGTGGATCTATTTATTGGAAATAACAACATGTTGTCAATTAGGCTTTTTTGTGGAAGACTTCAAGGACTAGTGGGCTTGGGGAAGCTGTGTAGATTCTTTAGGTCTGGTAATCTTTGCCGATCTCCCCAGCACTGGAGCAGAGGGGTAGGTGGAGGGTGCATAAGATGCTTAATCGGGCCAAAGGTTCTCACAGAGCTACTGTTAGCACACTGTGTGTGTGTGTGTGTGTGTGTGTGTTCTGTGTTGAGTCCGAGTTTCCTGGCTGGAGTCTTTTCCCGGGAAAACAACACATCCTGTCCACACAATAAACAATACCTTTCTCACACACTCTGCTCACGTAAGTGCCTGATCCCTTACACAAATTTATTGCATACCATACAAGCATTTGCACACACCTACGTAGATCTCGTCATTGCCAACATAAAAAAAACAGCAAAATGCCGCAATGCCTCTCATTCGAGACAAGTGGGCCACAGGATTTATGATGGTATAAAGTTCAGCGTCGGGCCTTCGATAGCTTTGACGTAAGGCCTCCTGCCTGGCTAGTTGGGTAATATAGGGCAGATCTTCACCCTTGTCTCTGTCGAAATGCTTTACCTTAACTCAACCCCCTGTTGGCTAAGTTTCTCAGTCTGTTCGCTCTACTTTCTATTCTTCCTCTACGCCTCCTTATCTACACTACAGACTTCCTTCTCCTCCTCCCCTCTCTCTCTCTCTCTCTCTTTCTCTCACGTCGTTCCTGTCTTTTCCGTGACTGGGCGGCCGTTTTCCGTGTTTTATAAACTTCGCTGAGAGGAATAGAAAGAGAGGAGTCGCGTCTCTGCATACGATGTTGCCATTAACCACGCCGTGTTTACTTAGGCTTGGCCAACAATGCTGCAACAAAGCCCACAATAGTCTGTCTGTGTGTGTGTGTGTCCAGTTATTGTATGCTAATAATATATTGAAGTGGAGGGGATGCCAGCATATTGTGTGTGTGTGTGTGTGTGTGTGTGTGTAAAGTGTGTCTGATTGCGTGATGCGGCTGGTGTTGTTGTTTAGGTTGTCAGTACAGCATGGTTTTTTGTGTGTCTGTGTGTACGATCAGTGTGATTCCACGCTGTTTGTTCTGCTTGTCAGAAAGGGGCCCCTGGCGCGTTCCCACGGCGGCTGCACGCACATGCCTGCCACTAGGCTGGCTTCTGTGGCGTCAACTGCACCGGCGTCTGGCAGCGTTGAGGGACAGCGCACACAGGAGGGCCCCCTAGAGGCGTGTGTGTGTCGGTGCCGGCAGGCAGCATGCAGAAAGCAAGAGCTCTCGAGCAGACAAACAATGATTCCTCTGCAAGCAAGACCTGCAGTGCATCTCAATTGGGCTAGCCGGACGCATTTTGCTTTCCGCACACACACACACACACACACAAATAAGCACACACAGAGAGAGACTCATAAATACACAAGCACATATAATGGATTGTCTCCATTCCACCTTAATCTAAACGGGTGTAAACAAAGGGCTGGAAATGAGATTCAGTGGCGAGAGAAGAGACACATTGATTCAGTGGATTGATTTTGTGTTTGTGCAGTGCGGCTGGTGATTTGGCGAAGAATGCTTGACCTTTTCGGGGGGGTCCCAACCCAGGTGGAGACAGCTTATAGATGAGGGGCCAGATTTAAAGAGACATTTGGAAACAGCTGACTGTATGTGTTTTCCTGTGTGTTTGTTTCTACAAGAGTATGTGTTTGTGTGTGCGAGTGAGTTTGTGTGTTAGGATGTGAGTGTGTGTGTGTGTGTGTGTGTGTGTGTGTGTGTGAGTGAGAGTTGAGAGTTGAGTTGAAGCCTGTCGCTCAGTGAGAAGACGTTTGCCTAATTTCCTGTTAATCAGTTGTGTGTGTGAGTCTAAGACTGTGTGTGTGTGCGCTCACAAGTTTTGGGGACCCCTACCCTAAAGAAGGCTCAAATGTTTGCCATGGAATCTGACAGAATGAGCAATGGGTTCGAGGAACAAAGGATGGACTGACAGAACATGGGGGATGGGAGGAAGCCAAAGAGATTGATGAGAAAATGCACACACAGACACATTATACATGCCACTCACACACACACACACACACACACAACTAACAACAACTAAGAAAGCAGAGACAAATAATGCACACAGGCCGGTATATTAACTTTAAAGAAAAGGGTGTGTTTATGTTGTAAGGGTGTTTGAGCTTGGGGGTTGTTGGGGGATGGGAGTGGGGGTGAACAAAAAAAAGTTTGACCACCCCACAAAATCACCACGGCAACAGCGAGAGGTGTGACTGGAAACGGCAGCATCGCTAAAGCGCATATCTGACATTCCAACCATACGGGGCCTACTCAGCACAGAATGAGCGAGAGAGAGTGAGAGAGAGAGAGAGAGAAAGAAGGGAGAACGAGGGATCAAGCAGGGCTTATTGGGTGTTGAAAGACAGAACAGGGGGAGGGGGGCAGGCATCGACAGAGATGGATGGATGAATGGAAAGATGAAAGAAAAAGGGAAGAGTGTGTGTGTGAGGGGGCGGGGGGTTTTAGGGCCGAGTCAGAGGAGAAAGTGAGCTTGCACTGGACTATCAAAGCCTCTCTTTCTGACTCTCTTTCTCTCAACCACTCTTTCTCTTTCTCTCCCTCTCTCCTCTCCCTCTCTCTGTCTGTCTGCTAGTCTCTCACGGGCGATAGGCAAGACTCGTTTACTTTGGGTTGAGTGTTTTCTTTTCCAGATGAGGAGTTCCGAAAGAGAGGCAGAAGAGAAGATAGGAGGCCCCCTTTGGTTTCTTGCCTTTTCTCAGGACTCAACTGCAGCACTTCTAATCTCTCTCACTTAAACACCCTCGCCTCCAAACTATGACACACACACACTCACAGGCACGCACACGCATACAGACACAGACACACTCATACACAACCACACATTACACACGCATCGACACATCGACTCACACATAGACATATACTCAGACTTACACAAACATACACACTCTTACAATCACATGGCATGTGTGTGTACACACACACACACAGACGCACACACACAAGCCCATTCACCCCTCTCGTTTACAACTCCACCACTCCCCACACTGTCTCCTACACACCTCTCCTCTATCCGTTTGTCCAGCTCGTGTTCACACCTCTTTCTCTCTCTCTAACTAATAGGAGGGATTTGCCTGATCCCTTGTTTCACACTCACAGCTTGCTCCCTACATTCTACAACTACATTCACCTTTCACTTTCTCTCTTCATTCTTTCCCCATTCTTTTAGGCCCCACGCACACCCACTGCTCTTTCTCTCTCTCTCTCACTCACTCTCTCTCTATCACCCTTTTACACCCCACTGCTCTCTCTCTCTATATATATATATACTATATATTTACATATATATTTACATATATATATATATATCATCGCCCTTTTACACACCATTGCTCTCTCTCTCTCTCTATCTCCCTTGCAGAATCCATTGCCCTCTCTCTCTCTCTCTCTCTCTGGGTGGGGACTTTAAGCTGCAGTATTAGGCAGGGTCTACTGCTGTTGAATAGGCTATGGCCCCTGCGCTGGGCCGATTGGTAATCCACCGCTCGGACAGACGGCACGATTAGCCGGCCCCGTGGCATTCCGATCCAGCCATCCGGAAAGCCGGGGCCCCGCGGCCCCTGAGCCGACTTTAGCCCTGCATCAAAGATCCCGCATGGAAAACACTCTCAGTACACACGGAGGGGGCAGCTAATGAGCGATGGACAAGTAGTCATGGCATGTGTGTGTACACACACACACACACACACACACTCACACTTGGACTCAGCAGGCATCAGCCATATACATATTGTTTCAAAAATATCTACCAGACACACACAGTCTAGACTCAGACACACACACACACACACTTATTTTAACTCTTATAGGTCACCATTATTCAGATAGGGTTGTGGGGTCGGTTGTACATCGGGAGCATGTTGTCTGGCTTTAAGGGTGAAAGTGGCCCTTGGTTCGTTAGGGGATCAGTTTTTCAGCCAGACAATCCATCAGTGTGCATTAGGGGACTGAAGCCACACTGACCCCAGATCAGGTGATCGAAGCAGCTTCTGTGCTAATGACTTTTTAAAGGGCAGTGGGAAGAGAAGCAGAGTGCATAGCTCAGGTGAAAGTACTTGTGTGTGTGTGTGTGATTTGTCGCTGCTGACTCACTGGATTTTCTGACCTCTGACCTCAAGCATACCGCCCTTCTATAGAGAGCAATAACAGGATAAAGTGTGTGTGTGTGTGTGTTAAGAGAGAGTGCGGAGAAAGAATTCAGGATTTTAGGATTCAAAATTTAAGGGAATGTGACCAAGAGACTGGAGGGGTGCAGTCAATGCTTCAAAAGCACAATGCTCTTTGTTGATTGCACACACACACACACACACACACACATACACACTCATGCACAGAGGCAGAGACAACATTCCATGACTGCCTATGTGGAATGTGATGATGGCAGATGCATGGTTGCACACTTGCACACACACACACACGTACATAAACACACTCTACATATTTTTCATAGCTTCACAAATCACCCCTAAGTAGAGGTGCTGACTGCCCCTCCCTGATGTTTTCCCCATCTCTCTCTCTCCCCCCCTCTTCCCTTCTCTCTCTCTCTCTATCCCTCCCTCCCTCTCTCCACCTCTCCCACTGAAATTTAATTTATAGGAAGGGAAGATGTACAGTCTGATCTGTCGTGCCACACTTATCATAGAAACGACACTGTCAGAAGAAAAACAGCAAAACACACACACACACACACGTACACACACATAATGCTGCACACTAGGGGCTGAGAGAGTGATGAGGCTTTTGAGGCACAGTGAAAGACACTCCCCCATTATCCCAGCAGCAGTAGAAGAGGAAGAAGATGAAGAGAAAGAAAGGGATAGAGGAAAAAGCGTGGGAGGGTGGGGAGGGAGAGAAGGAGGGAGGGAGGGAGGAATGGCTCTTTTCATGTCCAGGTGTCTTTTAGAAAGAGAAAACAGTGACAAGAAACTGCCTCATGATGATTTGGCTTCTCTGTGCTGGCTGGGGGTGCCACTAAAAGCGAGAGATGAGTGGTGGTGTTCAGCTGAATGGAGGCAAATCTATAAGAAGTGAAAGCACTGACGAGGGCCCACTGTAGCCAAAAGCTTTTTTTACTGCCTTCTTTTTCAGACCCCTGCGGCCCCCGCTGCCTAGGGGCCCAACCCCCTCTCTACATCCCCCCCTCCTTTTCCCCTGACTCCTGCCCCTGGGGCCCAAGGAGGGGCAGCATAATTGCCCCCCTCTGGGCCCCTGTAATACCCTTCTTTGTCTTTTAATTGCACCCCCCTCCGACTCGCCTTTTGATGAACACATTGAGGCCATACCACAGACAGCTTTTAATCAGCAACCCCCCCTCCATCCTAAAATGTGTGTGTGTGTTTGTGTGCAAACTCATTTGGATGGGGGGGTATCTTTTTGGGTCTAACAAGTTGTTGTGACACAGTTTTCAATAGGAGTGGAAGAGTGTGAGACTGGTAATGATTATTTGGTTTGGTTTGGTTTTTGGTGTCATTTTTTTTTTTTGTAAGAACTGTCAGCAATGAGATCTCCAAAATGGCTTAACGCAATCCGACCGCTCACTGATCCATCATGAAAGAGCTCAGATCTAGCCACAGATCATGATGGGGATTTAGGCATAAATGGCTTCAATATTTATATATTTACTGAATTCAGCTGAGTGTAGGGAAGACACTGTGTCTGTCTGTGTGTGTGTGTGTGTGTGCACGCTTGCGTGAGTGATCCACTGATCTGGTTTGAGAAAGCACAGTGCAGCCCAAAGCAGAGGGAAGAAAAGTTGTGTTATTGGTTTGAGCAGTTTGGAGCCAGATCGTCTGTGGCATAACCAGGGGGTCCCCCACGTCAACAAACAGCATAACTTACTAACAAGAGACAGAAGCTCTGTGTGTGTGTGTGTGTGTGTGTGTGTGTGTGTGAGAGAGAGAGAGAGAGAGAGTGAGGGAGAGGAACAGCAGAAAGACTTAAGCAGTGTGTGTGTCTGTGTGTACGAGAGAGAGGGGGCTGTTGTACTAACACACTTTGATCCTTTAGACACACATATGGGTCCTGTCTCTCCCTCAAACACCCCTTGGAACAGCTAAATGTCACTGGTCTCTCTTTTTATTACTCTGGCAGAGAGAGGCTTCAGTCAGCTCCCTTGAAAGAAACACCCTTGTTGGCAGAACTACTTTGGGTGTGTGCACGTGTGTGTGTGTCCCAGTAAGTGTCTGTGAGAGTGTGTGTGAGTGTGTGTGTGTGTCCCAGTGAGCGTCTGTGAGAGTGTGTGTGTGTGTGTGTGTGTGTGTGTGTGTGTGTGTGTGTGTGTGAGTGTGTGTGTGTGTCCCAGTGAGCGTCTGTGAGAGTGTGTGTGTGTGTGTGTGTGTGTGTGTGTGTGTGTGTGTGTGTGTGTCCCAGTGAGTGTCTGTGAGAGTGTATCTGTGAGAGTGTGTGTGTGTGTGTCCCAGTGTGTGTTGTCAAACTGGCTATCAGCCTGTCTCCTAGAGGCACATTATAGGAAGACGCTGAGTCTACTGTGCACTTTCAAGACATTGTTTAACCCTTAACATTTAAAAGGCATTTTGATGTCGGTATCCAATTAAAGCTACACAACATTTGCACAACACATTTCATTTAAGATAAAATGTTTCACTAGTACTAAATACTTATGTAACTGAGCCGTGTTTGTGAAGGATGTTTGGAGGGGTGGGGGGCAGTGGCAGTCTGGTAGTCAGCACTATGGGGACCTGGTGATAGATTGCTCGTGCTGGGGGTCGACCCCAGAAACAGCTAGTCTGGCACTCACTTACACACATACACAAACCCTCACTCACACACACACACACACAGAAGTTAGTCAGAATAGGGTGGGATGGTGGCAGAGGTGAAACCTATAATCACTCACACACATACACACACACATACACACACACACACACCGAGAATGTGGGAGCAGCAGACGTAGACGCCAATCCTAAAGTGGGCAGGTCTGGGAACATGAAAGAGTTGAGTATCGTAGAGTGGAGGAGAGAGAGGGAGGGGGAGAGAGCTGGAGAGGATTGCAGGGAGGAGATGCAGACAGTCCGACTGTCTCCTTCTGATCCCCCAGTGTGTGTGTGTGTGTGTGTGTGTGTGTGTGTGTGTGTGTGAGAGAGAGAGAGAGTGTGAATGTGTGTGTGTGTGTTTGAGAGATAGAGTAATGAAGAGGGAGCGTGGCTTGCAGGAGAAAGCTGTAGGCTGTGTGTGTGTGTGTGTGTGTGTTTATCCGCACAGAAAGAGAGTGCATTAAGATGCAGACTGGCTCAGCCAAGATTTATCAGAGTGTGTTCATCTGTGTGGGTTTGTGTGTGTGTGTGTGTGTGTACAGGGTATCTTAGGACAAATATGAGGTGATTGTTTGTCTGTCTAGGCTTGTTGAAGTGTGTGAGTGTGTGTTTTTGTGTAACTCCAGATATCAATCCTTATTCAAAAATGACATGAAAACAAAGATGTGCCGCTGTCTGGATTTCTGTGTCTCCACATATGATTAAATGTGTGTGTGTGTGTGTGTGTGTGTGTTGCAGAGGATGTCAATACTCATCTCCCAGCGTAATGTCCTGACAGACTACTAATACTCTCAAGCAAACACTCCTTTACACCCGAGACATACAAGATCAATACACACACACACACACTCACTCTCTCTTACCCACACACACAGTCATTCATATTCATTTTCACGTCTCTCCCCATCTTCTTTGTTGGGCCTCGTTCATATTAATCTCGTGCTTAAAAGTGCTACTTTGTGTTAATCTATCCATCTGTTGCCGTCTGTGCTTCACTTTCATTCACACGTTCACTCCCTCCCTCCATCGGTCTCTTTCTTTCTCTCTCCCTCGCTCTGATTTCCCTGTGGAGTCCACGTACACTGGTCTAATAAATCAATAGGTCATTTAAAATATGATTACTCCGCAATTGCCTTGCAGCCAGACATGGTTCGATGAGCCAGGGCGAGAAATCACACCTCATCTGCAAAAAAGTTGCAACTTGATTAATCGCCTCTCTCTCTCTCTCTCTCTCTCTCTCGATCCCTCGCTCTTTCTCTCTATTAGGTTTAAATGGAACGACTATGTGGTGAAGGTGAAACTCAACGACTACCTGGACATCGTGTGCCCCCACTACCCGCTGGGCGAGGTGCCGTCCCAGGATGCCGAGCGTTACGTGCTTTACATGGTGGAGCGCGAGGACTACAAGGCGTGCCGGCCGCAGTCCTACGATCAAATGCGCTGGGAGTGTGGACACCCTTTCGCCCCACACGCCCCCGAGAAGTTCTCCGAGAAGTTCCAGCGTTTCACCCCCTTTACCCTGGGCAAAGAGTTCCGACAGGGAGAGAGCTACTACTATATCTGTAAGTGTCCATATTTGCATACATACATTACATAGTTACATACATACATACATACATACATACATACATACATACTGTGCATACATATAGTACATATATGTTCAAAACTAATTCTCATGAATACACATGGTCAGTGGAGGAAAACAAACCATCTATAGGATTATAGTCCTTTAAGTTCCCTAAGTACTGTGGACATAAAAAGGTTTTTACTCTCTTTAAAATAGTTTCTTTTTTAAGTCATATCTCTGCCCGCCACTATGAGACAAAGGAAGTGCAACTCAGGGCAGTAATTTTCCACACACCCTCCTTTCGTCTCTGTGGAGGGTGTTTTTTTAACATGAATATAGCCGATCCGTCATAGAGGGCGAGAAAGTCCTAGTGGCTTCCCGGCATATGAGAGAGCACTTTTGGCACCCCCAGAAGTATGCCGTGCCCGCTGCATTGCATCCGTCCCTCCTGCCCCGCTTTTAGATTTATGGGTGCTGGGAGCCCGGCTACGGCAGCCCGGGTGAGTCACACAGAGCGGTGCAGTGGGAGAGAGGGGTGGTGGTGGTGGCCTACATAGGGAGACGCCTGCTGTCTCGTTCCTCAGAGTTTATCAATAGCCTGTGCTGTGGTGCCTGTAACAAGGGTAGAAATAAGAGCAGGGACACTAATGAGAGCACTGAGGGGGCAATAGAGTGTTGGAAACATCTCAGATAGTTGCCCCCCCAACACACACACACACACACACAGACACACACACAGACACACACATATGCTGGTAAAAAAGCAAACAGGCTCCCACAGTGCAGCTGTGAGGGCCGGATTAGTGGTTAAACCCATCAGGCCGTGTCTGTAATTAACACCCTCTCCTTCTCTCTGTCTCTCTCTCTCTCTCTAGCCAAGCCGCTTCATCACCATGGCGAGGAGTGTCTACGTCTTCGTGTGGACGTCGTGGCGTCTGATGGTGAGTTTGCAGCCACCGTACCACGCCATGTGACATCACGCCACACCATACCACATCACACCGGAAATCCCAGAAATCAAACCTGGGAAAAACACTCTTCTTCACATGGTTCATGTCAGGGTGTCTTTAATCGAGGACCATTAAGTCACACACACAAAAAAAAACATTAAAGTCTAACCATTCCTGTGGTGTGTGTTTTCACAGGTTCTCAGGAAGCCCATGTCGGAGCCGGAGGTGGGGGTGGTGGTGTGCACAACCCATCTAACAGACTCCCAGCAGGTACAAAACACTCTCTGCTCTTATCCCAGCACCACCTATAGTCCCTTTTAGACTGAATCCCAATGCCCCTGCTCACACCCAACTCTAAGCCCTAAGCCCTCAAAGACTTAACTGCCATGAATCAGCCAATCATGAGATTGGTAAATGATGTTTAAGGCCTAGTGCCCTTTTGGAGGGACATTGGACAGCCTTAGCTTCTCAATCTGGTGCTCCAGTGCCTATATCTATACATACAGTCATTGGGGTGAACCATTTAAGACTTTCAACAGATATGTTCATTTGCTGAGCTACAGTGATGTGGTCCTCTACATTGACTTGGCCTTACACCAGTCTTTATCTAACTAACCCTATAAAATCCTCTCTTCTCTGCAGATGACCCAGTAGTTGGCCTGCCCGAGGTTCAAAAGAGTGTGAAAACCAACTCAGCGGTGACATCTTCCAGCGTCTCCCTCTCCACGCTACTGCTGATGGTCTTAGTATTGCTTTCACTGCAATGACTCCAATAGATTTGTGTCTTAATCTGAGGACTACAGTAACGGTGGCCTGTGGTGGCCAAACTATACACAAAGACAGTTCTCCATAGCCTGGTGCAGGCCACTGGGAAAGTGGGACATAGTATAGAAGGAATGATCCGGATCAAAAGGTTGGTATCGGGAATAAGTTCCCGAAACCGTAGTCAACCTTTTTTCTCTCCTTTTTGAGAACCAAGACGTCAGTATTTTTCTGGAAGGATTTCCTGTTGTCAAGGAAAAGGTTTTTTTTTTTTGTAGTTTCCCTCCCACCTTATCTGTATTTTGACAAAAGCTGAACTTTTGGGGAAGTGCTTAAACTATGAAGAACAGTGACCTTAACACTTAAAGAACAAAAAAAAATCACAGCGCACTCAAAACAAACGCAGAGCAAGAGCAAGCTTGGAACATTCTGAACAGACAATGACTCTGAACCACCTCTGGTTCAGTTCTGGCTCAGGTCTAGCTCTCCTCTGGCCTGGGTTTGACCCAGTGTCTCTCATTCACTCATCTAGGACTCGTTGATGACCACATGAGCCAAAGACAGCAGTATCATGTTCTCATATGTACAGAAACCAACTCTAAGTGTTGTTGTCTTGTCCTACATAGGATGGAGATGGAGAGTGAGATGGTGGATTTTGCATTTGTTTTTTTTCTCAATGTAGCATCAGAGGAACAGGGTTGAAGCTGTCCACTGCTATCCACTGACTGTACAGGACCATGTGCTCACATAGCACTGAACATGAGATCGTACCACTACACACACACACACACACACACACACACACACATAGAGCTACAGTCCATTACAGGTTTTCACACACACACACACATTCACATTAGCACCTCATAACACACGTAAAAAAATTGTAATACAAAAGTGTAAATGTTCTGTTAGAATAATTTATAAAGTTTGCTGTGAGCAAATGACTGTACATAACGTGAACAAATTATGTGAAATGTTTACTGCATGGAACGAGAGTGTGAAAGTTAGAGAGAATGAGAGAAAGAAAGAAAGAAAGGGGGGGAAAGTGTGTAAAAAAGTTAGGGCTAAAGAGTACAAACTCTGTGTGTGTGTGAGAGAGAGAGAGAGAGAGAGAGTATGACAGCAAAAGGAACAAAAGACGTTAATTTGCCAAAAAACAACAAAAAACAGAACAGTATGGCGGAACAGAGGGAGGCCGGCCTCTCAAAGTTGTACCGCGGAACCTGAAGCATTTAAAACTGCCAAGGACAATCACTCTAGTCTCAATTCACCGACACACCCCCCCCCCCCCCCCCCCCACCGCATTCTCCCCTGGGTTCGCTCTGCATAGCAGAGCCTTCAAAATGGAATACGTGAAAAGATTCAGACCCAAAAGATTTGGGTATCCCAAAATATTCCCAGAGAAGGAATTTGTAACATGAATCAGACAGTGCTTTACCTCCAACAGTGGAGCAGATTTTTTTTCTTTCTACAAAAAATACCCTGTGAACACACACAGCAAATTGAAAAAAAAAAAGATTGGACTCTAAACTCTTCACTGTGTGTGAAGTTTTTTTTTTTTTTGTGAAGTTGACAAGCACAACTAGAAAATGCACCAGGTGATGTTGATACTACAACAGAAACAGCACACATGTACATACTCAGCATGGAGCGGTGGGATGTATTGTGCAGCCGACACACGACTCAGTAACTAACACTGATTCAGTCACTTCAGTATGATTCCTTCAGACAACTTCTTTTGTACAAGTGTATGTAAAAGTGTATTATAAGTGTACATATAGAGGATTATATAAAGAAGAGAGACTCCTTTGATATTGATTAATGTGAAAATTCTTATGTGAAATAAACAATATTTTTGCGAAAACCACACCTTTGACTACTTTTCTTTTCTGTGTTTTTTCAAAGACTGTTTCCCATATAAGAATCAGGATGGGCTCTGTGGAATAATCCCACACTAAAATGGAAACACAAGATGGTTGCAGTGTCGGAATATCCACACATAAAAATAGGAAAATGCCAGATAATGTGACTGTGAGGGTGAATCCCACACATGGCAGAGCACTGCTCTTGGGATCGTCCGTGCATCGTTTCCTGAGGTCAAGCCTCGGTCCTGTGACAGGAAAGACGCAACAATAGTCGGGAAAGACAGTGGCGTCCTCTCCAAATACGCAGCGTCCACGTGTATTGGCAGGGGGTTATACACACAGGTGTGACTCTTCCTCTCCTCTCTCTCTCCCTGTCTCTTTATCTCTCCATCTCTCTCCCCCCATCTATATAAACTTCTCTCTTTTCTTTCTCTGTTTATTCTCCCCTCCACTCCATCTGCACCCTCTCTTTCTTTCTTTCTTTCTCTCAATGACTGGGTGTGTTGTTCTTGCCGGTGTTCCCCCAAAGGCTTTTATGGCCGTGACAGTTAAAGCAGCTGTCGCACTGGAAACCCTCTGTGTGTGTGTGTGTGTGTGTGCATTTCCATGAGGCGCAGGCTGTAAATCAGTCCTGAGCGGAGCGAAGCAGACACACACTCTTAACCGTCTGACCTCCTGAAGGACTTTAGCTCCCTCGCCACAGCCACTGCACCCTTTTCAGTAGTCGATCGACGGGCAGCCAGTCAGGCAGCTGCATGTAGCACCCTTTAATGTCGGGCACTACAGACGCAGATGTAGACGGCACAGACGTTCACACGCCGGGCGTCGGGCACGACCGCAGACAAAAAGAGGCCATAAGCACCCGAGTGTGTGTGAGCTGGGCGGACGTACTAAAGCAGTCTGAAAGGAGGGAGACGATTGATGGCTCAAAGTGCAGTGCCATGTGTGTGTGTTGTTTTTATGAGTGTGTGTGTGTTTGTGTGTGTGCTTGTATATGTGTGTTTGTGTTTTTTTTATGTGTGTGTGTACAGATGCTGCAGAGCCAATGTTCTAGGAATGAAAACCTGCTGGATTCAAAGAAATAAAATGCCTTAACCCTCTTGAGAAAATCTGGATTATGGCCAGGATTTAATCAGGCAATATAGCAGAAAAGAGAAGAAAGAGAGATGAAGATGGAGAAAGAGAGTGAGAGAGGAAGAGAGAAGGGAAGGGAGTGATAGAGAATTCCATTACAACCCAGTGACATTTGGTGGCAGAGGTGTGTGTAATTGCGGTCTGGGCCTGATGTTGTTTGTGCTAGACCAGCGGGGTTCTGCTAAGCTCTTCTGACCAGATCCAGGGCAGCTAAGGGCTCAATAATACAGCCCCCCATCCCATGCATCTCTCCTATACTTATATCACTTGGTTTTGTGTGTGTGTGTGTGTGTGTGTGTGTGTGTGAGAGAGAGAGAGAGAGAGAGAGCTAGAGAGAGTGTGTGTGTGTTGGGATGGGGTGGGTATTGGGGTTGTTTCAGCATTCCAATCTGTTTCAGCTCTCTGCACGGCTGTCATGTGCGCTTACCAGCACACCACACTGATCTCCTCTCTGGGAGAGAGAGAGAGAGAGAGATAGAGAGAGATAGAGAGAAAGAGAGAGGGAATCGATGACCATAATGATGATGGTAGAGGGAGGAGGTGAGGTTATACGGTTTCAGCCCCCAAACTAACAGACATTAGGCATGGTCTCCGATGACTTGAAATCCGGATGGAGGGAACATTCTACCATGTGCAACGGCAACCTCTCTTCCTCGAGGGCTTTGAAGAAGAATAAATAAGGAGAGATAAATAATCAAGCAGGCAAATAAGACCTCATACTGTCACCGCAGTGGAGCCACACGGCAGATGGACCATTGCTCAGAGGCTTGAAATCACTGCAGGGTGACCTAGTTTGCTAAATCAAGCCTAGTACATTATACAGACCGTCATATTGAACCATACTGTACTTTTTGAATTGTATTTTGATATGGAGGCACACACACACAGACACATACATGCACACAAACAAAAACAGAGAAATAGAAAGAGAGAACGATAGAGAGAGGAGAGAGACATAAAAGCAAAATTAAAAATAATAATAATAATTTGACCTCTATCTAGTCCATCTGTATCTGTATTGCTTTCAAGGTGTGTGTATTTTTGCAAAAGCATTTCTAAAATCTCAAGTGACACACAAGGAACTAAGGGGAAGGAGGAGGAGGTAAAAAAATGAAATAAAATAAACTGAAATATTCTTAAGATCTCAGAGGAAAACTTTGCAGGGTCTTTTCCATGCGGAGGTCATGGTGGCTCGACGAGCCCAGAGGCGATTGCTCGGGCTTCCCGGAGGCTGTTTACACAACCTCTCTGTCCGCCCCGCGCAGATTGTCTACGTGTCACCATCAGGGAGATTTATCAGGCTGCAGGGTAGTGTGTGTGTGTGTGTGCATGTGTGTGCATGAGTGTGCGTGTGTATGAAGGGAGGCTGTTATTCTAACACATGTGCAATTACTCATGAGAAATTAGTGTGTCCCTGTTCATCCCTGCAGCCCCGTTCGGAAACTGGGAGGATTTGGGTTTCAGTGAGGATAATAACAGCTATTAAGAGAAAATGTGTCTCTGTCTGTATGAGTGAGAGGAAGAAAGAAAGTGGTGCAGAAACAGAGAGAAGATTGAGAGAAAGAAGATAAGAGAGAGAAAGAAATTTCAAAAAGAAAGAAAGAAGAAAAAAAAGAATTGAAACAATTAAAGCAATAAAGCACACAAATACTTCAATTTACTAGACTAGAGAGCGAGATTAGATTAGAGAGAGAAAGTGCTCTCTTTTATAAGCCTTGTACAATTTCTCATAATTTCTTTCTGGCACATTTCTGATAAACAACAGATTTCTCGGAGAAGAACCTCAAAGCTGAACAACGAAAGAACACAGTTCTCTAGCCTTTTACGCTCTCTTGTATTTATGAGTAGTAAAAACAGGGAGGCTGGCAGGTAGACGCGACCTCAAAAGGCCCGTAGGCTTCAAACTAACCACAATGAGAAGAAGAGAAAAGAACCATGCAGACTACGGCTATTGTTCCGTCATAATTACAGTAAACGTGAGATGAAGAACAGCATCCAGATATGGATTCAATCAACTGTTCCAGAAACACAAAAGCATCCCAGACATCGCCATATAAATTCCTGTTTAATAAAAAAACTTAATGCTTAATGCTTAACTTCATTGTGTTCTTAAATTAGTAAATACGTTTTCCATTTTAGCTTTTTTCCGACAACAAAATGACAGATGATCTCAATCTCAGTGCTGCATGTAATGATGCATTTAGATGTCATCAGTTCTCTGCAATGCTAGCATCTTCAGCTTCAAAGAAAGACAAAATCTGAAAACAAGTTTTAGCAATGAGGTGGGAGGATTCAGTTGTAATTATAGTTGAATATAGAAACTAATGCTCCCAGTGGTGAAGTTGTCAACCAACAGGGGGTTTGTGGGCATCAGATGACATATGGGCATCAGATGGCACCATGGGGGAGCTTCACTGGCAATGCCCATTCATACGCAAGACTGCTGCAATGCATCGAATGCATCGCCACGGGCTGTTCTCCACATGGGGGAGGATTTCATGCGTGTGTGTGTGTGTGTGGACTGAACGACATAAGAGAGTGCAACCCTACTCAGAGATCAGGCAATTGGGGGGTGTTGGGTGGGGGAGGGGTGTGGGCTCTTTGCTCAAGGGTCCTCAGAAACAGACCCACTCCCTCCATGTGAGTTGTAACCTGCAGGGCAATGAGCAAAAGAGATGTCACACAGGGCCTCACAGCTCAAAGGCAACAAAGACTTGCACACACACACACACACACACAAGGACACAATATCATGGGTTTCCAGGATGGAATGCCATTGCACACACTCTATCCTGACAGGGGAAATGGGCCAAAGCGGAGCCACGTGGGAGAGAGAGAATATGTGTTTGTGTCTGTGTGTGTATTGGGGGGGTTATAATGGCGCAAGAGCAGTTCAGGCTCTAGTACAGGCCGCTGACAGAGAAAAAAAAATCTATTAAATAGCCTGCAGTTAGGCATGAGAGCGCATGTTAGAGTCTGAAAAAAATTGCATTGAATGACAGCATATACATACTGCATGTGGCTTTCTGGCAAGTGAGAAGAAACATTTTTAAATGTGTGAAACCTCATCGTTCCAAGGGAGAAAAGAAAAATGCTCATGGTCACTAACTCCGGGGGATGTTATTGGGGCCCCTTCCGCTTTCTTCTTGTTGCACTTATTGCAAGATGTCAGCATGCACTTGAGATCTTCTTAAGCTGGACTGAAAGGCAAATAGCAGCAATCTGGGAGATTTAAAGAGTTGAAAGAAACACCCAGGAGAGAGAGAGAGAGAGAGAGAAAGAGAGCGAGACAGGGAGAGACACATACAGTCACTGCAATACTGTACGATTCATTATGTTCAGTCTTTTGTTTTCTTTCCTTTCTGTACTAAAAAAAATCTAATGTTTTGTAACTACAACACACATTGTTTTGTTGTACCAATAAAGCTCCCTTAAAGTGCAATTGAAAATTGAGAATAAGGGGGAGAGTGCAGAAAAAAGAAATAGAGAAAAAGAGAGAGTCCTCTTCATGAAGTCCAGGGAGCTATCTCACAGATGAACTTTGGCATTCCTGATCCTTAACATATCCATCAACACCTCTACATAGGGAGAGCCAGGAACCATATCCCGGCGGGGAATTTAATTAGCTCATTAAAAGCTTTAATGACAAACGGCTTGGGGTGAAACCCTGTCTCATCTAGACATCCTTAAGATTACTGTCTGTTTTACACAGTATCAGTTTACTGCTAATGTCTGTTAATCCACTTTTGGTCCACTTATTTTATCTAGGTCTGTAATCGTTATCATTATGGGACAATTTATCAACCAAAGTGTTTTTTTTTTTTGTTTTTTTTATTCCACATAGTTAGCAATCTTTCCTTGTATCATTTAGTAGAGATAAAAGCTTATATGAAAAAAGGCAATGACACAGATGTCTGGACACCATGGAATTTTTTTTTTTTTTTTAAGGAAAGGTATTTATGAATTGAGGTTTTTTTTATTATTATTAAATCAAGTTCTTGCCCAGGTATTTATCTTATCTCTCTGAGAACTTGTGTTAAATATTTGTCTGACTGAACAAATATTTTCTTTAAATGTTAGCAATTTTCTGTAAACGAACAGGTCTTGACTTTTGTGAAACGTAAACACCAATTTATTCACTTGTTAATCTGACGTGACTTTGCTCTATAAAGTTACTTTGTAAGAGAATACAGTTGTTCTCACTCAACTTCACTGTAAATGCTTTGTTCATATTACACAGTGTTGAAAGTCCTATGGCTACAATCCATTATATCCCAATTGCATTTGACAGAACATGTATGTGATTAAAAAAAAATATCTCTGCTTTGGCACAAGTTCACTCCTCAAGGGTGGTATTCCAAGTAAAGTGGATGTGGTGGTAACCCTGAATAGAAGAGTCTGGAGTTCTTAACTAAACAAAGCAAGTTTTTCCACTTCTTGAAGCTTAACTTAACCAGGTTTATCACTTCACCACCTTTGGAAATATAGCTCTATTATGATCTAGAGTTCTCCTTGTTACTTCATGACACAGCTTTATTTTAACCATTTCATCATAGCAACCATTTGCTGCTGGAAGAAATGTAATGATCTGTGTTAATGAGCTCATAAATACAGGAGGCAATGGTGTTGATGTCCTATAAATCGTTTTTGTCAAAGGCTGCCTTCCTTAGTAATATTTCATTCTCTCCGCTGCAAGAGATATGAATAGACCGTAGGCCTACTCACTCTTCGCCTTGACGTCCTTGACATTTTGTTAGGATAACTGGAGACAGCTGTCAGATTGATAATAAATGTATAATTATTTTGGAAGGTAAGAGGTGTTATTCAAACTGGGAAATATGACTGGGTAATTTTAGATTTGGAGGCCTGCAGTCGTAGATAGCTATCAATGTTTTCATAGGACAAAGTCATTCCACTAGAGAAACGTTTGCCTTGCGCTGAAAAGAGTAAACGCGAGCAGAGGGGGTTGTGAAACTGTACATACCTAGGTGATATGAAGGTAGCAAAACGAAGAAGAAAATTTCAATTTTCAGAGAACCCAGCACATTGAAAATCATCCTCTAGGCAACTAAGCTACTTCCACTTAACTCCTCAACATCCATCCCTCGCCCCTTTGCACTGAAATATTTTAATACTAAAACCTCCCACTCAACTGTTACACCACACGGCTCCAATGAATATAAATGAGAGAATCTTCTAGAAAAATCCCCTCAACACATATCCAAATCAGATACAATTAATATTTATGATCGAGCGCATGTTGAAATGAATGGGAACGTTGTAATGTGTTTTTTTCAGCGAACTCTAAATTGTGCAGCACACAGCGATAGAGAGGTTTAAAGTCAAATAAACATTAACATAAAAATGCACAAGCGAGGTTAGGACCTACATTACTACAGGCCCCGTAATGCCAGGCTTATGTTCAACACAGCAGAAAAATGACAACCTATATATACATCTGTTTGTGTATGTGTGTGTGCGTATATATATATATATATATATATATATATATATATATATATATATATATATATATATATATATATATTTTGTGGTGAAATGATTACTCCCTACCAGCATAAACACAGTGTAGTGATTTTTAATCCCATACGCAAATAGTGCAGGGGTCCCACGTGGAGCTTCATTGTATGTTTACTCTCTCTGGAGAATTTAATCACATCCCATCTTTCGCGAAACAAGCAGAGATTTGCCGCGTAAATTATTAACTCTAAAGCGCTTTTTCAGGGGATAAATTCACAGGGAAGGGTGAGTGGGATGGATGGATGAGTGGGTGGATGAGGCTATGGGATTTGGCTATGGATGAAAATGCAAAAAAGGGGGAATTCTGGGCTGAAGTGTGTGGACGGTACGGTAGGCGGCGAGGTTTAAAAATAACTGTTTTCTCTGGACAGTGTTAAGGCCGCGGCCCTGTCCAGCAGCCACAGAGACAGGCCAGAGTCAAAGGTTAGTGGGGCGAGGATGAGACGCCAGCTGCGACCAGGGGGGTGACCACAGGCCAAGGAAAAACAGATCATGGAAAGACAGAGGGAAAGAGAGAGAGAAAGAGAGAGTGACAGAGTAAGAAAGAAAGAAATATGTCACAGGACAGGAAAACAGCTCATGAAGAGAGAGAGAAAGAGAGAAAGAGAGAGAGAAGTTGCTAAACTGGCATAAATGTACAGACTTTTAGCAACAGAAAATCTGAGCCCCTCAGTGGCATCTCAAATGTGGCAACAGATTCATGTTTCCCCATGCAGAGACGGACACAGATTGACACCCTCCTCTTTCCTTACGATAAAGGTCTGTAAATCTCACAGTAATTAGAGCGAGATTGTTTCATCCGAGCCTTGCTGGTAAATGGGTTTTAAATGGTTTTCTGTTTTTAGGAACAGGACATGCTTCTCTGTCTTACTCTGTCACTGCCCACTTCAGTGGCATTTCTCTCTCTCTCTCCAAACGGCTTCTGCAGACTATCAGGGTAGCGTGATTACATTACACTTATTAACACTGTATATACTAAGCCTATTTGATATAAATGACAAACTTGGCACTTATGAGAAGGCCGCTCTAATTGGTCACACCTTCACTGACAGAGTACTGTAGGCCTTCTTATCGCCTTAGATTTGTAAGCGACTATTCATACGTTGTGTTTACACAGTGAAATCTCTAAAAGCCCAAAAATGAGTTTGGAGTTTGGAGACAGACTAAAATCTGCTCCTCAATCTACAAAAGGAAGCCAACAAAGCTTCTGAAATTACAACGTTAATACCTCATTGGATGATTTTAAGCCTTTTTTTTAACTAACATTATCTTTTTTTCTTTTAACTACCTCTGTTGGCAAACAACAGTGTTTCAGTGTATTTTAATGTGTAAACTGTATTTCTGTGGTTAGATTCTGGCATATTGGTTTCATTTTTCCCCTGAAATGTATTTATTTAATCGCACATAGTTCCCCTTTGTTCCCCCTGCTTTTTATTCAGGTTTTGTGTTATGTTTATGTTGCTTGTCCACATGGTGACTGGCTTTGTTCTTACATGCCACCATTTTGGGCTAGATCTTGCTCCAAAGATTTGGTTCATCAATCTTTTGTGGGACAAAACCTCATAAAAAATAATAAATAGGTTAAATGTATAAATAAAATAAAGGTTAAATATATCCGTTGACTTATGCAGTTTTGTTTCACAGCCTAATAATCATTTAGTGCTGACTGACTGACAGCATTAATCGGGTCCCTGAGAGAGTATCTGCAAGCTCGACCGACATCTGCGATGCAGAATTTAGCGCAACATTCAATACAAAGCTATGCCGTATAAAAACGAAGGCTGGCTTCCAGCTGGGGCTTCGGGATCTAACAAAACTCCAAACAATTCCCAAGCTGGCGTGGCGTAGCGTTATGTGGTGTGGTCTGGAGAGAGAGGCAGGTGGGGGTGCGGGTGCAGTAACTTCAGAGGAGTGTTTCTGCAGTTTGAAAGGATCTCTGCTCTGCTCGAAGGCCCTGTTAACTTCACGGAGAGACACGTCCCAACCCGCGAGCCCCTCACTCGTAGCAGCCTGCCTGAGATGGGCGTGATATCATTAAATGGCAGCTATTCAACTCCTGAGGTGGAGCTCAAGCTAAGAGACTTGTCAAGTACCACCCCACCACCCGTTCTATTACTACCACCCCACCACAGCCACTGCCACCCCCTGAGGACTGGTAGGTCCTCTCCAGTCCATACTGGGCTGTTCTTAAAACAAACTTTGTTTGCTCTCGGCAGGGGACCATATAACAGCGGGCCTGGGCGCCCATTTTGAGTACGCAAAGAGACAAACAGCTTCGTCAGCCAACAATATCAGATTAAAATCCAGTAACGGTCCAACTTTAGCCAGCATGATTTGCAGTCAGTAACTGTGGGATTAGTTCTGGAAGTGAACGCGCCACCCCCTGCAAAATGGAATCACCATTAATGTATTCCTCTCCTCGAGACTCACGCCTTGAGTATCATGGGACAAACTGTACTTTTCCATCCCGGAAAACAGACGCAGTAGTGGCCAACTTAACACCGGTCAAAACAGTGTTTTGGCAGCAGGGAAAGGAGGGGGGGGGGATGTGGGTAAATCACTCATTGAGCACACATCATTTCAGCAGAGAGGTTTTTAATCACAGAGCGACAGCTCCCTGCTACGCTAGGGCAGAAACAGAAAGAGAGAGAGCGAGAGAGGGTGAATGAGAGAGAGAGAGAGAGAGAGAGAGAGAGAGAGAGAGAGAGCACAAAACCCTAGGACACAAGTGGATGCGTCCTCTACTCCGGCCTGACGACCACCACTGAAGCCACAGGAGGACAACAGTACCGGCGGGCCACATCAGAAAGTCTAATTCGAGAGTAACCTTACACCACCCCTCATTAGCATTACCACACATCCATTTGACTTAATAAGATGGGTAATCTCCCCAGAGAGGCCTTCTCACCCCACCCACACACAAACTCAGTTTTAAGTTAATATTCATGCCCTGGGCTGGGGTGTGTGTGCGTGTGTGGGGATTGGCTGGTCAGACCGGCGGTAGAGCAGGAAACTTCCTGACAGAAAAAAGTCCATCACAACAGTGGGAGTCTCTCCAACAGCCCCATAACAGCACTCATAGAACAGGGTAGTCATGAACAATTGAGATGGGTAGGCCTATATATCCGGGATGCGATTCACAAAACCATAATTGCTAATCATTTAGCAACAAAGTTGGTTAGCAGTTGAAGTGTGACCAACAAAGTAGCTAACTTAGTTAGCAACTATGGTTTTGTGAAGCACGCCTCTGGTCTCCATTGAAAAGTCTTGTTACCACGCATAGCAACAACAGTCTCTCTAAACTCAGTAGCAATAGCTCATGATTTGTTTGTACTGCTGTACCAGGACGTATAAAAAGTCTATGAAAATGATGCTGGCAAACACACAAATGTCTTTTCAGAGACGTCCATGTGGTGACTGTGTACTGTGCCTGCAATCATGAGACTAAAACTCTGTGTGTGTGGCGTAAGTGCATGCCTGAGTCAGTGTGTGTGTGTGTGTGTACAATAAGTGCATGCCTGAGCGAGCCAGTCAGTCTGTCAGTGTGTGTGTGCATCATAGTTTCAGAGTCTGTCATCTCACAGTTTTAATCCTTTCTTCCTCAGGTCCTCCTTGGCCTCCTGGATTTGTGCCTGGAGCTCTTTGGCAGCATCTTCACAGTCATTGAAAGTAGCCACCCGGTAGCCTACCGTGGCCAGAGAGTAGCAGCCAAAGGCTACTAGCAGGTACACTGGCATCGGCCACACCACCTCCCGGTACACCGGGGGTAACCTCAGATCCAGTAGGTCAAAGGTCACCAGCCCCCAGGCAACACCGATCAGGGACACCCCCAGCAGCCACTCCAGAAGCTTGGTCATGATGAGATTTTGTGGGACAACAGGGAAACTGGACAGTATGAGAAACACAAAAACAGGGGAAGAGCACATTATGTGAAAGTTCTACGTGACCACAGAAAGAACGACGTGGAACAACTGAAAATACAAACACTTCAATTGCAGCTATGATTTAATAACGTTACATAAATATACGGTATCTTCATCCCGAGTAGCACAGGAACCAACAGGTGAATAGAGAATGACGTTAACTTAGACCTGCCCCGCGCACTGACGCATTTTAAAGCGGGTTAAAAAAAATGGCTAAGCTGACTAAACAAGGGCATAGCAGTTTGTAATGAATTACAGGTCTGCCGTTGTTAGCGTACTCTCAGTAAATCCTGTGGTGAGATTTTATTCAGAGTTGGACATTTCAGCTAACGTTAATTAACGTTAATGTTGTTGCTGGCTAGCCGTGACACAGATCAGCTTCATTCAAGTTCACATTTTAGCGCTTCCCCAGTGAAACCACACTTATTGCTCCTTGAAATGCCATACCATAACTACACGGATAAATATATTATCTTATTTCTACATAAAAGCAAATTAACCCGATTTCTTACCAGATAGACTCGGATAAACTAAGCCAGCTCACCACTTCTGGTAATGTGTGTCGCAATTGGGTGACGTCATGGGAAAAGACTTATGGGAAATGAAGTTCAGGTGTATTACGCAGCTTTTAGCAATGTTTTCGGTCTGGACTGAACAGGACGTTGACTGGTCGGTTGAATTTATAATATGCTTAAGGCTGTTTCTTTTATTTGTCTGTTTAAAAAGCTTACCAGAGAACATTCCCAGAAGGTTTGGTGATACAATGTAGCCTAATTCATTGCACTTTTTTATGTTGGAACAAATTGCTTGGTAATCTGAATGATCAAAAGACATATACACATTATTGTATATTAGTAATGGACATTTCTATGTCCTGCTGCCGTCAGGAAATGAAACTGCAAAAAGCAGTTGTTGTGTTTGTTCAGAGCACCATGTCCCCATGGTTCAGTGTCTCTGAAGGTGCCGCGAGTCATATCCGCTCATTCAAGGGGATGAACTCCCCGTGCCCAGCAAACTGTGGGGGCCGTGACCCGCCTAGCGTGTACTTAAGAGCCGGGGAGACGTAAACATTCCCCGATAAGAAAGGGTAGGACGATTCTTAAGAGGCTCGGAGACGTAAACATCAGCCACTCAGAAAATGAATGAGTTATTCTTAGTGACCCACTGTTTATGCCCGTGAACGCTGGTGTGTTCTGAGTGTGCCAAAGAGAACAGGTTGTACAGTTGCCCCCTCCTGTGTTTGTGTGTGTGTGTGTGTGTATGTGTGTGTGCGCATGGTTGGAGGGGAATATAGGATTTTTTACCTATATGAACCTAATCTAAGCTCAATCAATAGGTTTATCTACATGTACCATGTGTTTGCCTATGCCTTTGCCTCTTACATAACGTGATATATGGAATGTTGAATTAGACATGCAACAGCAGAACACTGATTATTATGCAGGCAACAGAGTCTTTGCATGGCATTGCACATTGGAAATTTTTTTGAACGGGTTAGTCTATTCATCGTTTCTTTGGGTGTGTCAATTCTACCAGTGGGCCTATGTATGGGTGTGTTGTGTATTTGTGCACGTTTTGATCCTGTGTTGTGAGATCAGCCTGTGTGTACACGCAAGAGAGAGGATAGATGGAGAAAGGAATAATGGAAGAAAGAGAGAAAACAGGCAGCAGGGAACATGGAGAGAAGAAGAGGGAAGAAGTGATGGCATGAGCTTTTGTATGTAAGCAAGTGTGTTGGTGTGGCCCTACTGGGAATGGCAGCATTGGCTGTTGGCAGTGTGCTTCCCTGCCAGATTGTGTTCCTCCCCCTGTAAACACACACATACACTTACACGTATACACACACATGTACGCATACACACACATGCATGTATGTGTACACACACACACACACACACACACACACACACTTGGGAAAGCTGCACCCCTGTTGAGAGAACCTGGCAGCCTCAACACACCAGCCTGCAGCAAGACAGGGGGCGACGGAGTGTATGTGTGTGTGTGTGAGGTGTGTGTGTACATCGTAGAAGAGAGAGACATGGAAGAGAGGGAGGGAGAGAACGAATAAGGAAGAGGAGTGAGAAGATAGAGAGGATTAGGGTGATAGAGAGATGAAACTGAGCGTGCATCGTAAACGACAGAGACACAATGAGGCAAAGGCTAAGAAAGCAAAGCAGGCAGATGGAGACAAGTGATTTCATAGAGCACGAACAAAATGAGGCAGAGGAGGGTGGAGAAGATACTGCAGAGAAATGGAAAGGAACCTTAGGGAGGTAGAGAATAGAATACAGAGAGAGATAGGGGAGAGAGTTTGTGACCAAAAGGAAATCAGAGACAATTGAGGGAGAGAGAGAGAGATAGAGGAAGGGAGAGAGAGGGAGGGAGGGAGGGTTGGCAGAGGTATAAAGAGGGAAGAGTAGAAAAATGAGAGAGAGGAATGGGGAGTCGCTGTGTGAGTGTGTGTGTCTGTGTGTGTTTGGGTGAGGGGAGGGAGTGAAAAAGAAACACTGCTGTGACAGAACTGAAGGATTGGGGCATGGAGTAAGGACTAACGGGTCAGATGAAGAGATAGAGAAAGAGAGAGGGAGATGAAGGGATGGATAGGAAGTCCAAAGGAGAGGAATTTGGGGCCGAGGCCGTGACTGGGTGAGGAAGGACCATGGGGGAGAGAGTCCAGAGAGGGATGGTGAAAAATGAAAAAGTCCAAAAAGAGGGAGGGATGGAGTGTGGTGAGGGGTTGGCGAGGAGAAGGAGAAGGAGTACAGGTGCAGCCTGAACAACTGATGACCTCAGAGCAACATTAAAACCAGATGCTTGGTCAGGCTCTGGCATCGCACCTCCCCAGAGATATTATGCTGAGAGTCAGTAGAGACCTGTATGTGTGTGTGTGTGTGCGTGTGTGTGTACATGCGCGCTCGTGCATACGTGTGTGTGTGTCTGTGGTTGTGTTTGTCTGTATGTAGTTGTTCTGTGTGTGTGTGTGTGTGTGGTTGTTTTGTGTGTGTGTGTGTGCGTGTGTAAGTGAGAGTGTGTGTCTGTGTATAGTCACTGTAACAATAGAGCTTGGCTCACAAACAGGAACCCTCTGTTTCCTGAGCCAAGGACACTTACCCTTTCTCTCTCTCTCTCTCTCTCTCTCTCTCTCTCTCTAATGACTCCCCCCGTCTGTTTGTGTCTCACACGTTGACTAGTAAGGGCGTGTGCTGGATGGGGTGTAAGACTATCATATGATTATCTGCTTTCTGTGTTTTCCTTTGTCTCTCTCTCACACAGACTGAAATATGGTTGTGCAAAACGTGCCACAACCTCCACTGGAGTGTGTGTGTGTGTATGTGTTGCATTGTTATACTGTATGTCTGTGAGTGAATACACATATCTGTGTTTGTGTTGTGTTTTTGTGTATGTGAGTGTGTGTTGCATTGTTATACTGTATGTCTGTAAGTGAATACACATACACGAGTGTGTGTTTTTCTTTTGTCTGCATATGTGTGCAAGCATATTTATGCATGTTTTTGATTGTCTGTCTCAGGGCATGTTTTTATGTGTGTGTGTGTGTCTACAACAACACAGGTCTACAGGTGCTTACACTCCTCCAAGCTCACACTCCTCCAAGCAATAGCACACCTGTTCCCACTGCTCTGGAGAGGAGCGAGAGAGAAAGAGAGAGAGAGAGAGAGAGAGAGAGAGAAAAAGAACAAAAGAAGGAATGACAGGAAGAGCATGATGGAATGTAGAAGCATGTGTCTCTCACTTCATCATATGCTCCTGTGAATACCTTTGGAATGATCTAGAATATCTAGACTCAGACTCTTTTAACTCAGATCTACAATCTTTTGACCACTTGAGGGAAATTTGGTCTCTGTATTTATCCCAATCATGAATTAGTGCTATATTCTCAGCACACACTGCGAGGTGAAGCACAAACTAACCGAGTGGGCTGCCTGCTACACTGGGAGTAGTTAGGTGCCTTGTTCAAGGGCACTTCAGCCATGGTCTACTGGTTGGAGATCGAACCGACAACCCTTTGGTTTCAAGCCTGAAACCCTAACCAGTAGCCACGGCTGGTGTTGCTTGTTACTGCAAAGAGGCCTGCTGCTCGCCTCTTTCCATCCCCCTACGACTTTATCACTATATATAAAATCCTCTTTCAAACTATTAGTCCCCCTGTATTCTGCTGGGCCGCCAATCAGTCCAATCTGTGTTTTGCTTTTCCACCAACTCATCAATGTGTTATGACAGCACCCATGCAGAACCGAACTTTAGGTTCAGTGCTCATGCGGACGTGAGGTCAGGGTAGAGATATGGTAGGGGGTGACGGGAGGGCTGCTGTTATTGGCATTAAAGCTGATTGGCCAGTCCGGCCGAGGCCCGCGGCAGCCTTTAATTGGACTGCGCTCTTTCCATCGTCAGCATGCACGGGACCGAGAGATGGGGTCGATATTTAATGAGCTAATGTGGGTCACCCCATCCCCTCCCAACCCCCTACCCCCTCCCCCCTCTTGCCCCCCTACTGCAGGGTGGGTGGAAGGGGAGGGAGTGGCTGGCATCATATGCCGGAATGGCATTCGTCTGGACTGGGTTAGACTGCCGGCCATGTGCTTCACACTATGTGTCTGGCACATCGATGTTGCCTGGCAGGAGCTAGAAAGGGGTCGCAGTCATTGGGGGTTGCGATTGGAGGAGGGTCTTGCGCCCCCGATCGATTGGACGTGGCCGCATGGGTTAATGACCAATGATAATCCCCATTCCACTTCTCTCTCTCTCTCTCTCTGTCTCTCTCTCTCTCCCACACACACACACACACACACACTCAGGCTCTAATCTGATAGATAACGAGCACTTAGCAAGCTATTCAGATGCGATGATTAAAGTGTAGATAAGGACTCAGGCTCAGAAACATATGCAGCTTCAGACTTAAAGGATGAACCAGCTCTTTAAGTATACAAGTGTAGTCTGGGTCTGGGTCTTCACCTTACGCCGACAGGCATCAGGAAGACCGTTATGACTTCACACTGGGAGCCTGCCACTGTATCTAGGACAAAGGGCATGGCATCAATGTCTCTGAAACATGATTAGATTGAGTTTAATACCCTCCGTGCAGACATAGCAGAAGCTATGGCCTCGCATGGGGAGAGGCTTTCACAAAACCAGACATTTCTGAAAACTAGATAAGCACGCACGGATTGCTTTGCTACCCCTCGCGGCAGAAAAGCTTCAGATGGAAACATCTGGTTGGTGACTGCATTAATGCAAGAGGCCAGGCTGAAAAAAGTGCTCAGAAATTAATCGCCAGCTTGTACATGTGACATTGATATGGTGGGACAAAGAGGGAGTCTGTGTGGTACAGAAACTCGTGACTGACAAGCATGACAAGTTATGATATATTAATGTGTCACTGATGTTAATGGAGCATGGGACACAGCTTAAATACGGCGAGAGCTGAAACATATCCATATGAAGGTGTGTTTCTCTGTCCCATTATGTCACGCCAGCTGCCTTTTTGCAAGATTTAGATTAATATACACGCACTCATAAAATGCATGACAGTGTCCTGTATATTTTACTGTACAATATGCACAGTATATAGTAATATAAAACAAAGGGGATGTCAAACAGAGGAAATACAAAAGTCACTGAGGATAATAGCATAGGGTATCATAATGAATGATAAGAGGAGTGTAATAGCATTGTACAACAAGGTCTTACATTTACGAGCACAAAAGCAAGCTTCAGAAATAACCAGCAGGGAATGATAAAGGCACGATAAAGAACAAAGAACTGTGGCAACTGTTTTTAATGACCATTTTAGGTCAGGTAACACATTACAACTTGTACCTGTCCCTCTCTGTCTATCTCTCCTCTTGTATCTCTATCTGTTTCTTCTTAGTCTACTGTCAGTCTGTCTATTCTCTCTCTTGCCATCTCTAGTGCTGTTTCATGTCTCAGTCTCCCCTGCGTCTGCGACTCGTCAGCAGGCTTTGACAGCTGCGGCCTGTTGGCTGTCCGGTCAGGGCTGACCGACGCCTGTGTCCTCTCTTCTCTTCTACTGACACTGATTGGTCAAGGAAATGGTGTGTGTTTATGTGTGCTAGTGTGTTTGAGACAGAGTTAGTGTGTGTGTATTTGTTTTTGTGTGTATTTTTGTGTTTGTGTGTGTGTGTGTGTGTGTGTGTGTGTATTTGTGCATGTTTTGGGGACAAGGAGCACTGCTGCTGAACCCAGAAAGCTCAAGGGAGCTTCTGAGTCTCCGCTGCCCGGCTGCCCCACTCACCCCTGGGATAGCTGAGCTCCTCTGGCCCCCTCCTCCTCTTCACTTCTCCAGCACCTGCCAACATTTGACCTGTGACCTGGGGGAGCGTCTGTAGGAGGGAGTAGGTAAAGGGGCAGTGTGTGTGTGTCCATGTGTGTGTGTGTGTTTGTGTTTGGTGGTGGTGATGGTGAGGGGAGGGGTCAGTGTTGACACAGTAATCGATCTCGGGTTGAGATGGAGACGCTGGGGGGAGACGCCAGCAGGGAGAAGCTGTGGAGTCCCGTCCTCCCCTCTGTCACAGTGTGCAGACGAGCTGACCTCGTCTCCTCTAATTACCTAGTGTCTCCTGTCACCTCCCTGCGTCTCCCTAAATTTGTCTGGACCCGTGAACTCTCTCTCCTTCTCTCCTTATTCCTCTCTAACTCTCTCCCTCTCTCTAACCCAAGCTCCTTTTAACTCAGGTAATCTTGTTGTCTTAATTATCTTTGGTCTAGCTTCTCTTGATGTTTTTACTCTCAGACAAAGTGGAAATTTATCAAAACTGACTGACTCGAACTCTCGCTCTCTCTATCTCTCTGTAAATCTCTCTCTCATTCTCTCTCTCATTCTCTCTCTCCCTCACTCTCTACCTCTAAATAGTGAGGGAGTGCAAATACATCTCTGTATTTGCACTTTTTGACTCTCTGTTGTCCTGGCTCTGTCTTTCTTTCTCACTCTTTCTCCAGTTTCTGTCTCCACTCTCTCTCTTTCTCTCTGACACTCACTCTGTCATTCTCTCTGTCTTTTGCTGCCCCCTCAGCACACACATACACACCACACACACACCGCTTCACACTCCTTCTGTCTCCTTGTGGGAGTGCATTGACTGTGTTCTGATGTGTGCACAGCTGGTTCTGACAGAGGGCTCCTGGAAACATGTGCAGTCAACCCCCTTGCCCTCTACCATTGCCCCCCACAACCCCCCAGATCCCCAGCCACCCCTTCCATTCACAACCTGGAATTTTTACTGCTCCAGGGGGTTGGTAGGCGGAGAGGGCAGGGGAGTTGGGGGGCGGGGGGTTTGGGGGGCTTCGGGGAGTTCTGTCACGATTCGGCTCTGTGAGTTTGACACTAGCGCAAAGAGAAGGGCCCTCATCGCAAAGTAATGCAAAAAAAAGAAAGAAAGAAAGCCACAGGAAATGTCTTGCGACCGGACCGAAAAAGGTGTCCCCCCCACACCCGACGATTTTTAACACAGACACTCCATCATTCCAGTTCCCACCCGGGCCGTTTCTGGCCCCCTCGACGGGAGCCTTAATGACCCCCCCCCATGACTTATGGGTACCGGCTGGCTGTCCCCATCTGAAGTTACAAGTCTGTCTCGGCCTGTGGGCCCTCCACACACATGTAGGCAACAGCTCCAACGCAGACCGTGTTTGATAAAGCCATTACGGCAGAAGGTGCGACTCTCCCTCCAGACACCTGAGGCTCCCCGCAAAGCACCCTCGCTGGGATGATAAACATTATGGTTGCCATTCATCCTGAAAGACTTCAGGTGGTGTTAAGCCATATTTCAGACAGACCCCCGGTGAAAGTCAATAGCGGTGTAGGAAAAAGGAACTCCCTGGGAAGGTGTCTGGGGTTGCCGCCCGGCCCCGACCAGCAGCGGTGCAGTGCAGTGATGTTTTTGCTTTACGGCGCAGTAACAGAGCACCAATGTAATCTGTGCTTTTATGGGCAAATGATAAACACAGGGCTCAGATTCAGGGTGAACCGCGACACTGAGAGAGACACAGAGGCCAAGCGGAATCAGTGTCTACTTTTATCACATGTTTGGAATCAGATAGCGAGCAAGAATTTAAACAATGTATGGAGCTGGTTAAAAGGCACCTTTGAATGTAAGCAGTTTTGACACAGTTCAATTATTTCCTGCAAAACACAGAAATGTCATAAATGTTCCAAAAAACAATTCAGCTTCAGAGTATGTCTGAAAGGAAAAGGCAAGCGTCTATTATCCCTATCCCCATACCATCCCCATCCTCTGTCTCTCTTGTTCAAACTTGCCCAGTGGTGTCAGTAAGAAGAGGAACAAGCAAAGTTTAGAGTTTAGAAAAGGTTGAGCATTAAAGACCGAAACTACCAACCCCCAGCTAACGGTAACTGAAAGGGGCACAGCAAAATTAAACTGAAACTGAGTTGTCTTGCCCTCATTAGTTAGCATAAACTGCTGTTTTGCTCTACCAATTTTTTTCATTCCTTTTTCCGACCAGCAGCACTTAGCAAGCTCGAGCAATAGGGATTTGGGTCAATAGAATAATTCATAGCATAATTATTTTATTCAATATTACAGTGAATATATATGAGTATATAAATATGAATGTATCTTTTACTTTGACACAAACACAATCAATAGAATACATTTAGCAAGGACCATTGTGTCCCACCGTTTGTGGCTTTGGCTTCGGCAGAGCGAGGGTTAAATATAACATCCCACTGCCCATGTCACCAGTCCTTCCTGTGTATAGTCTGGAGCCATATGGACACGCTACGGTATTACTGTCTCTCCTCATTTACTGCACAGGGGGAGACCACCCCTCAACTTGATTCCCCGCCTCAATCCGCTTAACAAACATTTAGCTGATTGATTTTTTTTTCTATTTTTTTTTGTCCTCCTCACCTTTTAGTCCTATTCACTTCATCAATTTAATAACAGACACAGTAGGCTCTGAAGCAACAAATATGGGGTGAAGTAGAGGGGAATCTGTGTGTTTGTGTGTGTGTGTGTGTGTGTGAGAGAGAGCGGGAGGGAAAGAGCAAGAGAATGCATGTTTGTGAGTGAGTCTGTGTGTGTGTGTGTGTGTGTGTGTGTGTGTGTTTGTGTGTGTGTGTGTGTCCTTGGAACAATAAGCGCATTTGTTTTTATGTATTCACCCACCCCAGTCCATAGTTTCAACAGTTTATTGGCACATCGGTAAGTTTATACTGAAAGGACTTTGCCTTTGTGCAGTTCAAAAGTGCAAGACTAAAGCATAAAAGTTCACTGGAGAATATTTATCGCAAAATTATATTAAGTCTATTGATGCTACTGCCCTGTTGGAATAAGTGATAGAGGTCCTCTCCACTCTAAGATGAAGGGCATTCTGCCACAGTGTGCCAAATTTCTTTTTTGCTAACTTACATGAGTTGGTTCTCTCTGTTTAACCAGAGGTATCTTTCAAAGATTCTCACAGATTTCTTGGTCTAGGCTACTCCAGATGATATATTGGCCATCCCCACTGAACGCCAATATGGCGGTTTGCCATCAGCTTTCAACACAAGCTGAAATGAGACTATTGTGCTGCTAATTTTTCCTTTAGTTGATTTTTTGTTGGTTTTCTGTCGACTTCAAGACTTTGTGCAGTTTTATTGTCATTTGATATGATGCCCACAAATGTTCTGCTATCTAGCAGTGTAGCAACAGATATACTGCATAGCTACAGGTGCAGGCTGAATAGTGAATGGAGTGTTGTTTCAGGATGTGTCCTTGGGAAGCTCTCAGTGTAGAGAGCCCAAGGTTCAGAAAAGCAGATTTCATTTTGTCCTCTATGGCCATTTTCACAATGTGTTTCCTGTTTGACAGGAAAGCTCCAGACTCCAGGAGCAGTGTGACTAAAGCTGTTGACCAAAAACCTACTGGGTGGCGAAGAGTTAATCCCAGACAGGGAACCCCAAACAACCAGAGTCCTTCCTCTCTCTCTCCCTCTCACACACACACAGCACACACACAAACAGAGAGAAGAGCTGATTGTTCAGCTTACTTTGTCTCTTACACACACACACACACATACACACACACACATAAACAAATAGATACACACACAGGAACACACTCTTCAGCTACAGTTGTTCAGACAGCCCAGGACGACAGGTACTATACACAACACTCATGCAATTGCGCTCCCGATTACATAAAGTCAATTTAAAGTAGTGATCCAGGAGCATAATCTTACATAAGCTTTTTTTAATACATGTCTGCGTGTGTATCCCACGTAGGTCAATAACCTACCAGATCATGACTGAATCGAAAAAGCTGGTGGACCTGATAGGAGAGATTTCCATAGTAAAAGAGGAAAATCCATCACACTTCTGCGAACAATTCAGTCATGCCTCAGAGGAGAGAACTGGCCAAGTAGTTTGAAATGAAAGATATTTTACTTTCTTATTTTTAGTAAAAACTAGACTGTGGGGAGACGTCCATATCAGAGCTACAACCAACCCAGATGGAAGAGTCTCTCAACACTTCTTATTAACACTTTCAAACTCACTCAAACCCCAGAAATGAAAATCTGGCAGATGAAGTGTGAGAAAAATATTCTGGCCATATCCTGTCTAATTTACAGCTCTTTTTGTTGGCAGTGGGAGAGCCTTACAGACACCCATATTTTCCATGGGTTCCACTACAAGCCAGTGGCCCGCACAGCTTTAAAGCCACAAAGTTGGTCAGCTTAGAGGCCCGAGACTTGTCCGTCAAACAACCTAGCCAGGCTGGTAACCCGCCACTACTCTATTAGTGAAGGTGAAGCGTGGAAGGGTTTTAAAGCCTATACACGCACATGGCATGTCACTGGGCCACACAGACCAACAGCAGATGGCCAGGGTGGTCTGTGGACTTATAACACATTGTAGGGTGCAAGGGCACGGGTCTTCACTAAATCGCCAATCCCTCGTGTCGCCTGTAGATACGCGGCCCTACTTCCTTAAGCCATGCAGACACACACATATACACATCTACACGTACACTTTACACACACACACACACACACACACTTAACACAGAGATGGACAGACATACACACACTCACATACACTCAGACAGCCACAAAGTCATTCCTGGTCGATTATATGAGTCATGTGTGTTAAATACCCATAAATCTTTGGATGTATTTAAATTGTGCCCTGCCTGCGTTTGTAAGACTTCCTGGGAGGATTACGCCCTGCACCCTCTTAACCCCCAGCTCCCTATGAGTTGCTGTGGTGGCTGCATACCTCCATTCAGCCTAAACCCAATCTGTTACGGATTTGGGCCTGGGAAGAGAGGTGGGATAGGCAGGGAGAGAGACAGAAGGGGGAGGGAGGGAAGAAAGGAAGGATTGAGACAGAGATATGAAGAGCGAGGGATAGAGAGAGAGAGAAGGAGAAAGACAGAAGGGTGAAGGAGAGAGGGAATGTGGGAGGGAGAGAAAGAGAGAGGGAGGAAAGGAGAGAAGAAAGAAAGAGAGAGGGAGGCAAGGTGGTAGAGAAATGAAGGAAGGAGGGAGGGAATGAGAGAGAAAGGAGGAAATAAATACGAGTGAAAAAGTGAGAAACAGAAGAAGACATAAATGGAGGCAGGGAGAGATGGAGAGAGAGAGGGAAAAACAGAGGAAAAGAGAGAAAGGCATGGCATAAAGAGTATGGGGACTGCTTGTTTGCTTTGCTGTGCTGTTGACATGAGCGATTGGCTGTAATGGAAGCCCACAGAGCAGATTTACACCCCTCCCTAGGCGAGTAAACCTTTCACTGCGCTGTGCAACATGACAAAACCACACGTTTGCTTTTTTTCCTCCCTCTTACCTTCTTCCCAACCCTCTCTCTCTCTCTCTCTCTTTTCCTCCTTCTATGTACCATGCCCCTTTTAGTTTCTATTTTCTCAAAGGAGTGTGGTGGTGGTAGCGGTGGTAGGAACATACCTACCTTGCAACTTCTTGGGTTCTCGCTGCAATATGGGAGTCATTACCGGCACATGTTGATATTCATATCTGAACTTGAAAGACAGGAAAACGTGCCAGCTCTAGCATGGGTTTTGTCTCCATGGAGAGCCATCAACATTCTTTTCGAAAACAAAATAAAGCCCACCGCAGTCCAATCATAATTGACCAGGTAACCTCAAGTATTTCATCTCTCCTCTCCGTTCACCACATTTCTAGAATATTCCATATTTCACATCAGGAACTCTGTGAGGTCTTGCACCCCAATGCACAGAAATGCAGAGCGCAGGGCAAGTCAAGTTCCAAAGGCACTTTGCTGAGCATGTTAAATAATCTCTAAAGCGTGTATTGCAGTTGTTATGAAACTGGAGGAAAACATGGAAAATGGGAATAATGATAATCCTTAATTGAGCGAGCTCAGTCATTTTCTGATATTATTATGGGCTGTTATGAAATAGGTAGGTTGCAGCAACCAGCATCAACTAAAAAGGATCCATTTGGAGCAGAGTGATATTCCTCTCCACTCTGGAATGTTTGCTAAATTTGTCCTTTCATGTGTGTTACTACAGTGGGTGAAATCTCCTGGCCAAGTCTGTGATCTAAAGATATGATCACCTGATCATAACCTGCTCTTTACATAGGAGTTAATCAGTGGCAGAAAAACCTTCTTGCTTTGTTGACGGTGTGCAATGTTAACTCAGTGCAGGCTTGATCAGAGCCATACTTCTTCTGTCTTTTCAGCCCAAGACATGTCAGCCCAGCTCATGTTTTTCTTTCTCTCTGTGTGCACATGCATGCACTAAGATAAGACAGCGAGAAAGGAAAAAAAACACTTTGGGGCATTTGGCAGATGGGATGTGAACTCTACTGCCTTCTACTGGTGGAGGTGTGCTACTGCAACCAATGGACCTGAGTTGAGGGGGGGGCAGCTGGATTGTTAAGTCTGAGTGTCTAAAAAAAATTCAAGGTGATTTCTTCCCCCTGAGTGAAAAGGTAATTCATATGATTCTTTTGATTTTCCTCCACACCGCTGGCACATCTCAAGGATTTAAGTCGTTGTTTATAACGGCATACCTCGATGAGGTGAGTGTTTAGAGATTTGAAGGCAGTGGCATAGAGAGGTCAGGTCTAACAACTTATCTGGGAAGCGAGAAAAAAGAAGACATGGTTTGGAATCTTGTTTACCTTTACAGCATGATTCATACACAACCATTGACGGCAGCAGAGAGAGTTGTTTCACTCTCACGAAAGGAATCTAAGACACTGTCCAGATTTTTTTTTCTTCCTTTGTAACAGACGCCACTCTGTTGAAAGTTAAAGAACACATGACACGACACCACACAACAAAACGACATCAATAATGCCACACATTCTTCCATTTCTAGGGTTGTTTTTCGTTTTTTTTTTTTTTAATATTTATGTTAGTCAACTCTTCATTTCAGTTTTAATTTCACAAACGTTCTGCCTGCAGGTGCGGTACACTTGAAACTCAGAAGTTCTACAGCCTAAAGCCATTCAGTGGAAGCACAGCTTGCCAAATCAAAGTACAGTCAGGAGCACTCTTCCTGACCGAGCCACTCGCTTTATAAACAAAACACCGGAGAAGAAGCCATCGCAGCTTCAGCCAATGATAGGCACGACAATTTTAAGAAAGCAAAAAAGGGTAATCCATGTTCTCTCACACACATGCTTTCTTTCTTTCTTTTCTTCCTTCCCTCTCTCTCTCTCTCACTCACACACATACACGTTAGTACATAAGTATTGCATTCCTTTTTCCATTTCATTGTCCAACATTTAATCAAACACATGTTTTGGGTCTTTAGAAAATGAAGCTCACAGTTGATGCATTCATGATCCTGATGGTTTGTTCCTCATTTCCTCCACATATTTCATACATTATATTTCCATAGCCACACACACACACACACACACAATCATACATACACTCAGTCACACTCACTCAATCACACACACACACGTGTACATGCTACAGTGACATTATAGCATATGTGAACAACATAATTGCCTTTTGGCATATGTAGCTTTGTGTGTTTTTGTATGTGCGTGTGTGTGTGAGTGAGTGTGTGCACGTGCGGACCTATGGAACTACGCCTCCATTACACCCCTATAGACACATAACTTTTTCATTCTGCAGATGTGCTCTGTGATGTGGCAGCTGCAGCCAAGGAGGATGTACTAAGAATAATACAAACCTGTTAAACGCACCGTTAAAAAAAACAATGACCATCCGGCACGCCGGGCCTGGGCTGTGAAACGGGAATATGGCTTCAATTCAAAGATGAGTTCATGTCTCTTTAACACCTGAACTGAGGAAGGTGAGAAACTCAGTAGAGACATAAAGTAGGGAGTTTAGTGGTGGCTTTGCCACTAAAATGAATCGGAAGGTGAATGTTTTCACTAAAAAATCCTGTATGTGATGACACTGACCTCTGAGAAGCACTCTGAGAAACAGCACTGACTTTGCCTCTCAGAAAAAATTCATTCCAAAAAATAAAAGGAGGCTTTTAAGCCTACTTAGGCTAACATTTCTCAGTATTGCTAATAATATTTTCATAAACCACAACTCACTACCCTTCATTAGGCTTTCATTCGTCACAAAAGATTTATTTATTTATCCAAAAGAGTAAGATTTTATCTGTGGTATTGCCATCCGTTTTCTGCATCTAAACCAGAGCACATTCACAAATCACATTTGATTTTATTTGTATTCATCGTACCTACACACCTCCTCTTCTCCTCTTTCTTTCTAAGGGTAGACAGAAGCTGAAAGACCAAAATGGAGGAGAAGAACTGGATCAAAGGGGCCACTCTTGAGGACTGGGGAAGCGGATTAGCGCGAGGCTAATGTTTCCTTCACGAGCTGAAGCATGTAGCAGGTAAGTAGTAGCACACATCTGATTTCGCCACAGCCCAAAGGGGAAAAAAAACTTGATCTGTTGATTCAGTTAGCTCTGATAATGCTGGCTAAATACATTATCGAGGGTTAGCAAAGTCCCCTCTGGCCAGGCCGGGCTAATGAAGGACAGATGCCCCTCATTCAATCCCGTTATCTGATCTCCCACCAGCCTGATACCAGACCCCACTGAGAGACTCAAAGGGGCTGAAAAAGGCAGATAGTCTCTTAAGGGACTCACACGGACGTCAATAAATAACCCCTGCATCTCATTGTCTTGAAATGCTTCAGTGGTCTTTATACAGACTACATCAGCACTTAGCCGCAAAGAGAATCACCCTTGGAGGATTTCAAAGACGTCATCTGGAAGGCATCCATGTCAGCCAAAGTCTGCTTTCTCCGGCAGCATCGCCAAAGCCTCAGTTCAGACAAGAAAACCTTATAAGGCCTAGTTCAGCACTAATTCACAAAAGAGTTTTCAAGGGCAGCATCTCAAACATAACATAACTTGCATCTACATAAGCCAAGCTATCACTTATTTTGTGAACTTTCATAAACTTGCAAGAGCATTTCTTACTGCTCACGATTATCACCTGAAACCCAAAGCACAACTGGTTTAAACAGTTCAGTGGGCCCAGAAAAAACTCTGGAAAGCTCTATGCTAGCATTGTGTTTCTCCTGGGAGGGGGGGGCTTAGCATGGGTCTTAGCGAGCCCCCAACATCACCATCATCCCCCTCCCATCCCCCCACACGCCCTGCCAAACTCTATCAAAGAAGCCGTCACTAAATACCCACTGTGTTTGTGAGCTCCCCGCTGACTTGGAATACCCACTTCCACTGACATCTGCGTACCAGATCTCTGGCCAAGCCCTATGCCTAACCTCTTTGGTTGTCATGACAATGGGGGCTGGGGAGATGGAAGGGTGGTTGCGTGTGTATGTGTGTGTGTGTGTGTGTGTAGAGGATGTGATGGGGTGGGGATTAGGGGAGGGGGGGGTTGATTGCATGGCAACAAGTTGAAGGGTAACAGTCAGGAGTTGTTACGTCCTGTTTCCGAAAGGCAGTAATAACAGACCAGGACAAAAAGACAAATAGACACAGATAGACTGGAGACGGAGAGCAACCGCAGGCTTGGGCACGGCCACAGCTACCATAGAGAGGACCAATGAGGGACTGTGATTAATTGCAGGAAATCAATGTTCTTGCATATATCTACAAACACGCACAGCAGTTCTATTAGTCATTCTAGAGCCAATGACACCATATAGGTAAGGACACTATATATATGTATACGGGTCATTGTTTTCAGCGACACAGCTTAAAAGCGGGTTAGTACTAATAAAAATAGCCAAAAAAATGACAACAGAGTAAGAAAGTTAGTTACATACTGTATGCATATTTGTTAGGATAGAAACAGAATGCTACAAAGGAACTATAAAACCAAAAGCACTAAGGCTAGGAAGATTCTCCTGTCATAATGAAGAATTAGGTAGATAAGTACAGCAAGTTTCACAGAACAAAAAAATAATCACTTATTCATCTTGGTAACACGGGATTGGATGGTGACCCTTCTGACAGGGGTCTGATCCGCATTGCGATTGGCTACCAGCTCCTGAAGCTGTAGAGCTCCGCCCCCTATGAAGCAGAAGGCAGGGCAGACAGGGGCGGAGCAGTCCACTAGCCCCTCCCACAGAGGACGAAGGGAATGGGCGTCGTAGAAGGTGACACGTCCCTTCTCGAAGTCCAGACACACGCCGAGACGGGGCGGGAGCGGGTACGTGGCGCCCGTGGGCGATGACGGGCCGTTGCTACTGGAGAGGCCGGAGTCGCGGCCGTTGCTGGGGCAACCGTGGTGGGCGCTGGTGTTGGGCGGCAGGTAGATCTTGCCCATGCCCATGGTGAGGAAAGTGAAGGGAGGCGGGGAGTCTAGAGTGTCCTCACCCCCACTGTCATGCCCGCTGTCTGGGTCATAGCTGCAAGGAGGTGAGAGAAGGGTGGTTAGACACAGAGACATGCACTCACAGACACACTGACACTTATTCTGATACAAACACACACACACATCAGACACACAGTGACAGACATTAACACTTACGCAGACACATGCACACACATCCATGCACAAGCACATTCACATTTAAACACCCTCACACAGAACTTACACATACACACACAGAGAAACTCACACACACAGGCACACCAACACTTACACACTAACACACACACATAGACACATACAGAGTCTTTCCAGACAAACACGCATTCTTTCTCTCATATACTCATACATGCAAGCACACACATGCTCTCTTTCTCTCTCTAAAATCATTTCTTTTCTTCTGCATTGCAAAAAACAACAATTAAAGACTGTTTACATACAGAATACGAAGCTAAGACAAACAAAGATCTCTCTCACTCTCTCAGACGCACACAAACACACATAAAATGTCTTACAGATTGTCTGTAAATGCAATAAACCAGCATTGCATAAACAGTACAAGGAGATCTTAAACCCCTCTGTGAGGCAGGATTTTACGCACATGGGTGTTATTTATGATTCCAACAGGGTGTAACTGCATTTTAGCATGTTGTAATCCAGTGAAAAATGCTTTATCTGCCATCGTTTCATGGCTGTGTCTTCCCACCCTCGTCCCAATCTGTCCTTATCCGGCGAATCCAAATGGCTTTGGAATGCACTCTATCCAACTCTCCCTCCCTTTCTTCAGCACTCTCTTTCTCTCTCTCTCTCCATCTATCCCTCCATCTATCCGTCTCTTTCATTCTAACCTGCTGTCCTTCCATCATTCCTGTCTCTCCTTCCTTTTAACTCTCACTCTCTTTCTCTCCAGCTCTCTCTCTATCCCTCCCTCCTTCCACCTATGTCATTCCACTCTGCTCTCTCCTTCCATCTTTCCTCTCTCCCTCTTTTCATTGCTCTCTCTTTCTCTTTCTTTTTGTTCCTCTCCCTCTCTCTCTCTCTCTTTTCTCCTCACCGTGGACTAGCCATCTCCTGGGGTAGGTGGAACCATTCCTGCAGTTTTGACTCCAATCCCACTCCAACCTGCAGAGAGAGAGAGAGAGAGACAGAGAGGGAGAGGGAGAGAGAGAGAGACAGAAAGGGAGTGGGAGAGAGTGGATGTGTAAACGGTAGAAAGAAACAGAGTGAGCAAAAGGATAAATGAGAGAGATGGAAAGGGACACACCGACAGTGCTTTTAAACAATCCAAGCCAAATATTTTTCCTTTCCATTTTTGGTGCTGGATCAATGTAAGCTGCATACCAGCATTACTGACTATTAAGTCTCGACTACAGGGGTTCCTTCACCTAACATTGAAATTAGAACCATATGCCAGGATGTGAAACATATATCTATTTGGAACCTCAGCATGAGGCAGAACCAAGACCAAGAATGTATGCCAAGATTCTCACATTTCCACATATCTGCAAAAACTGTCAAATGTGCAATTTATGTATTCAGCCATACAAGCCTGCCTGCATTCTGTTAATGACTTCCCCATAACGCTCTCACAACCCACTTACAACCAAAACCCACAAGTAAGGCATGCCACCGCTGAACCCCTCCCCCCCAAACCCCAACCCTGAGGTCCCCATCCCTTGTGATGGTGGTCTTCTCACCTTGACCAGGTATGAGCCGGGCTCCACTGAGCATGCCCAGTAGTGTCGCCCCTGTGTGATGGCCACGTCGCCCACCAGCAGGTCGGCGGTCAGGTGACAGGAAGTGAGGGCGCGGTCAGCCGCCTGCAGCAGCGAGAGGCCCGGAATGCTCCGAGCGCAGCGCTGCTCTTTGCTCACCACAAGACGGTCAGCATGGAGACCCCAGCGAGAGTCCAAGTAGAAGTTCAAGACTGGGGGTGGGGTGGGGAGTTGGGGGGGTTGAAGGAAGGGTTTTTTTGGAGGGAGAGCAGGTAGGAGAGGAGGAGAGGGAGGGGAGGTGGGGGTAGTAGCAGAGGGCAGGACCATTGGGGCAGGAACGTTAATGCCAAAGAAGAGAGGGAAAAAAGGAAGGGAGGATTAGACAGAGGAGAAGAAAGAAAGGAGGAGGAGAAAGAGGAGGGCTAC
>JAIFZK010000039.1:1312500-1360000 GCA_027481765.1 Tenualosa thibaudeaui | reverse complement strand
TTGACTTGAATGTCAGAATTTGCCTGTGCGTCTGGGTGTGTGTGAGTGTGTGTTCGATAGAAGCCCAGCGGCATTGAGCAATACCTCTCATCACATAACAAATTATACACAACACCCCAAGACGGTCATCGATTTCACCCCCTTCAACCCCTGCTGGCCCCATGACAATTAGCAACATGATCTCATTGTTCCTCTAATGGTGATAGCATTTCCAGTGATATATTTCTCTGTCTTGATGGAAACATTTAATAACCAGCCACAGATCCGAAGATCTGCAGTGGAAGTCATTGGAAGGCACTGTGGCAGGCCGCACAGCTCTAATTACACTGGTGCTAGAGCTCCCTCTAGTGGCCAATGGCTGGAGGCGTTTTTTGGCTCCTGTGGATGGGAGATGACAACGAGCACTGCAGAGGAATGGAAGGATGGAGAGACAGAAAATGATGAAAGAAAGAGGAGAATGAGAGAAGAGAGTGAAAAAAGGAGGGAAGAGAGAGAGGGATGGAAATTGCACTAGAGCCAAAAGGCAGAACAGAGATACAGAACAGAGGAAAAATAAAAATGGACACATTTGGACGTGTTTGGCTTTAGGGGATGACAAGCGGAAAGAGAGTGGAAGGAAAATAAAATCACTAGAACACACTTGGGACAGGCCGGCTACCCACGCCCAGCTGCCTCGGAGAAGGGGAAGAGAGAGAACAGAGAGGAAGACTGGAGAGAGGGAGACTGAGAGGAGAGGAGGAAGATAGAAGGATCACATCCAAAATGCATCCGCCGGAGGAGGTGACATTTTTGAGAGCCCCAAAACACTCCATGGAGTATTTAAGACAAACTATATAAACAAACAAACAAATACTGCATGTACTACCCGCATCAGACACACACACACACATACACTCATTAACACACACACAAACACTCATACTCACATACACACAAACAGTCCATAACCATCCTGTCAGTACTGTACAACCTTCATGCCAAACATTTTCAACTGCTATACAAAGCTAAACCTTCTCAAAGTGTGTGAGATGGACCTGTCGTGTGTGTCGAGTGTCTGTGAGTGTGTAAGACGGGCCTGTTTTGTGTGTGTGGAATGGCAGTGAGTGTGTAAGACGGACCTGTTGTGGGTGTGTCGAGCGGCGTGCACAAAGCAGGAAGGGTCAGTCTCCTTGAGTAGCTCCTGGGCAAATGACAGCAGGCCTGCATGCTCTAGCAGGCTCCGCCTCTCTGACACCTGATTAGCCAGAGCCTCGCCCCGTCTCTGCCGTGAGGACTCCAGTGCCTGGGCGAGGCCTGCCTGTCGCTCGGCAATGAGGGCTGTCAGGTCGCGCACACACTGAACTAGCTGTTCCCGTGCTGTTACGCTGTTCACCTGGACACACACGCACGTAAATGTATACACACATACACACGTAAATTCATACACACATACACACACACACGCACGTAAATTCATACACACACACGCACGTAAATTCATACACACACACGCACGTAAATTTATACACACATACACACACACACACGGAAATTTATACACACATACACAGAGAACATGAGACAACAGAAGCATACAGGACTGGAGTGGAGAGGAGAGGAGAAGAACAGGGATGAGAGAAAGAGGGAGAGAAGAAGAGGAGCAGAGAGGAGAAGAACAGGGATGAGAGAAGCAGAGGAGCAGAGAGGAGAGGAGAAGAACAGGGATGAGAGAAAGAGGGAGAGGAGCAGAGAGGAGACAAGAGGAGAGGAGAACAGGGATGAGAGAAGCTGAGGAGCAGAGAGGAGAGAAGAGGAGAGGAGAAGAACAGGGATGAGAGAAGGGGGTAGAGAAGCTGAGGAACAGAGAAGAGGAGGAGAACAGGAATGAGAGAAGCTGAGGAGCAGAGAGGAGAGGAGAGAAGCTTATAGGAGAGGAGAAAATGATAGAACAGGAAAGAAGTAAAGAAGAGATGAGAGGAAAAGAGCTTACAGGAGTGCAGCAGATGAGAGCGTAAGAGAGGAGCTAATAGGAGTGGAGCGGAAGAGAGCACAGAAGAGGAGGGGAGAGGAGGAGAGCACAGAAGAGGAGTGGAGCGGAAGAGAGCACAGAAGAGGAGGGGAAAGCAGAGAAATGAAGGTGGAGGAGGAGAGCACAGAAGAGGAGTGGAAAGCAGAGAAATGAAGGTGGAGGAGGAGAGCACAGAAGAGGAGGGGAGAGGAGGAGAGCACAGAAGAGGAGTGGAAAGCAGAGAAAAGAAAAGAAGAGGAGAGGAGACAAGAAGAGTGTACCTTACAAGAGAGCAAAGGAGAAAGATGAGCTTATAGGAGAAAAGAGGAAGACACAACATTAAAAAAACATATAGAGACAAACAAACAGACAGGAGAGGAGAGGGGAGTCGACAGGAGTAGATAAATGACAGGGACTAGAGCTGAAGATGAGTCACCTCAGTCTGAGTGATGACATTCTCCAGCTGGGTGATCTGGGACAGCACTATCTCTTGATTGGACAGTACGTAATTCAGCTCCTTGGTGATCTTGTCCTGTCACATCATACAGCACAGTTTATGAGCCACAATCACTGTCATCCACACACAAGCCACACACAATCTGCACGGCTGACATGTTTCTACTAACACTGTTGTTACCAACTGTATTGTTGGCTGACATTGATACCAATAAAGTGTAACTGTCATGATGATATATTACTCTTTTACATATTTTAGCAGGACATCAGTTGGTAGAGTCTGCTTTACTCATCATGTGTGTTGAAACATGTTTGAAACAGTAAATGTGGGTAATTATTATAAGAAAGAGAACACTGTAACTCTGTATTTATAAGATTAACTAAACAATCCTTCCAGAGAAGATAATTATACTGTTGAAGATAATAATTACTGTTCAGCATGTTAAGAGCGACACAATGGAAACCACTGCCTGTCCAAATGTTTTCTATCCAATTAAGATAATGAGGAAGTCTGTTGAAAAGGCAAAAGTAGTTACAAATGCACTGTTGAAAAGTATAAAACAAAGTATGCACAGAGAGTGTTCTACTGAGTATAGGCCCTGGGCTTCTACATGCTGCTCAGTGACAATAGCAGCATGATCTTACTGAGTCTCATTCACCAATACTTTCCAGAATTTTCTTAAATTTGTCCTTTAAGTAGCTATGTGTGAACTTCAGACATTAGGATTATACCTCATACCTTCAGCGTCTGGTAGGACTGAGTGATGGGTATGTGTTTTGTGTGTAATGTCTGGACGGGGTTTAACTTTTGTCATAGGACAACCGTTTTTTGTCCGGGTACAGTATTTGACCACCCTCTTCTCTCTGCTAGGAGATGGGTGAGCAAGACTGAGGACAATGTTTGTCTACGTTTTGATCTGTTTAGCTCCAGTTGCTTTTTTAGCCTTTTACTAGATATTGTTGCTATGGCATCCTGCTAACTTATTAGTATGGTTTAGTATGGAAACTAAAAAAAACTCAAAAACTCCCAGTACTGTTAATTTGGCTGACCTTTGTCAAGTTCATGCAGAATCAGACTTGGCCTGGCAAATGAGGTGTAAAATAAAATGATAGCAACCTGAAGAAGTGGATGTGTGTGTGAGAACAGGCTGTTTCTCAGTCGCATTAATATGCGTAAGTAAATTCCAGCTAAGGTAGCAACTACCTCAGTCAGTTAGCCAATGAGAGAACTGCTACTGAACTTAGCACATCTCTGACAATAGTTATCTATCTTTGCTAGTTAAATTAAAGAAATAGTGGTGGATATTACTGTTAAACAAAAACATTTTTATTTTCATACCATGCAGACCTAAAACACACTGCTCTAAACAGCAATAACATTTGAGTCACTCAGATTACGGCAATGTTCCCTGGCGAGTGACTGGTATCTCAAAATCACACAATTTCTGACAATAGTAAGTTTAACACTAATGCACTAAATCATGTTTTTTGTTTGTTTTTTTCAAACACAGAATGTATTTAGCAACACTATAGACTCAAATAAATGTGGAAAAAAAACAAAAAACAGAAAAAGTTATATTTTTCATATTATGGGACTTTTAAGTGAACCAGTTGTCCCAGTATAGATTAGAGATTGGGATTGTAACTGGTACCTTCAGTGTCTGGTAGGCCTGAGTGATTGGGATCATCTTGTGGCCAGCATGGACACGACGCAGCTTACACAGAGAACAGAGTAGCCGCTGACAGGACTTGCAGTAGAACTGCAGCTTCTCCTGATCATGCTCAATACATGACAACACCTACAAAGAGAGAAAGAGAGCGAGTGAGGGTGAGTGAGTGTGTGGGACACACTTACATTTCCACTTAAGTTTACATTTCCATTTAGCCTTCGGGCAGATGGTTCTATCCAAAGTTACATTAAGCAGTAGTCCAGAGCCAGTGAACCCATAGCCCTGTTGTCTGTGGCTGCCTAGTGCTGTAGGTAGGAATAACAATGAGAAAATTTAGTTCAAAGTAGATCAGATAACAAAATGGCCAACACTGTCTGATGAGGGCAAGGAAACTTTGTTTCTGTTTGTTTTTTCTGTGTCCCATTCTTTAAATGTTCTGTCTAATGTCTGTATCAAACTGTTGTTCTTGGACTTACTGACAGCAGCCCAGCAAGTGATGTACAACAATTTATATTTTTTAATACTGTAAATCAGTCAATAGAGAGACATTAAGCACTAGATATAGCCAGAAAAAATATAATTCAGAGGAGAAATAGTGAAGAAGCATTCAGTAAGTACAATATAATAGGGTATTTGAGCCATTAGGACAAGATGTGCACTTTAAAGAGCACACACACACACAAGAGAGGAAAGTATATGAAATGCAGTGCTACCCATTTTACTGTGTAATCCCAGCATGGTTTTCCAAACTAGCTGAGACTATAGCCTGAGGGACTTTAACCTATCATAAATACACTTGCAGATATGCAACGGCATACAAAGCACTTAAGCAATAAATTAAAACTCTGGGGATACAGTAACACCCACAGATGCGTATAAGAAGCAATTTCACATTATCAAGGGTAGAAATGGTACATTAAATGCAGCATTAACTAAATGCATTTCTTATTTGTATTTGTATAAATGTCAGTTTAGCTACTGATTAAATACAAACAAAATAGCAAGACTTGCTGTTCAGACCCTGATGAGCCACACACTTGGGGTTATTAAAACTGAAACGCCAGCCATGGGGGGAATCTAACAGGAATACTCCTCGCTGAAGTACAATACTCAACAAGGCTCACTACAAACCCCTAAACCACTTTAATTCACTGCACTGGGGGAAAACAATCAGCCACACAACAAATATACAAGAAAAGCCATTCAAACATGAAGAGAGAGAGAGAGACAGAGACAGAGAGAGAGAGAGTGTGTCTGAGAGAGAGACAGAGAGAAAACAGACAGAGAGTGTTTGTGTGTGTGAGTGAGAGAGAGAGAGAGAAAAGTGTGTGTGTGTGAGAGAGAGAGAGAGAGAGAGAGAGAGAGAGAGAGAGAGAGAGAACCAGGGGTCCCTAGAGAAAGGGTTTGTACCCCAGAGTTTGTGACTAGAGAGAAAAGGTAGAGGTCTGTAGTTTGAATCTGAAGTTGAAAGTGATGGTAAAACCAGGGACTTGGCACCAATTTATTTATTTATTTTTTATTAATTCATATTTGTGGTTTAGCTGGTGATCTTATCTAGAGTGATTGACAGTGATTTAACTACAGTTAACTACAGTCCTCCTGGAGTACTCAGTGATGCTATGACATCATGACACTTTTTGGAACATTAAATTTGTATCTCCTCACAGTTTGCTAACTCTACACTCTCCAAGGACACTCTAAAAATGCTCTTCTTCATGTTGGTCTGGCTCTGTGAACTGAAAGTGTAGGCAGCCTGTCCTCCAAACAATAACACTGCATATCTCTGAGATCACTGAAGGGAAGGGTGAGCATTTTACATTTACATTTATGTATTTAGCAGACGCTTTTATCCAAAGCAACTTACAAAAGAGGATAACATTCAAAAAAACTAACAAAGAGTGCATATCGCTAACATAAAATTGAAAGTTGAAAGTGCAATAGAGTAATAAAAGTGCAATATAAAAGAGAGATTAAGTAAACATGTTTTTAAGTTAAGCATGTATTAAGTGAGCATGTTGTGTTAGGTCTGTGGTTCGAATATATTGAAATGATATTGTGCTGTATGAAATTAAAACCTGAGCAGACACAATCCCATCTGGCATGGTTGACTGCGACCTGAAGTCCCTTGCTCAGGGCCACAATAGCAGTGACCCAGGGGATTGACATCACAGTCTATATACACAATCTTCAGGTGCTCAGGGCCCAGACGCTTGACCACTGAACTACCAGCCCTCCCTAAGGCAAAGTGGTGCTCTGTGCTGTAAGTCCACAGTTTAAGATGGATAGTGGTTAATGGGAGGATTTGTACCTTGTGGACAAGGTGGGGATCTAATCCACTGGACATAGGCTGCAGTTTATAGCCTAAAGGCACCCAAGTCTGCAAGTGCAGGTCTGAAGTTGATAGCAGGGTTTAAGTTGAGTTAAGGATGCGGGGCAGTGGTGTGTGTGTGTGTGTGTGTGTGTGTGTGTGCTGGGGTGAGATAGGGTATGGGGTGTGGTGGGAGGATGAAAGGGAATCAGTGTTTTGGTTCTAAAGTTAAAGGTGGAGACTATGTGGTACAACAGCAGTGTGATGTTAGTTAAGTAACTGACTGTGGGAGTTAATACTGCCCCCTACAGGAGTAAGACATACATGTGCTTAAGTTGTACCATTTTCTGTCGTGCCCCCCCTTAGAAAAAGAAAACATTTTGCGCCCCCCTCTCTCCGCTGCGACTATAAATAGTATTATTTGTTACACTTTATTCTAGTACGGCAAAAGAAAAACATGTTCCCCATAGTCATAAACGCCCTCCCCCCCATCAAATCCCACTTTTTGAGAAGGGCTGTACTAAGGAGATGTTGCCATGGTTAAGTAAAGCTCCAGTAAAGAGTGTAACATAAGGGTCACCTCATTCGATTTCACATTTCAAGTCCCTGTCCCTTCGGATAAAATCATTACTGGTCGTTAGATCCCATTCACTTACATGTGAAATTCAAAACCTTGGGAATGGCATTGAGGTAAGTCAACATCTATGGTATATCTAGTGACCAATGTTGAGGGGGGTAAGGTAAAGGCCGTACCTTGGGTCTGAAGTTGAGGGTAGGCAGCACATGCTCGTGCTGGGCACGGGGCGTCCCCCAGGGGTGGTAGAGCTTGAAGCACTCGTTACAGAAGTTGGCCCTGCAGTCAGCACAGCCCTTGGTGGCCTCCAGGGGCTGGGGGGGCTTACAGAACTGACACATGACAGCAGTACTGCCCAGGCTCACAGTGTGCCTGTACCTGAGGGGGAGAGAGAGGAAGAGAGAGAGAAGAAGAGAGAAATTGATGGAGAAGATCTTAATAATAACCTATGATGATGGTAGATCTGATACAACAAGACATGAGTTTACACAAGATCATCGTAACACAGTAACATGGCAACATGCTAACACAGGAACCTGGCTAGCATGTTAGTAGTTATGGGTTTGAATCCCGGTTGCCACCATTGTGCCCTTGAGCAAGACATTTAACCCTAAGTTGCTATAGCAGAGACTGGCCCTGGAGCCAGCCAAACAGTTGACAAATGAAAGTCGCTTTGGATAAAAGTGTCCTCTAAATGTAAACACTTACAGTAATAAAACCGCTCAGTCAAACAGTCCAACAGTCAAACGTACGGCTACAGTATATTGGCAAATGTTTACTGAAATAACGGTGAGTGCATATGTGGCAATACAGCTCTAGTCAGAGCATGTCAAAGAATGTATGAAGCAATATGCATTTCAACAGCCCATTTGTATTTAACTCTTTTCATTTAATAGTAGGCACAGATTTGAATCTGAAATTACATCTATAGATTTTAAACTAGATAAGGCTACTGTGCTGTGGTCTAACAACATGACATATTGCAAAGCACAATGAGTCAGAACCTGCCAGCAAATCTCAAATTTTCACTTTTCAGGAGTTATTTGATGTCACTCCCATTAGAGCCCAGTGTCATTCGTAGGTAGCTACCACACAGTCTGGCTTTACCATGCGGGATGGTGTTGCCACATTGCCTGGCGCAATGCTGTCAATGCAAGTTATGTCCCAATATGCGCAATATGTTGTGTACATATGGGTGGATGTGGATGTGTGTGTGTGTGTGTGTGTGTGTGTGTGTGTAGTAAGGAGGGATTGGGTGTGGGGAGCTGTAAGAATGTATGAACTGTATGCTGTCTCACGTCTCACCATGATGCGCAATGTGTGGAAATGTGTGTGTGTGTGTGTGTGTGTACATGTGATGGGGTGGTTGGTGGACATGGGGGGCTGTGAGTCTGTATGCACTGTATGGTGTCTCCCCATGATGCACAGTATATGCGTGTGTGTGTGTGTGTGTGTGTGTGTGTGTATGTGATTGTTGGGTCACCTCTCCACAATGCGCTCCAGTGTGAGGTTCCTCATGCAGTCGGCCAGCCCTCTTTCCCCCAGCTCCACATCTCTCCCACAGGGAACACAGGGGAACAGCATGGACGGAGGGGGGCCCTCTTTACGCCGGCGCCCAGGGTACGTGCCAAAGCCTGCACACACACACATGCACACACACCCATGCACACACACACGTGTCATTGACGCATACAAACACACAATCATACATACAGTAGATGCATGCACACAGACACAGAGCACACAGACACGCACACACACACAGACATACACACGCACACACACACAGACACACACGTGTCATTGACGCATACAAACACACAATCAAACATACAGCAGATGTATGCACACAGACACACAGAGCACACAGACACACAAACACACACACAGCCATACACACGCACACAGACAGACAGATACACACACATACACACATAGGATTGAGCGTATCTGACAACGATCTCACACATCATATCAGATATCTGGATAAAATGGCACTTTCTCATGCATAAGAATATGCGTCCATCTACAGTGATCTTTTATCTCCCTTAAACCTTATCAATCCAATATCATTGATCTGGAAGAATGAATGTATTCATCTTTCAATGGACAACTCATTCAACACTCAATACGTAACAATTTATAACACAGCCACACACAAACAAATAATTATTCAGTCTTTTACATGCATGCACAACCACACATACATACACACACACACAGACAAACACATATAAACACACACATAATGTGCACATACACACACACAAATACATTCGCTCACACATACATTCACACAGACACACACGTACACATGCGCATGCACACAGACACACACACACCTGGCCTGAGCTGGCGGTCCACCCGGTCTGTTTTGGGCAAAGGTCGGCGTGCCTGGCGCGGGGAGCGGGTGTTGGGTGTGGAGGCTGGTGAGTTGGGTTCGGGGGGCAGGTCGGGTGGAGGGTACCCGCTCTGCACCAGAACCTCGGAGGCACAGAGCAGACACACGCTGTGCAGGCAGGGCAGCACCACAGGCTGCTTGACCATGCCCTTACACACCGGACACTGCAGCTCCTGTTCCATGCTCTTCAGGTTAGACTGCAGAGAGAGAAAGAGAGAGAGACAGAGAGAAAAATAGATAGAGAGAGAAAAAGAGAGAGAGAGGTGAGGGGAAGGTTGCGGTAAAGGAGAGGGCAGCATGTCGACTGGAGTCTTAGTCACTACATGGTGCTGGAACAGCAGTAATGTCACCACGGAATCCTAGTCACCATGTCAACCACAGAATCCTAGTAACCATGTCAACCACGGAGTCCTAGTCTCCATGTCAACTCGTGTGCTAGTCAATTCCTGAACATCATATCAGATATCACCAAAAGGTTCGTTGAAAATTCTTGAATTTTCAACTTTTGATTCTCACATGACACTGCACACATGAAGTAGGTCTGATTTGAATAGTGTTTCGCCATATCCACAATGTCTCTGGGAGCTCTATAGTTAATGAAGATGCTGATTTGATTCTGTTTCATGGGTAAAATGAAAAAGATGGTGAAGATGAAAAGAATCTTGAGTTATCTCTCTTAAAAATCGACACGAAACAATTAACCTAATCAAATACTCCAATTGTCATTGGCTAATTCACAGTACTAGTCAACGACAAATCAATTACAGTAATCAATTAGCTGTTGTTACCAAAATAATGACGCTGACAACAACTGAAGTTGAAATCATTCACATTTAATTTACTGTATTTACATTTCCTTATGGTTGTGAAAGCGCTATACAGGATGTTGTTGACTGTTCTATGTTCTGTTCTGTGTCAACAGTGACAGGAAGCATTCCGCGCTGATTAAGTAATCAAACTGAGCCATGCCCTAACAGCTACCTGGAGCTAACATGCCACTGCAGGGAACGTCTTAGAACAACAACCTGACCACCAAAGGGCAGACTCTCAGTAGTCTAGGATCTTTCGTTGCGACAGACAAACCAGAGGCAAGGCCAAAAGAGCGAGTCAATAGAAACAGAAGAACTGAGCAATTCTACTTTTATGATTCCAATGACTGGAGTGATGATGTAGTCCATGCTGTGACCTAATCCTGAATCATCACTCAGAGAGGGAGATGTAGCTTTGGTTTTCTGTGTGTGTGTATGTGTGTGTGTGTGTGTATGCGGTGCTTGTGAGTGCATGCTTGTGTGTGTGCAAGTAGGCATGCTCATTTGTGATTGTGTGTGTGTGTGTGTGTGTGTGTGTGTGTGTGTATGTATGTGGTGCTTGTGAATGCATGCTTGTGTGTGTGTGCGCAAGCATGCATGCTCATGTGTAAGTGTGTGTGTGTGTGTGTGTGTGTGAGAGAGAGAGAGAGAGGGGGGCAGAGATTAGTAGATGCTGCCATGCGCTTGGTCAGCTTTTCCTGTGTGATACAGGAGCTTGAGAGAAATGCGGTTAACTCCCATGGGCTCAATAAAGCTCATCACATCCAACAATCCAGCAGCATGTTTACAGTCATCATCTTCAAACGGTTCCCTTAAGGAATACTTTCCAGACTGTTCTTTAATCTGTAAAGTATTTTAAGACCACAAGGGACTGGCCCGCTTCACAAACAATGAAGTGAAGACTGGAGTCAGAGGATAACAGGGCTCTCAAAGAAGGATATCAATTCCATCTATTTCTCAGGCGAACTCTAAATGATGCATCTTCTCAATAAAAATAGCCTCACACACACAGGTTCCTATTCATAATCTGGGCTGACTAAGACACATAAGTTCAATTTCTCTCTCTCAATGGCTGCTTCAACCACATAAGTTAAAAATGTATATGCCCTGTTGTTAAAGATTCAAGACCCCTGTCAAGCCCAGAGTGAGCAACCCTTCTTGCTTGTGGTCTTGCAGCAGAGGTGAAGACAGCAAAAATAAATAAATAAATAAGCTACAGCATCTTCATCTAACCTTCATTCTTGGCACAAGGTAGTGCTATGCTGAGCTCCCCAGTGAGTACCAGTCAAAGAAACACATAAGATATCCAACAACATCATAACCCCCAGAGGTTGGGCATGGGAGTGGGGGTTATTCCACTTTGTGGAACTTCTCCAAACATGTAGGGCACTGAACTATTGACTTGCTTGCGAAGCTTAGGTCAGGGATATACAGTCTTTATATATGTACTTACATGGCACTATGGAAAGCACTATGTGCTCCAGTGAATGTAAAAAATACTACTAAGGAGTTTTCACTCTCAAAATTCACCTAAAAATATTTTATATGAACTATGAGTGTAAAAAACACACAACACACTCTCATGTGTTTGCTTATTAATTTTGCAGTTTGCATTTTGTGAGATATATTCCAGTATGATATATGTCTTCAATACAGTAATAGATGTTTAAATCAGACAGAGCAAGAGCAAACTTTCATGAGCGCAAAATGATCAAGTTAATTATACAGACTCACAGAAAGTAAACATGTGTCTCCTACACACTGTAAAGTAAAGGTACTGCAGGCTAAAGTACAGGTGTGCTGGTACATGGGCAATATTTGCCATTGATCACTGTCACATATAGGCCTACTGACCTGAGCTGTGCTTTACCTACACAGACTAATATGCTAAAATAAACCATCAGCATCTAGGAGAAGACTGTGGAAGTAATGCAACATTCCTGGAAAAAAATGTAGTCTGTGTTCACTATAATTGGTCATAGTGCTGCCTGTCAGTCATTGGTTGCAGTGTTGAAATGGGCAGAGGGAAGAGTAGTGACCCATCTTTGGCCTGCCAGTCTGAAATCCACATGGGGAAAATTCCTTTGGCAGATGACAGGGGGCGCTATGCGCTTTCAGTGAGAGCCAATATTGACAGGTCTGTGTCTGAAAATGCTAGTGCTGCAGCAAATGTCCTTGACACCAATGTGCAACAAATAACCAGGGGAAAGCTGGTCAGCATCCAGCTGCTGGATTCTCAACAAGCTGAAGAAGTATGTTACAGTGAGGCACTTTAAGTTCTGAGTGGTACCGCTATAGTGGCCTGTCTAATACTAGGCTGCTAGACTGGTAAAATAATAGCCAGTTCTGCTCAGAAGAAAGTGGCTGTATTAAACTTCACTGAATTCAACCCATTTTTGAATTCCATCTCTTCTGTCCATTTCAATTCAACATACATACAACATTCATACAACAAATAATCTCTTACTACCTTTCAGCATAGGTTTACTTGAAATTGGAATCATGGGAATTGTCATTTTGGTTTAGGTAAAATGATGACCGCTCCTAAATTCAAAAGACAGCTGCAGTGTGACACTTAAATATACCTGAATGCTTGAAGTCTATTTGTTATCCACTTCAAACTGAGTATGAACTAGTTCACCAAAAGCTGAATTGATTTGGAATTGATTGATTGATTGAATTGATTTTAAGGAGGCTACTGTCAGGTGCACTAAAATGCATGTTAATCTCAGCATGCATAACCTCTCTGTCTCTCTGGCACATAAATCAAATTAAAGTTACAATCATTCTGTCACTGATAGAATAAATGCAGTCATGTCTTTTCATCAACTTGTTTGCAACTCTCCTCAACTTGCTTTACAGATCCAGTGTTTGTTTTAACACTGAAACCAAAACAAACACAAACAGTTCAGACAGAAGCCACGCTGACCTACAAATCAGCAACAGCAACAGTTACAGGTATGCCAAAATGCAAAATACATCCGTGAAACCGCGCATGGATAATTGAAATTTAAATCCCATACTATTTTGTAGTTGGACATTCGCCATTGCCCTATCCAGCCTGTCTGTCTTTCCCCAATGTCAAGTTAGCCAATAACGTCATCTAGCATCTTTTCTTCCCCAGTCTCTCTTGGGAACACCTAGCGGCATGTACATGACCAACCATTTCTCCTACGCTCTTAGCGTGGTTTCGGCCTGTTTGTGATACGCAGAGAAAAAAATGGACCTGGTAATGAGACTGTATCGCGAGGCCGGTCTTACCTTCACCTGGTATACGGGCGCCATGACAGCAGGGCTGCTGTCCTACCCTCTAAAAGGACCGCTGCTCCCAGCGGAGCGTATTCTTCACTAGGCACCGGATATGCTGTCACCGAGACGACTTGACATCATAGGAGAAGAATCATTTTTTTTAATTTCCAAAAAGCCTCTTACGCATGGTGTTTCAAGATCAGCTTGTGTAAAAACACAATTTTAGCCTAGCCAACATGAATTGTTCCACCTCAGCGTCACCTTTTTACCCCGTCACCCCGTTTTAATAAAAACTCTTGTGTAAGCCATTACAGCATGCTTGGTTCCAATTTAAAAGGCAATGGCGCGCTCAGTTTTTGATCCTTTCGTGGGATTATCTGGGTTAGTAGGATATTGCTGCACCGCAGACTCGCTGGAGAGCAGTGCTCCCCTCTCTGCAGCGCAAGGCCTCCGCGTGCCTGCATCCCGTTGCCGTGGTAACGAGCATCGCCGTACATCAGCACATACACTCACATACGCCCCTCCATTAGACACAGCGCTCCTGCGCGACTGGTTTTCCATCGGCGAAATATGTAATCGTGTCAATATCCTGCTACTACCGTCTCCCCCAAAATAATGTTATTATTTTACATATTTTGTAAGTCCAAGTATCAACTGAGGTCTGGCTCACACCCTTTTAGCGAAAGGTATTCAACAAGGCCTGGTGCCAATATCTAACGGCTAGCACAATGCGTCAGCCTAACAGTTCTACAAAAGTGCATTTACTCTAATTATAGGCAAAGGCAATACATTAAGTGAAAAGCCAAAAATTAACTGCTCTTTAAGGTTCAAAGGCTGCATACCAAGAGAGAGAGGGAGCTGTGGAATGACTGGCAAAACAGGTGTTGGCAGATGCCACATGGCTTTTTTCTATAGCCACAAAACAACACTTGTACAAACATTGCAGCAAGGAAGTAGATGAACTGGACTGTCATATTTGTGAGAATAATCTAGGGCACACCATATACATCCTATCGAAGATCAGTCTTATCGTCATGCTTCTTGTGATTTGCTAGTTATGCAGGATAACGAATGGCTATAAAAACAGCCATGCTATAGCTGAGGACCCGAATAGACTAGACGTTTAAATAAATCTATTATCAAATCAGTCTTTAATATTTAATTATTATCATGCCACTAAAGCAAACAATCGTGCCAATAAAGTCAAACCAAAATACAGTGCTCTCATCTTTGATCATGTGGGCTACTTACACTTAAGCGAACCAAGGCGTCCATTACGTAAACCGGTGTTCAGTTGTGGTATTTCGTTCTTCCGAATTATTCTCCACTCTCTAACCTATTCCGAACCGGTCGTTCTCCTGAAATGCTGGTTATCGCTGCACTGAGCTAGCCTACACGCCAGCTCATTTAAAAGGGTGATCTTTGCCGAAAGCCTGGCTTCCTGTCCGTGGATGCGAACGAGCTGAAGGAGAACAGCCTATCAATGTACCGTTACCTGTTCTGCCCCAAGCCACGCGCGATTTGCCTGTTCACGTATTCGTGAAATTTATAAACAGCCAAAATAAATAGGCAACTGATTATACGCATGTATCCTCTCTTTGTATACTGCCTGTACACTTGTTTTTGCGATATAAACAATTATAATCTTCACCATAATCCCAACATTATTCTCCATTTATTTCCATACGTGGTTACTGACAAGACGCGCTACCTCTTTGAAGATTCACATTTCCTCTGTCTTCACGTGAATCATTCTGACCATGCAAATATATTAAACAATAAAGAGGTGTCATATATTAAATAGAATTAACTGACTTTTCATATTCCTTCACGACTAGACTTAATGATTCAAGACCTATACAGTAGCCTACATAGTGCTGAAGATGCCCCGAACTCAACCCGTTTTGCCACTGACAAACTTTAATATGAAACAGAATGCACTTTTTCTCAGCTACATGTTTGAGCCTAATAACTGTACCGAATGACTAGCTGGACAGAATGCAACTGATAACTTGAATCAACCTCCATTCTAGACTAGAAATAAACATCTAAATAAACACCTACTATGCAAACATGAGTGCATTATCAGCTAGGCTATGGCAACCAGTGAGTCATAAAATCTACACAGACCTCAGTATTATCAATCATAACACCTCACGTCCAAAGATCCTTCATCCTTAACTCCCTCATCCAGATTTGCCCACTATACTCTGCCAACGACTGCGCAACTTGTGCCGGCAAATATTAATGCTTGGCATTTTGTTGTAGGCTAAACTAAAGACTTGAGGTACGTAATTTAAAATAATTGGGACAACTGGACATTTTTACATGAAGTATTTTGAAGTATGATGCTTTATGGCTGTTTGTAATTTTGTTATTTCCATGGTAACACCCATCTCTCTCTCTCTCACACACACACACACACGCCGCTAACCTACTCAGCGCTCTTTGGCTACACAACGACGCAAACATTGGTACCATGAACACACGCGCACACATTCCTAATAGTCTCGACCAAAAGTCGCTTCGAGATGTGTTGATTATCCACTCCCATATCTTATCAGTTTGGCAGTTGCTTGTCAATTGTGTAGGCTTAGGTCCTGTCACATAAGCTTGTTAGGCCTTCTGCAAACAAAGCGTTAGTTAGTTCAAAGACTCTTCATGAAGTTTCAGCTCACACATCTTAACTTTCAACACCGTCTGAAGTAATGTTCCTGCATGTCTGATTTCCGATTCTATAGACAATTCTGATAGATGGAAAATATTGCTCAAGGCAGAGAGATAACACGTGTGCTTCCACGCGCGCATACACACACAGTTTAACACACACACTCATACCAACACATTTTACGCACTTTACGCACACTCATCATCAGTCACTGGGGCGGCGCCTGCTATAAATCGTTGGGTGAGCATTTCTAAACTCCAGCATTCCATTTCAAGCACCTCTTCACTGTTGCTCTCTTTCACCGGACCGGTAAGTCTGTAGTGCATAGGCTATTAGCTGTCTATTACTGAAAGGAGCACTATTTGCAGTTGTTCTGTAACAAGTTGTGCGGCATGTACCACGGCTCAGCATAAACTAAAACCGACATCTTAGTGGATTCTAATTATCACAGTTGGAATGTGAGTTAGGAAGGCGAAAGAGCCTTAACACAAGCAGTTAGATGGCTTGGCACAGTTGTGTAGGTAGAGAGGGGCCAATTCATAGCTGAAAGTTCAGACTTGTAACTGGCATGGTAGTGTGACACAATTTGCATCGTCGAGTTACATGAATGCTTAATTGTTCTTTTCCGCCACTGTGGTCTGGTCATTGGTCAGCCTATTTTTTATTATCATTGACGATGTCTGGGATTTGCATGGACGTAAACAAGTCTTTTTTAGTTTTTTTTGAACAACTTTTTTGCCTGTTACCCTGGTTTCCTCTTTCTACTTGTCCCACCCTCTTGGCTTGACTTTCATTGACTCATTCTCTCCGTAAGTCTAGTATACCCAGCCCCCTTTGCTCCTGTGTGCAGTAGTTGAGTAATCCCAACAATCCTAGCAGAGATTTTACGTTCTTTTACATTTCAGCTATTGGGTATTTGGCTACAGTGCCAATAAAAACAGTTGGGGATCTACTTTTCTCCTGCACAGTTTTAACGTCTACATATGATTTGTGTTGTAAATATCTACGAGTGACTGATGCTTCAGTATTAAAATACATTTACATTTATGTATTTAGCAGACACTTTAATCCAAAGAGACATGCATTTGTCAACTATTAGTTACTTCAGGGCCAGTCTCCCCTAGAGAAACTTAAGGTTAAGTGCCTTGCTCAAGGGCACAAACCCACAATTTACATGGTACATCTGACATGGTAACTTTTTAAAGAAAAACTACAAACTCCGTGGCTCAAGAAAGGGCCGCAGTTAGTAATACTGGCCAAAGGGTGTGGCCCACGGGAATGATCTGGGTCTGTGTACGCATGATTACAGTGGTGCAATGTCTCTGGGACTCCGGGGAATGCTTAAATTACCCTTTCATCTCTTGCCCTCCTTATCTCTGTGTTACTCTTGCTTTGTACATCAGAACTGATTCCTAACATTCCTTCATGACTATTGCAAGTCTTTCCTAATAAAATGAATCGACTCAAACTCCCCTCCCTGATTTTTCTCTGTCAGACTTCTCTCTGTGTGTTTTCAAAGCCTTCCCTTAATCCCATCTTTGTGTAGTCACAGGGAGTAAATGTTGATTTCTGGATTTTTGATGCAATTTTATGAAGTGTATCCTCAGGATATCATCCATTCTGTAATTACATGGTAGCTTCATGCTAGGACCTGATGCATGCTACTTCACTGGACTTCTTTCTCAAAAGCATAAATGTATTTTTTTCAGTGCTTATTTTTGACCACCATTTGTAGATGAAATGAAACACAAATGATGATAGATTATTTAGGGTGATAAACACTGTCCACAGTTAAATAAATACAATTACACATGCAGTAGGCTTTTAAATGGAGAAACTAGCAACATAAAATCCATTCATACAGACTTCCTTCTTTTCTTTAGTGTTTAATTCCACTCTGCAACCATGCCATCTGATCTTGAGAAGGCAATGGAGTCACTGATCATGGTGTTCCACAAGTACTCTTCTAAGGACGGCGACACTAACACGCTGAGCCGCAAGGAACTCAAAGATCTCATGGAGAACGAGCTGTCAGGCTTCCTCAAGGTGTGTTTTCCTTTCTTCTTTAGACAGATTATTATGAGGCCTTTTTTCAGTCAAAGTTTTCTCTTCAGATTCCTTGTCAGAACATGTTAGAACAGATGACTTGGGGCCACCTGAAATCTTTTCAGAATGGTAGAATTCAGCTCAGCTCTACTTTAGTCTAACATTTGTAGGTCCTTTGATATGGCACCTGCCGCTTTGAAACTTGGTTACTAGGGCTAATTCATACTGTAATTAATTCAAAGATGTAGTCCGATCACCAACACCTTGAGTTGCAGTCAAATACCTCATGGAGAACAAACTGGCTGGTGTCATGTCTACTATCCCCTTAGCTGCGCAGCTGTGAGCGCAACATCTCAGCCTCAGTGGAGTTTTGCATAGTATGCTAATCTGTAGCTTTTTTAGATTATGTTGTTGCACAAAGAAAAGGGAAATGAAAAGTGCCACTACCGTACATAAAGGAAGCGGAGAAGATGGTGAGAAGGATGATGGTGGTTGTGGTGGTGATGATGTTTTAAAGAGGATGATGATGCAATTTTAGTCTCTTTTATTCCTTCTCACAGTCCCAGAAAGACCCAGGAACAGTGGACAAAATTATGAGGGATTTGGATGCTAACGGTGACGGCCAAGTGAACTTTGAGGAGTTTGTCTCCCTGGTGGTTGGTCTGTCCATCGCTTGTGAACAGTGCTATCAGATGCATCTCAAGAAAACAGGGGCCAGGAAGTGAAGGAATCAAAAAGGAGGAAGGGGTGTACATGGAAGGACAGGAGCTGAAAGGATATGGGGATGAAGAGAACGTTCTGGGTTTTTCTAATTGTGCTGTCTAATAAAGTGGTCTTGTTGTTTACAAACAGGTCTGTAGTGAGGTTCTTCTGTGTGTGTGTACGTGCTTTTATGGTAGTGTCACAGCACTCTCTCTTTCTTTCCTGTCTCCCTGACATACACATAGACATACACATCCTTTCTTTTTCTCTCTCTCTCACACACTCACACATGCATAGTGTATAGTGTCTGTGTTGTAATTAACAGGTACTTCATAAGAATATGTTGTAGTATTAAGTCTACGGAGCTTCCTGAATGCTTCCCACTCTCCTTTCTTTAACAGTCTTATATACACTGCCATTCCCTGAGCATATACACCCAGGTAGACAATGAATAATGTTCCTTACTCTTCTCCATTGTCCATAAAAGCCACAGACTTAAAATAGCCCATTACATTTTCCAGAGTCTAACAAGCCTCACAACACTTAAGAATACTCTGGTGTGGTTTGGAATTAGCTATATAGCCACGCAGCCAGTTGCTAATAGCTAGAAAAATTGTACCCTCAGTTTACAATGAGACAGCAGGGTGTGGTCAGAGAGAGAGACAGGATATACACTCATTCCCCCGTCATCCCTTGAAATCTGTGTAATCCTCTATCTCTACATTTTTGCCCTGTGAACCTGGGTTGGGCCAACAGCACACCACTATGAAAGATTACTGTTATTGGTTTCAAGGCAAACACAAGCTGGTTGCTATCCTGCCGTGGCTTGGAGAAGTTGAGTAACCAAAAGGAGGCCTGTGATTACCACACCCTGCTAACATAATCATACGCAAGTATTTTTAATGTCAGGGATTCTACCACTCACAAAACAGTCATTTTGCATTTCACATTATAAGATTATATGTGGCTGTTTAGTATTCCTAAACATAGGTTAAAGTACTCAGAAGGCTAATTATGATTTCTTTGTTTTGGTGATGTTGGTAGAGGAATCACAGGTTTACTGAGTGACAAACATTTTAAAATCATGAAAAGAGTTGAAAAGGATAAGCTGATTTATCAGTAGAGCATGAAAACTGTTGTAACATTTACTATCACAGAAAAACAATAATGAACTGAAACACTTCTAAGAAACACTTATGCAAGTATAGCTGATCAAAATAGAAACTGAGAGGAAAAGCACAATATGTCAACGGTACTGGCACTCCCAAAAACTCCCAACCTGTGTGTGTGTGTGTGTGTTTGTACTATTCTATTCTTCATTCTCTAAGGCAGAGCATACCATGGTGGACACCCTCTGATTCATCCCTGACCCTGTAGTCATCGGCTCAATCATGAAATCCCCATGGGGACTGAAAACATCACATGCATATCACTTCTTCTTGTCTTTTTTTTCTACCAGCTGTGACCTTTTAACCCCCTACAGGCTATTAGGGTAAGTTGCTTCACAACCTGTCAGACTGACGTCACAAACATTACTGTTCTGGCCTCATCTTTACATTCCAAAGAAAAGTTCACTATTTTATTACACCTGGAGGTGTATAGTGTAAAGGTACAGTATGTGAATGTAGTCTAATACATCTTTTGTTGTCAAATTCAGAGAACAATCCTTGAGTTCAATGTGCGGACTTAAAGTTTCTGGTTTTCTATGTGGTAAATGATTGCACTGGCTTAGACCAAACTATAATTCTAGCCCAACAGGATCTTAGGTCCTGCAACCCCTTAGGGGGGTGCCAAAGATCACAAGAGGGTGCTAGATTGTCTGCTTGAAGGTTGCCAAAATTAGTTTTGCAATAAAATTACAGAAGAACAGCTGAACAAGATACAAATCTGTGTATATGAAACAGTTTGAAACATCTATTCTGGTCATCACTCAAAAACCGGTCCGGCATAACCGCTGTGAGTGTCAGTGTCCTCATTATTTCATATTTCATTTGTTGAATACTCTCTCTCTCTCTCTCTGTGTGTGTGTGTGTGTGTGTGTTTTAATGGTTGGGAACCACTGTTCTGACCGTCAACATATTGGGTGAATTCCAATGTTTTGTATGTAGGACTAGTATGAACTGGTGCCATACATACCATGGTTCTGGGATCAGGGATTCAGCCAATGTGTCAGATGCAAGGGAGAGAGAGGGGTATCATAATTGGATGTTGAGCTCAGATACTATTTCAGCAGAATCATGAACTGAATAATTAATTTCTGGTGATGGTGGAGTTGTCATGTTAAGGACCTGGCACTGACATGAGGCCCCAGAAAATATTTTAATACTATAATCAGTGTTTAGAGGGACAAAATTATTTTCTATCCCCAAATTTCTATGGGTGCCCCTGCCAATGAGGACAAAAATCTGTCAAATCTTTGGATTCACTTTGGACTGGTGTTGCAATCACCAATCCAAAACCAAATCACTAATCACCAAATCACACAAAGTATTTTAAATGCATGAGAACATTTATTTCACACATCTTATAGTTGTCACATCCTGTGTTATTATGACAGCTGCTATGTGATAGGGGCCATTGCCTGTACGTTATGTTCTTTTTCCCCATGATTTTTGGGCAATAATTATAGTTACATTATTTTTTGTATTTAGACATTTTTCTTTTAGACCAATACTGAACCATCCCCTACAAAACAAATCAACATCTGTATTTGGATAAGGAAACCAACACCATCCCAAGAAAATGTGCTGAGAGAAATGCAGAAATGCACATGTGCAGTTCTATATTTTACCACTAGATGGCATAAAAATGCAACTGACCACAGAGCCATAGTCACCAGCTCTGACTGACAGGTTCATAGTCTTTCTTCGGAGACTCTACCTACAGCCTTCTAGCCCACTTGTACAGTCTAGGGTCTAGATATCCTTCAGCAGTTTAATTTAAAGTTTCCCCTCTGTCAGCTTTATTAGTCTGTATAAATAGTTGTTCAGTGTGGGACACTGCATGCCTTATGTAGGCTAATTTAGTACTCTGCAGGCTAGTAGGCCTAACTCATTGGAGTGCTTGGTATCAATTTGTTATGGGCATGACAGCAACAGAAAGCCAGACCAGGGAAGACAAGGCCTAATCACTAGAGCCGACAGTCCTGAATTACATTATGATCCACAAACAAGGCTGCCTGCTGAGTTCTATGAGGACAGTTTTTGAAATCACCTTAACCACCCCCTTCCCAATTGTCTCACAGTCTCAAAGCATCTACACACTAGCTACTGACAGAGCTGGGCCACACACAGAACAGCAAGTGTGAGAGGTAGGCCTAATGAGAATTTTCCTTTTGAGAAAGTTCTGCTATGAAAATAGGTTTGGGTAGCATAAATTAGGGTACTTTAGAAAGTTATATCAGGTAGGCCATCCTGGTACTGGCCTCTGTGATGGCTCCAGTAGACCTACATGCTCATCTAGGGCAGTGCTCTTGTGACAAGAAGAAGTCGACAAGGAAAGCGAAAGGGGGTCTTGTGATGGTTGGGCGGGTCACCGACAGCGCCGCTGTGTTCCCAGCGCTCAGCCCAGTGTACTTGAGTTGTTTTGAATGTGCGAGACACCGACAGGAGGGGGGCAGAACTTGAGCTAAAGATGGCGGACGTAGAAGATGAGATACGGTCTGAACCCTCTTCTCTGCACCCCGCGGCTTCTCGAAACGGAACCGGTGTCGGTTCGGTGAGTGGTACCAGAGGCCAGAACCTAACAATGGTGACGTCAGGTCCGCGAATGGTACGGATTGTGAAATCGGAATCGGGCTATGGGTTCAACGTTCGTGGACAAGTAAGCGAAGGTGGACAACTGCGAAGTATCAACGGGGAACTGTACGCGCCACTGCAACATGTCAGCGCTGTGTTACCTGGAGGGGCTGCAGACCGAGCTGGCATATTAAAGGGTGACAGAATACTGGAAGTGTAAGTCTGTTAACTCGTTAATTATACCTATGTCCAACAACTTGTAAACAATTAACATGTGCTACTGCTAGCTGGCTAGCAAGATAAGTAGCTGGCTACATAGCCATACCGTTCACTGGCGAACCTGTTATCTAACACTATCGCTAGCTAAGTCAAAACAAATAAATGCAGCACCATAATGTTAATATCACCACATAACTGACTGGTTAACACGCTCAAGCCAACAGTTTAGTTACAGCCACAAAGAATTATATTCGTTGTTTTCGCCCCGGACAGACCATAGACGTCCAATCAACCAGAAGAACCCAACAAAACATTTTGACACATGCAGATTTACATTAACCACAATTTGCAGTAGCTAACCAGTGGCTTGTGCTTGCTGACTAGCTCGACTTTACAGTATACAATGATGTGTTGTACGTGACCAAGCTGTTGTCATTGGCCATGTATGTGTTTTCTTTAATTAAGTGTTGTCATGGGTAAGCATGTTTATGGGACGTGCATTGCTGTGGTGGCTAGCAATCCTTGACGCGAACGTTAGTCGTCAGTTATCTTGAGCCCAACGCCATACTTAGCTTCTAATTCGAGCTAACGTTACGTATTAAGTAGCTAACTTAAGCTCTCTGGCAAATCACCCAGTGTTTAGTGGATTAGTGGTGGCTAGTTTTTGGTGTATTGAATGTGTTGCGGAATGTGCTCAGAAATACGAGGCGCTTGTCTATGCTATGCTGTAGTGGTAGCTAATGTCAGGTAGTGCTACTGGAATAACATTGTGATGCATCCCAGCTGCAGATGCTGTCAGTTCCTCATATGCTAATCCATTATGTAGCGGGTTTCTTTCGTTAATATACATGTGCTTTTACAATCACTGTGTATTTGGGAAACCAATCGAAGCTTCTAGCTTCTAACCCTAACCTCATTGTTTTTAGCAGTCGAACGCATCAAGTATTGTGTTTAGTGTGCAAACGGCCGTCCACCGTCAACATCAGGCAACCCAACCACTTGCCGAGCTAGGATATTAAATGCTACTCACATACACCCCCCCCCTTTTGCACTCAAGCTTCGAGCCCGCTTTTCACGCGAAGCAACTGCTCTCTCCCTCGGAGCCAGTAAAATGCAAAAGAATGACGTAGACACACACGCTCCATCCTAATTTTACCGCAATTAGTCAACACTACAGGTTGACTTCATTTGGTGATTAATATCTATTCACAACAGAAGATGCAGGATAGCGCCCTGGAATGCGCCCTAGTATGCAACAAGTGTCAACATGTTTATGTGACCAGCATTAGCTGAGGATGGTCATTTTTCTATAGCTGATCAATACTTATGGAGGTGACTCAAATCCATGGGCTGTGTGTGTAGTGTCCTAGTAGTGGGAATTACACCCAGTGAAGGGCGATGCTCTTCAGGTGTTCTGGGAGAGCACACACACAAACAAACTCAACCACACAAAGTCCCTTTGAAGGGGGACTCTGCATTTATGAGCTTTCAGGTTCAAAGGGTCGAAAATTACAGGCCATTAGAGACCCACTATTAAAATGCAGGCAGCAGCAGCAGAGCATCTTGCCTCGCCATCAAGATGTGTGTGTGTGTGTGTGTGTGTGGGTGACTGGCTGGCTGCTCTGATTCACACCATTGGAGGGACAGCCAGTTGTGCCCCATCCCACACAGCTCATCAACATCACTGCATCATCGTCGCTTCTCTCCTTCCCCTTCTCATTTCCCTCTCTAATTTCTGTCGAGCTATTTAGGTTTGACGTATGCTTGATAGGTGTTTGTGTACTTGGGTGGTGTGGTCGATTTGGCATGCTGTAGCAGATCTGTATTATGTTGGTGTGGAGGTGATGGGACCAAGAAGTGTGTGATACGTGTTTTCATGTCTCAGTGTGTGATAAGTGTTTTCATGTCTCTGAGGCAAAATGTCCATTGTGGACAATAAAGACTCTTTATCCATCGAAAGTCTGAGGGCTCAGGAGTCAGCCTAGGTTTTGTAGGACATGAATTGGGATTCAGCCTTTGGGATTTACAGGGTGCTTGCATACATACATGTATGCACGTGTGGCTAGAGGCAAATCCCTGTTAATCTCCTCCTCAGTCCATGAACTATTTGCAGAGTGCCCAACCGTGTGTATATTTGTGTGCTTAGCTAGTACCATGAGAAGGGATCCCCTGCCTATAGTAGATCACTCTCGCATCAACCATCAGACAGTAAAGACGATCTCTGTGAGGGACTTGTGCATGATGGGATGGGCAGGATCCCCAAAACAAAAAAGTGTCTGCTTTTAGGGACCCAGGTTTGATTCTGTTTTCATGTCTCCCACATCTCTCTCCCTCGGTTCCTGTCCATCTCCACAGTCCTAGCTGCACAAGGGCAGAAAGCCCTAAAAATAGGCCCAGAAAAAACACACAACCCCTGAGTTGCATTGCGCCTGCCTCACTGAACTGCTCTGAAATGCTCTCTTTTATACCAAGTCACAACAACAGGACAGGACAGGACTGCTCTGCTTCTGACAAACAGATGCAATCTCCCTGTATGTCCCTGTATGTGTGCGTCTCGTTTTAGCCCCAGCTGTTGGCTTGTCCTTTTTTTAGGCTCGTTTGCACCAGGATTGAGGACTGCAAAGACATCTAAAGCTGTAGGGGTATTAGTGTCCACACCAACAATGACAAATGTGTCTCATGAAGTTGATGAACTACTAACATTTGACTTGATTGGCTGTCAGCTTTTTATCATTCCTGAAATCACACTGAAAGCAATCCCAAATGTTAAGTTCTTCAAGCCATTAGAGTCATGTTATGCGGTGTGGATGTTGTCATCCTTACTAACTGTAACAATACTTAACCTATTGCTTTAGTATAGTATATAGACCTATAGTATACACTCTTTTGATCCCATAAGGATTTTGTGTCTTGTGCTCTCATGTAACTTGTACTCTCATGTAACCCATCTGTGTATTAGTGACAATTATACATGACACAATGGACACACAGTGAAGTGAAGCTAACGCTATCTGGGAGTGCCTGGGGAGCAATGAGGGGTTAGGGTTAGGTGCCTTGCTCAAAGGCAGCTCTGCTGTGGATGTGGGCATGGGAAAGTGCCCACATAGCTCTAACCAGTAGGCCCCAAATATTTTTGCCGTTATCGTAACTGTTATGGGTCTTGGTGTGAACAACCCTTTATACTGCAGATTCACCATCACCACTAGTGCTTTAGTTACTCTTGCAAGGTCTCTGTATGGTTGATGATAAAGACAGTGGACAGTTGTTCTGGAGCCAGTGCTGAGTTTTATTCATGACCCACCTTGCGCTACTGCCTGCCTGCCTGCCTGCGCTGCTGTCTGTGTTTGGGGCGGAGGGGGCCGATGGAACTCAGACAGACGGGGGCTGCTAGGCCGACTGTCTCTTACATAAGCCTTCCTCTCTCTCTCTCTCGCCCCCTCTCTTTCTCTCTCTCACTCTCTGTGTGTTTTTCTCTGAGCTCATGGACGTATGCTGTGCCATACAGGGCATAAATCTCAATGCTGCAACCGGCTGATGTCACCACTCCCTCTTCACTTCCTTAAATCTTCTGACTGTCTGTGCCCATTTAACCTCCACTGTGTTAATACAAAGACACACACACACACACACACACACACACACACACACACACACAGACAGACAGACTTGCTTGGTCTGTGTTTCCCAGTTCATATTGCTGCCTTGTAAGTGGCTGTAAGAATGAGGCTCTGGAAAGAGTGGCTTGACTCCTGTGCTATTTCTGCTGTCTATTTCAACAGAGTATAAAAATGAATGCGTGTGTGTGTGTGTGTTTGTGAGCGCAGGCAGGGCGGTCTCGAGAGACCAGGAGAGGCCAGGCCGCCTCACTGCAGGAAGAGTCCACTCCAGCTCGAGTTCTAAACAAAGTGAACATCCTACACACACACACACACACACACACATATATACATACATACACACACACACACACACACACACCATCCCCCGCCCATGGGAGAGTCAGCACAGCGCAGCCAGAAGTTTTTAACCCCTCCAACTCTTTCAGACAATAATATCCATTCCACTGCAGGAAACGGCTCCACTGTGCCTGAGACGCTGCTTGTTTTGTGGTATTTGTTCCTAATATTGGTTAGTAGTGCTCTCAGGCACACTCTACTCCGCTCCCCACAACACATACACACACACACACACACACACTCTCGCACACTCTCACTCTTCCACACGCACATTATGCATTCTCTCTCACAAACGTTGAACACACGCTCTCTCTTTCATACACACATACTCTTTAATAGACACACATCAAGAACTCCTTTATATACACAATCTACCTGTCTTAGCTGTTAAGTTAAGCACATGGGCAGTAAACACACACACACACACATATATGGTAGATGGCATTTTACAATACAGACACACATTCTTTAGCACTCAAAACACACATTAAATAAACACACATACACACACTTCTAACATGCCACGTCAGTTTGTCCATGTTGAGAATAAGTAGGCCTAAAGGCTGTTTTAGTTCTCCCTTGCCTCTCGAGCGAAACCAGCCTTTGTGCAGCTTTGAAGCAGCATTGGCACAGATGATTGGCAGATTACAAGCCCAGAGCTGGGGCCTCCTGAGAAAGGCTAGGCTTGAGTAGGAAGTGAGAATGAAGGCCGCATTAGTAGTGGTGGTGTGTGTGTGCGTGCGCGTCCATGTGCGTGTGTGTGTGTGTAAGTAAGAGTGAAGGCCGCGGTAGTGATGGGAGATGTGGTGTGTGTGTGTAGGCAAGAATGAAGGCCGCCGTAGTGATGGGAGAGGTGGTGTGTGTGTGTGTGTGTGAAGTAAGAGTAAAGGCCGTGGGACTGTTGGAGGGGTGGTGTGTGTGTGTGTGTGAAGTAAGAGTAAAGGCCGTGGGACTGTTGGAGGGGTGGTGTGTGTGTGTGTGTGTGTGTGAATAAAGTGAGAGTAAAGGCGATGAGACTGATGGAAGAGGTGGTGTGTTAGTGAGAGAGTGAGGGAGAGAGAGAGACAGTAAGTCAAGTGAGAGTGAAGGCCATGAGTGTGTGTGTGTGTGTGTGTGTGTGTGTGTGTGTGTGTGTGTGTGTGTGTGTGTGTGTGTGTGTGTGTGTGTGTGTGTGTGTGTGAAATGTGCTGATGGTGCAACAGTGGTGTTCCATTTCTATACTTACTGCTTAGTTTTACTGGCCGCACACCTACAGAGTGAAGGTCTTTCTCTCCTCTGTTTTTCTTTCTTTTCTTCTCCTTGACTCCTTCCTCCTCTCCTTGGGAGGATGAGGTCTCTCACCTCCACTGTGTTTTTCTTGCTTTCCTTCAATAATTTTTTCATTGCCCCCCTCCCACAGACTCGCTAACTATGTGGCACCGTCCCCCGCAAAAATATATTTTCTGCTGATTAGTATGCTTGCTCTCTCTCTCCCCCTCCCTCCCTCTCTCTCTCACTCTCCCTCTCTCTCCTTTTTTCTATCACTTTCTTTAGTTTTTGAATATTTTAGTGCAGTTGCATGCTATGGAAAAAAACACTGTCTGTGCTCTGTCTTGGAGAACCAGTAGAAGTGAGGGCCACAATCTAGGCTCTCTTTCTTTCTCTCTCTCTATCTCTCTTTCTCTCTCACACACACACACACACACTCTCTCTCTTTCTCTCTCTGTCTCTCTCTCTGTCTCTCCCCCTCTCCCCTCCACTTGTTGACCCTTTCCTCCCTTCTGACCCAGAGTGCCTCATATGATCTCCTCTGGCCTAATATGTGCTCGTATGACACATGTGATGGTGGGTATGAGTGTTGCACATTAACCAGCTTGTCTGCTTGGGGGGAAAAGAGAAGAGGAACTCTGAGGAATTTTCTCTCTCTCTTGCTCTCTCTCACTTTATTTGTCTGTCTGTGTTTTTTTCTGTTGTCTGTCTTTTGTTGTTTTCTTTCCTTTTGTTGCTTTCCTTCTTTATTTCATTCTTTTCTTGCTTGTTTTCTCATGTCTCCTCTTTTCTCCTTTTCTTTTGTACCTTACTTTCACTCAGTTCATCCATTTCTCTCTCTCTCTATTATCACTGTAGCTTACTCTTCTTATCTTCCTCAACTTACTCCTCCCTCTCCCCCCCTCTCTCCCTCTCTCTCTGTGATCTATGCCAGGTCTGTGTTGCCAGCCTTTCTCCACTTTGCCCCCCAACTGGAACCTGCTAATAAAAGCCTTCAAAACCCAGAATGTCACAAAGTAGCTTCCCAAAAAAGAATATAACATGAAAAGAGTATAACGAGCATGCCTTTCAGTCTGACCTCCTTTAATCGGTTTAATACTTGTCTTTCTTGTCTAATAGCAGGGTATAGAGATTGACATATTGTCCAAATGAGCACATACATCCAAAATTTTTAACAGGTGTTGAAAATAAAGTGGAAAGAAGAAGAAGAAGAGTAGGCTTTTCTTAGCTCCAAAAAATGTGATCTGTGTTAACTTCCAGGATGTACCTGACAAAGATCAAACAGGTTGAAACTTACAGTTAAAAATCACAATCACACAATATTTGGGCAGATCAGTGAGGGTGAGTGTTCTCATCTGCAGAACTAGAAATGGACACAGCAGTGTTGCCCGTCTTGCAGTAGATGAACATGCGGTGGGCTGTGTATGTTTGTGGGGTGAGGCTGTGGTGTGTGGACACAGCAGTGCAGTTCTTTCTGTGGTAGAATATGGGGTGAGCTGAGGGGGGAGATGTACGTCCGTGCGTGTGTGTGTGTGTGTGTGGATACAGCAGTGCAGTTCTTCTTGCAGTAGAACATGGGGTGAGGTGTGTGTGCGTGTGTGTGGATGTGTGGATACAGCAATGCAGTTCTTCTTGCAGTAGAACATGGGGTGAGGGGTGTGTGTGTGTGTGTGTGTGTGTGTGTGTGTGTGTGTTTTGCTCCCTCACACGTTCATTCATGAGTGTATTGAGGCCAGAGGGCTGGTGGCCTTATTGTCACTCTATTTCTATCTCCCTCTTTCTCTCTCTCTCTCTGCCACCCCCACCGCCCCACCCTGAGTGGCTGTATGCATGCATCATGTTTTTCCACCCGTCTCGTCCAATGAATAAGTGATGATAACGAGGCGGTGGTGGCATATGGCAGCCATCCCTTACCACGCCAACCCACCTCACCCTGGAAAGGGCAAATGAACTGCTCTCTCCTTTCCTCCTCCTCCTCCTCTCTGTTTCACTTTCTCATTCTTCCTTTTTCTATCTGTATGTCTGTCTGTGTATCTCTCTCTCTCTCTCTCTCTCTCTATCTATCTATCTATCTATCATCCACTGGCTTTCAACAAGTCAAGTAAGGTCAACTGAAAGCGTGTTTCTGTCCCTTAGACTCATGTAACTGATACTCAAACACAGTGATCCAGCAGTAACAATGTGGAAAGCAACCATGAGTTTTAATCTTGCTATTAATTAGGGCTATAATTAGTAAACTCTGCCAGTACTGAGCTCTAATTAATGTAGTTGCTTTTGAGAATAAACCTCTGAATTCTTTCCTCTTTTGTTCTCCACTCCCTTCTTTCCCTCTCCCTTTTGTCTGTCTCTTCCTTTGCTATCTTTCCATCACTCCTGTCCCTACTACCCCTCTCCCACACACACACACACACGCACACACACACACACACACACTCACACTCACTCATTCACTCACACACCTACTCGCACACACACACACTCTATCTCTCTCTCTCTCTCTCTCTCTCTTTCCCCCCTCTCTCTGTTTCTCATGTTGTCAGCATGTAAACTTGCTTAGAGAATCGGGAGAATCATAGAGACATTTTAGTGGTGTCAGTGGTGTACTGATATGATGTGTGAGCTACTGGTTTAGTGTAGGTGTGAGAAACCACAAATTTCCCCTCTGACTCAAATTCAAATCCAAATTCAAAATGTGTTGTTGGCATGACGAGGTCACTCATACCGTCAAAGCAGTAGTTATGCAATACAATAAATCTGAACATTCACAGAAACATGTTAATATATTATATACATTTTAACAGTTTTTAATTAAATTCTTCTTTCCCATCCATCCCTCTCTGTTTCTCTGTCTTTCGATCTCTCTCTCTCTCTCTCTCTCTCTCTCTCTCTTTGCCATCCTCTCATCTCACAGGAATGGTGTGAGCGTGGAGGGGGCGACACATAAGCAGGTGGTGGACCTGATCCGGGCAGGCGAGCGGGAGCTGGTTCTGGCTGTGCTGTCTGTGCCGGCCCACGAGGCAGACGGTCTGGAACCCGGCGAAGAAGGGGGCAGCCCACCCAGCTACGACTACAGCGACCGGCAGGCTGTGCCCATCTCCATCCCCTCCTTCAAACACGTGGAGCAGCACGCCGAGAGGTTTGTGGTGAGTGTCGCATAGAACCACACAAAGAGCAGAACCTCATTAGTTTACATCTGAAATTATATTTCCATATAATACAAAAGCAAAAATATTTGCTCACACCCCCACCACCACCACGACCTGCTATATGGCCCAATGGCTGTAATATAAATAATTAATTAATTAGATAACTACTAGAAGCATTAAGCTACATAAGTACATAGGAGGTCTAGATACAGACTGCTAATGTCAGACTGCACCTCAGTCTCAATTGAGATCCATAGTGGGTCTGGAAAGCTGTGTTTTCCAACCTGGATGCAGTACATAGTTGGATTGATCTACAACCAGTCAGACTGGTGATGCAGATGATGTTAAAAGTTACTTGTTGACTGGTATTTAGCGCACTCTTGTATCCAAAGCAATACGGACTCACAACTTAGGGCTTGGGATTCAAACCCAGGTCGACGGATTTTCAGTTGGCAAGGCAAGCTTATTTATATATTTTATTTATATGTTTTTATATTTCATACAGAGGGAGTTCAATGTGCTTTACAAAGATAAAGACAAAGAACAGTGAATAATGGAACATAAAATTGGTTGGCATGCAGTGACATGTAGTCAGTGAGTGTCATAAAGAGCTGCAGCACTGAAGGTCCACAACAGATTGAAGGGGCGATGTGTAGTTTTTAGGTTAGAACATCCAAAAATGACCTAAAAATGACCCAGAAACAGCAACTGAATGTGGAGAACCGACTGTATTTGACGTAGTGTGCTACCAGAGCAACAGACCCCCTCTTCACCTTCAAGAAATTCATGAAGACCCAGCTCTTCTAAGAATATATCCTGGCTTAAAACTTCCGACTACCTGGAATGCACTGACAATACCCCCCCAATCTGCACTCTTACATAGTTTTTTTTATTGTGCTGTAGCTTAAATGTTTATCTTCTTTTTGTAAAAGTATCTGCTAAATGTGTTGAGTAATGTAATGTCAAGAGTGGTCAAGCACTGTGTGTTTAATGGCACACTCTACCATGTGTGGCTGCTGTATTAAATACAATGCAAGTGAATGCCTAACTGTGTTCAACACCTTTAAAGGAGAAATCCATAGACCAGCTGTTTGAGGTCACAAAGTGCTGTTGGTAGGAAAAAGAACAGGAACATTTGATGCAACATAGACCAAATAGTGAACCAGCAGGTAACATTAACTGAATTGGGCAAACAACAGAGTTATGGATTGAGTCACACCAGATTTCCCCTTTAAAGGACTAATTATCACAACAGTAGGGACTAAAAAAGCAGCCAGAGAGCACAGACCGCGGTTCAGGTCAGATGACGATGTCTTGCAACATCAGTGGAAGAGAAACTACATCAGTCAAGCCCCCCCCCCCCTGAGTCAGAGGTTCATCCCCTGTCCTTGCTACACCTTTCCAGCAAGCTTAAATGGGAAGTGTGTAGTTTTTTGTGTACTGTGTGCTGTAGCTGTTGGGAAATACCAGAAACACTTCACCAGTGTGAACACACACTGACAGAAGGATGAACTGCACCTTAATATATTGCCTCAATGGCAGAGGCAAGTACTTTTCCTTTAAAGCACTTTTCAGGGACGCACAAGGCCACCTTGCATAATTATTTACAAATCAGGTTTATATGCTTGGGGAAAAAACAACTGAATGAGATGAATCTTAGATGTAAAATCAGCAATAGCATTTGAGGTAAAAAGGGATTTGCCCAGATGCACACAGAAACGCATACAGTGCTCAGCATAAATGAGTACACCCCCTAAACAATATAGCCATGAAAACAAAAAAATATTTCAAAGACTAACAGAAAGGTTTGCGTACTAATATAACTTTGATTACATATTTTTCAGTTTTACTCAAGTTAGGGGGGAGCAAAAATGAGTACACCCCACTGAAAGTCTCAGGGCAAAGCAAGATTTTAGACGGCAAATGTCCGATTTACCAAGAATTCAACCACAGGTGAGTCTAATTATTCAATTAGTCCAGCAGATAGTTGACTATAAAAGGGCGTTACTCTAAGAAAACACCTCCCCATTTCCTGCTGTCAGCAATGGCGCCACATGGAAGGGAATTGACACAAGGTAAAGGCTACAAGAAGATCAGCCAAGCTTTACTTATTAGTCAGAATACTGTAGCAAAAGTGGTACAAAGATTTAAGAAAAATGGAACTGCGACCATGTCACAGAGACGTCCTGGTTGTCCACGGAAGTTAACACCTCGACAGGAACGTCTTCTGATGAGAAGGGTTGAAGAAAATCGGCACACAAGTTCATTACAGTTAGCTAAAGAAGTAGAAAGCCAAACGGGGGTGACATGGTGGTGGCAGTGTTCTTATGTGTGGCTGCCTGAGTGCTACTGGTGTTGGGGAGCTGCATTTCATTGATGGCATCATGAATTCAGAGATGTACTGAAAAATGCTACTGTAAAAGAAAATGCTACCATCATTCCGTGCACTTGGTCGTGGTGCACTTTTCCAACATGACAATGATCCTAAACACACATCTAAGGCCACTGTTGGCTTTCTGAAGAGGAACAGGGTGAGAGTGATTCAGTGGCCAAGCATGTCACCTGATCCGAACCCAATCGAACACCTATGGGGAATTCTGAAGAGACAAGTGGAGCATCACTCTCCATCCAACATCCAGTCTGTAAAACAGGTCATTATTGAAGAATGGAAAAAGATTGATGTTGCAAAATGTTGCCAACTTGTTCATTCCATGCCCAGAAGACTTGGTGCCGTCATTAAAAACTATGGAGGCCATACAAAATACTAGAGTAGTTTTTTTGCAGTAGTTTTGTTGGGGGTGTACTAATTTTTTCTCCCCCCTAAACTGAAAAATATGTAATCTAAGTTATATTGTTAAGCAAACTTTTGTGTTGTATGTTATGCAGATATTAAACTTAGTCTGCAAAATTTTTGGCAATATTTTTTGTTTTCATCGACATATTGTTTAAAATGTTACTTTTTAAAGGGGGTGTACTCATTTATGCTGGGCACTGTATACGAATTTTTATGCATTAAATTCATTTAACTGACACCTACTGCATCTACGGTACATAATGTGCAAATATCTGTATACATTTTCATCTGTAAGATTAGTGGGATGAGTTGTTTTTGTTTTTGTTTTTCATCTGTGAGTATGCTAGGATGTGGTCAGTCAATGTAAGTCTGTATCATAACAATTTATGGATATACAGATCCAGTACCTCCATGCAGACGTGTGCCCTTCCCATTTAGTTATGACCTGTAACAGACTTGTCCACTATGCTGCAAGGTCACCGTCTAAACATGGACGGGCCCCAAACGGACTAGAAACTATAATAAGAACAACCGCACAACCACAGTGTTTGTAGCTCTCAATGTGCATGTCGACAAGCAGGAATAATCGCTAAAACACTCTGGGTCCCACTCACACACACGTCCATCAGGAAGCCATGTTCTCACTTGGGGCTGTGTTAAAATGGCTGAAGTTTAGCTTTTGATATTTAAGCTTGTCTTAAAAAGTCTGGAATTGGGGGATGGATGGTCACCGAGGTCGTTATCCCGCTTATCTCCCATTTGTATTTAGGATATAATTTTATCTGTAACTTTATTTATAGTTTGGAATCATGTACATAAACTACAGAAAAGAATCTATTGTAGCTACTGTTAAGGCGGGAAAAGTACAGTGTGAAATTCTTCACTACAGTCGTTATGATCACCATTCATAAGCACATTGATATGGAACCGTGATTCAAATTTTTCAGATCTACTTCAAAGGTAGCCAGTTAATTCCCACCTCAAGTTAATTCCCACCTCATCAGCCAATCAGAATCCTGTTGTTAGGGAGATAATGCAGAGTATTTCAATTTATAACATTGTGGTATGAAGTCACCCAGTAGTGCTGTAGAGAAAAGAGCGAGAAAGTTTGGTACACCTTAGACCAAAAAGTGAAGTGACGGCTATCGGGGCCAAGGAAAATGAAACTGAAAATAAGTTTCTGGCCCCAATCAGCTGATACTGATTTGCTATTTTGTGTATCTTGTACCAATTTCTTTTATTCTTATATACACACCGACTACTATATCCTCTTTTTGTAAGTCACTTTGAATAGAAGCGTCAGCTAAATGCATACATGTAAATGTAATGTAAAGAGCACCAGAGCACTGTGCTGTCCAGTCATCCAGTTATAGTTACAGCATGCAAATCAGCTAACGCTAGCGCCGGTCTGGCTGTCACATAATGGCACGCTCTGCCACGTGTGGCTGATTTAATTTCACTTCCACTGTGTTTCATTTCCACATGTTTCACGATGGTGTCATCTAGCCTGGATGCGGCCTGTGCTCTCTAGCTGCTCTTTTAGTTACCACGGTTGTGATAATTAGTGATTTACAGGAGAAATCCAGTATGACTCAATCCCAAGCCCAGTTGTTCAAGGTCACCAAGTGCTGTTGGGAGGAAAAAGAAGGAGAAAATTTGATGCAATGTAGAGCAAATAATAATGGTGCACCCATGGATTTCATTCAGAGGGATCTCAGTTATTCATCTCTTGTATTAACAGGAAGTTAATAGATGTAAAGGGCAGCTTTTCATTCATTAACACTTCTTCCCTTCCTCTATTACCTCCTTTTTCTATTGCTCCTGTTCTGTGTGAAATCCTTTGACTGGGTTCACGTCTAGCAGATTAGCTGCGGTGTGGCGCACCTAATTAAAATGGTCTAATATAAAGTCCCCAAGACAAAATGGACTCATGACTCACTGAAGCAGTCTGCTCTTACAACTCCACTTCAGTAGCTGCTCTTTTTATAAGTAATTATATACATATATATATATATATGTGTGTGTGTGTGTATAATATTTTGCCTGTGGTTTTAAATCCTCTAATGAGTTTCAATTACCAACTCTGCATTATGCTTTAAGAAGGCTAATTAAAGATGTGTACCTTTTGAACTTTTTTTAGAAGAATTTCCCTGGTTTAATTAATTAGCTTGAATCATCAACCTTTTATAAGAAGCAAATTTTAAAAAGCAGTCCTACACACAGCTGCGCTGACATCCTAAATCTGCCTTTTGTGTGGATTTAAATTCTGTGAGATCTTTTGCAGCTGATGCTGAACACCACAGGTCTCTGCTAAAGAGCAACACCTGCAGCAGTGACCTACCTCTGTATGAGTCACCCTAGCCTGCACAGATCAGTGTGTGTCACTACTAGCCCTCCCTCCCTCCCCACTCTCTTTCTTTCTCTCTCTCTCTCTCTCTCTCTTTGTGTCTCTCTGACTCTCTCCCTCCCTCCTCTATCTCCAGGTGCAGGCTAGATCCTGACAGCTGCTAAGGACTCTCTCTGTCCATCTTTTGTATTTGCTCTCTTTTCTCGCTCTTTTCTCTCTCTTTCTCCATGTCCATTTCTCTCTTTCTCTCTGCCTCTCTCTCTCTCTCTCTCTCTCTCTCTTTTCATACACAAACCATAAAGTACATGGTTGTTTATTAACTTAGAAGGGTTGCAAATTTACTAGTCCTCTTTTTATGAAGTGCATATTAGAAAAAATCCAGAAGTCATACTTTATTACTAGACAGGTCAATTACAAATCAGCTTTTAGCCTCAGAACTTAGCACTCCATAAGGTGAATTTCTGAACGAACTAAGAAGTAATAATTGTGTTTCTTTATTTAGTCATTATACATTCATATTCTGTGACGTGTTGCATGGCAGTGTATTTACTCAGTCCGTTTGTTGATCCTGGAACAGAGTGTGACTGCACTCTAGAAGTACTCTATGATAACTCCCTCTCCCTCTCTGTGTCCTCCTTTCCCATCATGCTCTGCAGGTGTATAATGTCTACATGTCGGGCAGGCAGCTGTGCTCCAAGCGCTACCGTGAGTTCGCCATCCTGCATCAGAACCTCAAGAGGGAGTTCAGCAACTTTAACTTCCCCAAGCTGCCCGGCAAATGGCCCTTCTCCCTGTCTGAGCAGCAGCTTGATGCTCGCAGGAGAGGCCTTGAAGAGTACTTGGAAAGGGGTAAGAGAGTGTGTGCGTGTGCATGTGCGTGTGTGTGTGTGTGTGTGTGAGACAGAGAGAGAGAGCTTGTGTGACCGTGTGTATGTGTGTGTGAGCATGTGTGACTGTGTGTGTGTGTGTATGTGTGTGTGTGTATCCCAAACACCAGATGGACACACACCCATGGAGTTGGTGCCTGGTGCAGCAATAAAGCAAAAATAAAGTCAATTAATAAGACAAGGGAGAAAAAATAAGATGTTTGTGAGCGAGTGAAATAATGGTAAGTGTGTGAGCGAATGAAATAAAGATAAGTGTGTGAGCGAGTGAAAAAATGATTGATGACAGAGAGGATGGAAGAATAGTAAACAGTACTGTACAGTAAATGGAAATTGGAAGACATGATGAATAAAAAATAGCTGAAGTTAAAAAAGTGAAATGAATGAATGAAGGCCTGATGACATAAAAAGGAAAAATTAAGAATAAGTGAATGAAGAATGAAAAAAGAAAGACATTAAGAAAGAAAAAGTGTACTGTGTGCTGACAGAATGGATTTGCTTGCTTTGCACAACAACTGTAACTAGGCTGAACACACAGTGACATATCTGCTCTTAGAAAACCACATTGCTCTGATAGGAAATCTATTAAGTGCCCCCTATTTTTGTCTGACTCTTTCTAATTTCCTCTTTCTCTCTCTCTCCATGTGCTCTCTTACTCTGTCTATCTCTGCCCCCCCCTCTCTCTCCCTTTCTCCCTCTCTCTCTGTCTGCTCTCTTTCTCCCCCCCCCCCTCCCCCCCCTCTCTCTTTGTATCTAGTGTGTTCAGTGCGGGTGATCGGTGAGAGCGATATCATGCAGGAGTTCCTGTCTGAATCAGATGAGGTAAGATGACTATGGACGGTGGTGATCAGGACGTTGGAAGGCAGTGTGCCTCTGTAGTGCGTCCCTTTGCTGTGTGGTTTACCTGCCTTGTTCATCAAAGTATGTGTGTGTGTGTGTGTGTGTGCGAGCGCGTGTGTGTGTGTGCGAGCGCATGTGTGTGCACGTGCGTTTCTGTGTGCATTTGTGTGTGCGCGCGTACTGCACTTTTTATTACACTGTTTCACTTTCATCTCAAAATACTGCAAATTTCATGTGGGCAACACGCACTCTCAGTTAGTTTTCATTGTGTTGTAGCTTGAATGTTGATCCTCTTTTGTAAGTCGCTTTGGGTAAAAGCGTCTGCTAAATGCATAATGTAATGTAAACGTAATGGGTGTACGTGTGTGTGACAACGTGAGGCCACAATGTGAGAGCATAACCGAAACTGATGGCAGTGCATGTGAGCCAACAGTTGTTATCTGTGTGTGTGTGTGTGTGTGTGTGTGTGTGAGTGAGTGAGAAAGGAAGTGGAAGAACAATACACACAGTCTTGTGCTTGTCCTTCCCACTACTGGGCCGTGGGCATGTTGTCAGTCACTTTGGTTCTGTGCCTCTGAAACCTGCTTTGCTATGCTCAGCTTCTTTAAATGTGTTTGTCAACAGGGGGGTGTCAAAAAGGGCCAGTAAATTATCATCAGCACATAATAAGGGAGCATTCTTTGTGTGTGTGTGTGTGTGTGTGTGTGTTCTCTAGAACTACAATGGAGTGGCAGATGTGGAGCTGCGTATCGCCCTACCTGACAAGACAACCATCTCCGTTCGGGTCCGCAAGAACAGCACAACTGATCAGGTGTACCAGGTAGGGAACCCCAATCACACACACACTCTGCTCTGTACACAGTAGATAATAGATAACAGTTTCCTTATCAGTCCACTTACTTTCATTATGTAATCAGCACATCAACCTATAGCCTAGCCTCTTAGTATGTGGCAATCTTATTGGCCAATAGTATTTATTATTTTTATGATGTGACAATCATGTCAGCACTTCCTCTCTTCCCTGTTCAAGGCTCTGGTGATGAAAGTGGGCATGGACAGCATCATGGCCAGCTACTTCGCCCTCTTTGAGGTCATCAACCACACTTTTGGTAGGTGACGGGTTGATGGCACATTCACTAGAGAAAGAGGCTGAATCCCTGAACCCTCAAAGACTTAATTGACATGAATCAATTTCAGGATTGGCTGATTTGTGTCAGTTAAAGGGATCACTCAGAGTCAATTAACCCTGTTGTTCGTGGTTGCTGAGTGCTGTTTATCACAATGGGAACAAGAAGAAATGGTAAAGTTCAAAGTTAAAGTTGACTGGTATTTAACAGACACTAACGGGAGACACTAATGGCAGCTATTGCCAACTGAACGGGGACGCAAGAAAGCAAAACTGAAACGGAGAGTCCTTGCCCTCATCAGTTAGTACTCAAGGGCAGCCGTGGCCTACTGGTTACTGAAGGGTTACCAGTTTGATCCCTGACCAGTGGACCATGGCTGAAGTGCCCTTGAGCGAGGCCCCAAACGCCTCACTGCTCCCCAGGCATCGCTATAGCAGGCAGCCAGCTGCTCCGGGTTAGAGTGTACTTCACTTTACTGTGTGCTACGTGTGTTTCACTAATTCACGATTGGGTTAAATGCAGAGATCAAAAAAGTGTAGATTATTAGAATATTATAGAATTACTACTGGCTACTGTACTACTGTACCAAATTTGAGTTCAAATTGACAAATTACATTGTTATTTAATGTTTGCTATCAATATTCATATTTCAAATGTTTGGAAATCCTGAAATACCTGGTGTGTGTTGAAAATGGCAAACAAGGAAAATTGTTGTTTTCAAAGAGGTTTCAGGTTTGTTTTGAGTTCGCTGTGAACATTTGCAAATACACACACACACACACACACACACTGTCCGGGGGCAAACAAGGATGCTACCTGGATGCTACACTTGAGTGTTGCCATTTAAATTAAACAAATTGGAATGTTTTCAGAGGAGCATTGACAAAACGGTAAACTTGTTTACCTCTGTTTGCCTAATTGGAAGGCACCCCTTGCTGTCACCATTTCTCAGTCTCACTGCACACCACCACCACTCTCTTCCTCCTCCAGCCTCTCTTCAAACCCTAAGGGGTGGGGTGCAGTCTACAGACACACACTCCCTTTCTTTTTCCCCATTCACTCACACACAAACTTCTTTTAGAGTGTGTGTAATCCATACATGCATGCACACACACACACCCAAAAACCTCTTTAGCAGTGCCTCATCACACACACTCACACCCACACACACCCACACCCTGTGGTGCCTCTAGTCTGGGCCATTACTCATCAGGCAGATGCTGGTGCCCAGCTGCTTGCTGCAGGTGCAGGCTAGCTCCTGACTACTGCTGAAGATTCTCTCCCTCCCCCTTCCCCCCACTATTTCTTTCTTTCTCTCTCTCTCTCTCTTTCTTTCTCTCTCCCTCTCTCTGGCTCCGGCTGTGTTGAAGCCTCTCAGCAGGCCTGCTTCTACTGCGGTTAGCCGGGACCGAGAGCCCCTTCATTCTAACCTAACATTCTAAAGTCTGCAGTTCTTCATTGTAGTCAGAATGTTCATAAAACTACCCTCCAGCTCCACACTGCCCAGACTTGAAAAGAGTCATGGACATCACATCTCAGGCCAGAAAACCTCACCAATAAACAAAGACAGATAGTCCACACAGACCCAGCTGTTGGTGTTTGTCAGAGTTTGTTGACGTTGACTGGGGCAATGTGCAGGCATTTCACACTAGTCATATCATATTTAGACAGAGTAGTCAGATAATGGAGGAGAAATTGCAGTCTCTCTCTCTTTCTCTCTCTCTCTCTCTCCCTCCCTCCCTCCCTCTCCCTCTCTCTTTCCCTCCCTCTCTGTCCCTCCCTAGTCATATCATGTATAGTCAGACTAGTGCTCCTCCTCCCCACTCCTTAATTCATTAGAATTGCTCTTAACCTACCTCCTCCATTGAACTCTTTTCAATTCATTCATTATTGGCATGACAAAATACACTTCATATTGCCAAACAGGCTGGTTCAGGCATTTGCCAAACAGGCTGGATCTGTGATTTAAAATCAACAACAACAAAAAAACACTTGGACTAATAGATGGAGAGAGTTTCTAATTAGTGCAGGCAGGTTTGTCCTTGTATTAATGTCTGTATTGTGTTCTGTTCTGTCTATCTGTCTCTGTCTTTCTCTGTCTCTGTCGCTTTCTGTCTCTCTCTGTCTCTCTCTCTGTAGTGCGTAAGTTGGCTCCAAATGAGTTTCCCCATAAGCTGTATGTGCAGAACCTGACGTCAGCGGTGCCTGGGACATGCCTGGCTCTACGCAAGTGGCTCTTCAGCATCCAGGAAGAGGAATTGCTGCAGGACAACCCACTGGCCCTGCACTACTGCTTCCACCAGGTACACACACACACACACACATATTCTCATAAAGACTCTCTTTTTCTCCCTCTGTCACACACACACAGACCCTCGCTCACACACACCAACACACACACACTAACACAAACATACATTCTCAGAGACGGCTCTATCAGTCTATCTATATGCCTCTAACTATACACACACACATGCATGCACGCTTAAGCACGTATGTTTTCTCACGGTGTCAGATATATGGCCTCTCTCACACACACACATACATACGTGTTAACACTCACATACATTCTCACATATACAACTGTATGTCTTCTCTCTCTCTCTTCCCAACACACAAGCACACACACACACACACACACACCAATCATCTGTCAGCTCACCACAGCCTGTCCATTTCCACACGTTGCCACACGTACATCTTTTGGTTGTGCCTTAAACCAGTTTTTGTCACCGTCACTCTGGTCCCTCATCTGTGGTTACACACGTGTGCCTTTGATCTGAGCCACAGATCACTTTTGTCATCACCATAAATACTAGAGAGGAGGGCAGACTCGTGGAGAGGAGAGAGCCTGGTTTGGCAGGTTTTTGTGTTTTTCTACAGCTCAGCTAAGCAAAGACATCCGTCATGGACAACAAAGCCAAAAATAGAATGTGCACAAGTTTTTGTTTTTGGTTTTTCCGGTTTGCTTGCACAGTTCCACTACCAAAATGTTGTAACATTCATCAGTTGCACAACGGTCTTATCACCCATTCACGTAGTTCCACTACTTAAATGTTTTAATGGTAAACATTGAGACCTTCCTGTATGGGACAATAAAAGTTGTCACGCTGTAGTATCATCGAACCCAAGTAACTCCTCTTGCTCACCCATATTTATGTCAACAATGAATGGCTTCATTTTGCTAAGACTTTTACTCAGATCATGTACTCAGAGTGGTTTGCCCTCTCAGTAAGTCTGCTATCAAAGTAGAACCCTGACTTTGCCATTGTTAGCGCTGCGATTTACCTGCTGAGCAAGAAAAAAACGATTTCAAACATGCAGTGTTCTCTGTACTTCAGCAATCCTTTGCTGTCAAGGGTCTAAAATGATAAATGGTGGTTGTGCAACAGGCCCTGTGAAGCATTTGTAATCACTTAGCAATTCAATACTTCAAGTTTGGACAGATAGTCTTTGTGCCTTTCGTTGTACTGTGCGCTGTATATACCAGAAAGCACATTAATTCCTCTTGTTTTTCCAAACACTTAAATGACTGACGCACGCTAAGCATCACGGTCAAATGCACTGGGGTCTTAGGGGGAATTTGTGCATTACTGGAAAGATCTAGAAAGAGGTTAAACGTGCTTAGAATCCAAGTGGACTCGGGGGCTTGTGACCGCTTTCTAAGAATAGTTATGTGCACTAGGGGTAGGAATCGAGTAGAACCGAGAACCGAATGCTTCCATTCACTGGAATCGTATCAGTTCCCACCCGTGATGTGCACCTCACCAAAACCCGAGCATTGTATTAAGGGAGTATGCCTGGTTTAAAGGCATCATGTTGGTTTTGACATCATATCAAGACTGTTGTTTCTTCACATTATGTTGCTATTTGTAGGTGAAATGTGTATGTTTTAAACAAACAAAACAAAGCAAAAAAAGAGAGTGGGCCTCTGTGTGAGGCAAAGGTATGAGACATTTACTGACCTGCTTTCAATAATTTAAGTGTGTGTGTATGTGTGTGTGTGTCATTTCCTGTTTACTGTCACTAGAGACTTTGTTTGCTTGTCAAGTAGTTGAGTGCACCTTTTTTTTTTTTGATGAGAAGACGTGCACAGAGCCATGTGAGCCTCAGTGTAAGCAATACTAGACTGCTTACATTTTAGACTCGAACTGTATTTATGTTTTGTTGAGTTATCATTACACAGACATATACAACACACACGCACACACGCGCACACACGCGCGTGCGTGCATGCAGGCAGAAGCACGTACATGCTTCTGCCTTTAACACACAGTCTCTGTGGTCTGTTTTGGACCACACACACACACACACACACTCACTCACTCATCTTAAGCACCTCGTTTCATACAGTCAGAAAGTGACAAGTGCCTATGCATGCAGATGTGTAAACTGCTGACTCAACGTTTCTGTCAAACTGTCATCCACACACACACTCACACAAATCTATTTCATAAACCTCATTAACCTTATACATCTTATATAAATATTCATGTCTCACAAATACACACAAGTCTCCTGAATGCACACTTACACTTATTATTTCATCCGCACAGCATTCCTGTAATTCAGGCATCTTTTATGAATAAACACACACACTCGCACGCATACTCAGAGATGCATATACTTGTAACGGTCAAATACCTCATACAAATACACCCTTGCACCTGTAACAGTCAGACACCTTATACAAATACACACACACACACTCACAATTACAGCTTGTATCAGCACCTTGCATGTCAACACCATGCATCTTACTCATACCCATCGCCCCTGTCGGTAGCCACTGACGCCCTTGGCCTGTGTGTGTCTGTCTGTGTGTGTGTGTGTGTGTGTGTGTAAGTTAGGGTCAGAGAGGATGATTCTTTTGAACTGTTTCTGGGTCAGCCCAGCCCAGCTCACGCATCCCTGCCATCCCAGCTGCTGCCACTAAATTAGTGGCTAGTTAGGCATTAGTTGACCAAGGTGTTGTCCTGCTGTGTGTGTGTGTGTGTGTGTGTGTGTGTGTGTGTGTGTGTGTAAGGACAGAGAGAGGCAGGATGTGGGTATACTGGGGCAGGCACCAGCAGTATGGTAGACTGACAGCCAGTGGGCCTGGCTTTGAAACCCTTGCTAAAGATCAGTCTATTTGCTTTCTGTCTCAGTGTCACATCAACGCCTGACCTCAACTGTTACTGTTTTTCTTCCCTCTTCTCATCTCTCTCCTCCCCTCTTCTTCATCTCTGCTCTGGTCTCTTCATCCCTTTTTTTTCATTCCCCTTCTCCTCTCTGTTCTCTTCACCCCCTCTTTTCTCTCCTCTCCTCTCATCTCCTCTCCTTCCTCCTCCTCTCTCTGCTCCAGGCACAAGATGATGTGAAGAAGGGTCTTATAAAGGCAGAGGATAAATCCTACCAGCTGCAGAAACTAGCAGAACAGCGCAAGATGGCTATGGTGAGTGTCTCTTTCTCTCTCTCTCTCTTTTTCTGCCTCTCCATTTCTCTCTCTTGCTCACTCTCTCATTCTCTTTCTCTCATCTCTTGTCTTTCTCTCATTCTTTCTGTCTTTCTCTTTTTTTCCTCTATCTCTCTATCATTTCTCTTTTTTCTTCCTTCTCCAGTCTCTCTGTTCCTCTTTCTCTCCATATCTCTCTTTCAGTCTGTCTGTCTACCCTCTCTCACTCCTTCCAACCCTTTCAACCTCCCTGTCAAAGGACCGTTTTGCCAGCTAGCTAAATGAGACAGTATCGAAGCTCGCCTTTGCCTCAGGCAAGGCTCAGACTTCATATTCCTGTGCTCAAGATTATCTCCCTCACCTTCATCCTTCTCTTCCTCCTCCTCCTCGTCCATCTGTATCTTATGTTCACATACGCCTGTACACCTGTCTCTTGGACTAGTCCGGAGTAGTCCGGAGTGCTTCCTACCGCTTTGGTGGTGGTGCTCATCGCAAGAACAACAGAGATTGGTCCATTCTCTGACATAGACTGAAAAGAGAACCAGCATCCCACGCTACCTGAGAACAGTTATGTGCACTAGGGGTAGGAATCAAGTAGAACCGGGAAACCAATGCTTGCATTCAAATACCCCTTTATGAGGACCAGAGTCGAACCCTTATATGCCGATACAGAAGATCATTGAAAAGTTTATACTGTGACGTTATGTGACACTCCCACTTATGCAAACCGGAACTATTCACGTTTGTTCCCATTGTAACGTTTTATGATGTTCTATCATTGTCAGTATTCAATGATTTTTGCTGCCAGTTTGCTATTCAGTCTACTGTATGTGGTACCAAATTCTCTCGTTCTTCTTCCTACTGACAGCTCTCTATGAGCTCAGACAACAGGGTTACGGTTGGTTCTCCAGTACTCCAGTCTATTGCTTTAATGGGTTAAATAATTGTTATATTGTTACTATGAGATAACAATATAATTTGGGATTATTTCTCAGACTTTAATCTTACTAACATTTTTTTAAATCATTGCATCCTCAATCCCTATACTGCTTCACCTACACAAGTGTCAATAATCCAACTTCCACCCCTATCCTATCTGGCTAGCAGTGGCTAACTAGCGAACTAACCTGACTCTCACTTACTGGAGTTAAAAGTCACAGCTGACATTATATTCACCTATTCATCCAGCAGCTAGTTTTATATTTAGCTTTATATGAAGACCAGTACAATAGAGGGAGAGGCTGTCCAGTTTTATTACTATTTATTAATGCTCCCTGGGTGGATGGATAGGTGGGTGGGAGCCAGACCCTGTGACCTTGGTCTCGTCTCCAACCTTAGCTCCAGGAATCCCCTCATTCCTGTCCTCAAACTCATTTCCTGGAGCTGGGAGGAGACCTGTGCATGTCTGTGTGTGTGTGTGTGTCTGTCTGTCTGTCTGTCTGTCTGTCTGGGTTCCTGAGTGTGAATGGGAGAAAGAGGGAGCATGCTGCTGGCTACTTAGTTGGAGGGCAAATGGCTAAAGGCTCTAGGCCAGTGTTCGGTCCTGCTTTGTTTTACTGTGTGTGTGCGTGCGTGTGTGTGCACGCGCGTGTGTCTGCGTCTGTCTGTCTGTCTGTGTCTGCCTGTATCTGTCTGTCTGTCCGTCTGTCCGCCCATGTGCACCTCTGTTTGTCTGTCCATGTGTGTGTCTTTGTGTGTGTGTGTGTGTGTGTGTGTGTGTCAGTATTATGGAGTGATGACTGTTTGAGCACTGGGATCTGAGCCCATGTCCCTTTCAATCCTTCTCCCAAATTCCCACTCCTGACCGTGGCTCTCTCTTGTCCCGCACCCCTCCAGCTCCCTGCGTTTGTCTGGGACGCTTTGTTACGTTCACTGATCCTCACCCCTACAGGCGAGAACACACAAAACAAGTTGATTCACAGAGTACATTAACAATGCTAATTCAAAACGCTTTACAAATGAGAAGGTGAGGGGAAAAATAAGTAGATAAACAGAAGAGAAAAAGAGAAATAGAAGGGAAAGTAAAATTCATTTGAAGAAGGAAGTTATAAAGAGGCTTGTACTGGTATTACTGGCTGATTTGATCTTAAAAGTCCCACCAGAGTTAAAGGTAGTTCCCCCAACTTTATCCCAGTACAAACAGATAGATGTATCCACGTCGTCTACACCTTTAAATATCTACACATGAAGACACTGTATTTGTTTCATTTACTTATTTGTTTGTTTGTTAGTTTTAAAGGTCTCAGAGAACATTGTCTTAGTTTGAAATAATTACAAATATTGTAGGTCAGTGCAAGGGACCGTTTTGCCAGCTAGCTAAATGAGACAGTATCGAGGATTTTTTTTCCTTTTATTAAAAATGTATATTCCCTAATTTCCCTAACACACTACGCTAGGAAGAAATACACCAATTCAGCCGAAGAAGAAGTCTTCCCCAGGCTCCTCTAGCTGATATTCAAAACAACACCTTTGTGTTTTGAAACAGCCTTGGCCCCAAGTGAATAGTTAAATATGCAGGGTAAGCACAGAACCAGAAATAATTGCGGCCAGCACCTGACTTCTAGAGCGTGGAAAAGAGAACGGTGTAAATTTGATTGATGTGGAGCTCAAATATCAACAAGCTTTCTCGCCATAATCACAGACTGCGTCTTCAAAGGGTTGTCACTTTTCAAAGGAGTGTGTGTGTGTGTGTGTGTGTGTGTGTGCCTGTCTGTGTATGTCTGTTTGCATGTGTCTGTCAGTGTGTGTGTGTGTGTGTGTCTGTCTGTTTGTTTATTCAGTACCTTGTTATATACACCACTTAGTGCCTCTCTGTGTCTGACTGTCTCTCTCTTGCTTTCTATGTCTGTCTCCCTCTGTCTCACACACACACACACACACACTCACTCACCTTCCTGT
>JAIFZK010000039.1:1270000-1310000 GCA_027481765.1 Tenualosa thibaudeaui | reverse complement strand
AGTTGACTCAGGCGGTTGCGTAACTCTTTATTCATCTCTGCTTGCCCGCCTGTCTGCATTTATCTGTGCTGATTTGCATGTCGAGAACAGCACATGCACAGACAGCACACATTGAAAGAGTGTGTCAGGATAGTCAGCTAGAACTGAAATGCTTTTAGTTCAGTGCAGTTCAAAGTAGCGTTATCTTCATGACCTTCATGTGTATACACGGTATTGGGGCCAAAGTTCACCAACAAAGGCTTATGCAAAACTTTAAATGCCAACAACCGCACTTAATAAAAGGATCTTAAAAGAAAGAATAAACTGTCAACAAGATTTGTGCATGAAATATTGCTTCTGAGCAAAGCTCAGCGATGTGGCTGCATTTGATGGAAAATAGATAGTGTGTGTGTGTACGTGTGTCTGAATGTGTGCATGTATGGTGTGTGTGTGTGTGTCTGTTTGTCTGTCTGTCTGTGTGTGTGTGTGTGCACGCCGCGCTTGTCCCCTAGAGCCCATAAAAGTGTGTGTTTGCCTCGTCCACTGCTGTATGGTGAGGTGACGAGTCATGTGTGTGACCATGTGATGTTTAAGTCTGGCAGAACAATGAGCAGTAGCCAGAAAGGCCACAGAGAACTTCCTCTTTCTGTTTAGTACCTTAAAACACCTTCATCTCTCTCTCTCTCTCTATTTATCTGACTCTCTCACTTTCACTCACTGTATCGCTAATTCACACTTTGTTTTTGTCTCTCTCCCTCTTTCCCTTTCTCTATCTCTCTGTCCCTCTCACACTTTCACTCACACTGTATCACTTATTCACACTTTCTCTCTCTCTGTCTGTCTGTCTCGCTCCCTGCCTCTTCCTCTCTCTCTTTCTCTCTCTCTTTTCTCTGCCTCTCCCTCTCACTCTCTCTGCCTCCCTCCCTCTCTCTCTCTCTGTTTGACTTTTGACTTTTTGCCCTGTCTTTGTCTCCTCCCAGTGTTCATTAGTCTGACTGCAAAATGATTCATTTACATTATGCAGAGGACTCAGACTGACCCCAGATCAGTCTGCATGTTAATGCACAGCGCTAGTCTGTGACCCCAGATCAGTCCACATCTTAATACACACCACTATTCTCTGACCCCAGATCAGTCCCTATTTTTCTTCTATTTGTTTTGTTTGTTGTTTTGATTGTTCTGTCACAGGCCTTGTCGCCATCTTTTTCCTCCTCTCTTCATCTTTGTACTTCCTTTTCACTTTCCTTTTTTTTCCTTCATTTCTTCATCTGTGTGTCTGTCTGTCTCTCTCTCTCTCTCTCTCTCTCTCTCTCTCTCTGTAGCTCTCTGCCTGTCTCTCTGTCTGTTTCTGTCTGTCTAATTAAATGTTTGTGTATGTCTGTTGTTGCCAAAGCGTGACCTATTTGGCTGTTAAATTTATGACTGAACATGTTTTTAGGCCCTAATAGTAATAATAACAATGATGCCTTTAGCAAAGCAACAAAGAAGCAATACAGTAAATTCTGTTGGGTGTAGTGTATCCAACCAGTAAACAACAAATTCAAAACCCTCACCAATTTAATTCTGACTGTCTATCTGTCTGTCTGTCTGCCTGTCTGTCTCTCTAGAGTATCTGTCTCCACTGGAGCAACCACAGGGCTGGCGACACGTCGGGGGAGAGATCGCCACCTCCTAAGGGCTCCCAAGTGACCTGGGGACCTAAACACCCTCATACACTTTCTTCAAACACACACACATAAACAAAAAGAACACCCCATCAGCCATCCCACACCTCTCACATTCCAGTGTCTAACACAAACAAACACCCCCACACACACACACACACTCGCATTACACAAAAAAATACCTGCATCCCACTTCACCGCAGGGCTATTACAGCAAGGACCCAGACAACAATGTCAGTGTTGTTGATGGTGATTGAGGAAGACGAGGATGACGACAAAGATGATGAACAATGAAGATGATCATCAGGAATAGAAGCTCATGCCATTTGTAGATGTCACTTGATGATACTTTCAACGCATCACCGGGGCGGGACTTTGGCTGTTATCATGCCACTCCATTGGTTGAAGAGGTAGAACAGCAGGACTGCGATTGGTTTGTGTTGCCCTGGTTTGAACAAATAGTGGTCAAAAACGTGGGTGTGGGGGGTTTTGGTCTATGCTCAGTGTTGTATTGGCAAAACGGCAAAGGCAGCAACATGCCACCCGATTGGTTGCCATTGGGGCCAGTGTTACAACATGATTGGACAAAACGTATTTCACATGCTGCTAGTTTTGATTGGCTGACAGTAAGGAAAAGGGTGCGGGGGTTGCTCAATCTTATCCACTAGCTCCTGTCTAAGGCAAAACTAGAAAATTATTTTATTTTTCTGAAATGTGCCCAACTGACAGAAAGATGTACTTCCAGCCAGTAATGGACTCAAATGGCAACTAAAACTCAACAAAACAAACACCAGTCTGGCACCAAAATGAGTAGATTTGGTGATGGGGATGAACGTTTAAAAAAAAAAAAAAAGAAAGTTCTATTATATTATAAAACAATCTATCTTGAGAGATTTTTTTTATCTCTGAAAACTAGACCCAGTGTACAGGACTCCAGTTCAGCAAGCACTTGCCCCACTAAATAAACGACCCCTAGACATTACAATGCCTTACATGAAGAGGTGGGTCTCCTGTGGACTCCCACATTTTAAGGCAGGGGAAACAGAACTCTGTGTGTCAACCAGGGGAAGCCTTGAGTTCTCAGTATGAACAAAATTGGCTCATCTGAAGAATGGAATAACACAGCGTTATCTTGTATGTGTTCTGAAAGCTGTGTGTGTGTTTGTGTGTGTGGTTTTCTGTGAGTGCAGTACCATGTGTCTCCAACAGATGGCAATGGTGTGTAGTGTCAGTATTCTGATGCTGAGATGGAGGGCTACTTAGCATGTGCATTTGCTTGTGCACTTATCTCATTGGGAGTGTGTATCTGCGTGTATAGATGTGTAAATGTGTTTGTGTGTGTGTGTAGGAGAGAGGGCATGTAGTTTGTTGTGAGAATGTATGCATGTGAGGGGGAGAGAGAGGGACAGCACACACTTGTCTGTGTGTGTGTGTGTGTGTGAGAGAGAGAGAGAAGGAGAAAGAGAGACAGCATGTGTGTGTGTGTGTAATGAGTGGGCAGGCATCGCTCCCCCTCTCCCATTAGTAGAGATCTGTGCTGGGCCGTGAGTCTCCCAACACAGCTGCACACTGGAGCAGTGGGATCAGGACGGATTATTACCCGTGTGTGTATGGACCTCAGACCTGCTAGTGTAGTGCAGTCTGCACACACACTTGCAATCTCAATCGCTTTCTTTATCTTTGCTCACACACTTTAGTGTGTGCGTCTGTGTGTGTGTTTATTTTCTGTGGGCTTGGCATGGTGTTCCGTTCTCATCTGGTTAATTTGAGTGAATCCCGTTGCTGCTATGACTACATCATACTGACAGCTGTGTGTTTGTCTTTGTCATAGTTGCTGTTAATAAATTTCCCAGTCTGTTTGCATTCTGGAGACTTTTAATTGGCTGCTACTTTAAGATGCCCATGCCCTTGACAAACACACACACACACACACGCATGCACAGGTTTTGCTGTATGGACATCCTCTTTGTCACAGTCATAATCTCTTTCTCTTTGTCTTTCGCTCTGTCATGCACACACCTGTCCAATCCATTCAGCAGAACACACACTCACACACACAAATGTATTCACACCAGTACGCACTCAAATGGTGTCTATCTTCTGAAACAGATTTACACTCCCTATGTCCATCAGCTTAGTTACACACACACACACACACACACACACACACACTGGCAGGTCAGTCCAATCCTATCTGTGGTTAAAGCTGGCAGTAGGTCTGCAGTGCTTTGATGTTTTTCTGTTCTAACTCTAAATGGGAGCAGAGCTCCTGGGGACTAGAGTCTCAGCCTCTCCGCTGTCCACCTCCCTCCCATGGCTCCCTCTCTGCATTCACAACCATCCGCTCCGCTCTTCACCTCCTGTGTGTGTGTGTGTGTGTGTGTGTGTGTGTGTGTGTGTGTGTGTGTGTGTGTGTGTGTGTTCGTGTTCTCTCTCTCCCTATTCACTTCTGACAGTCTGTGTGTCTCTCTCCCTCTTTCTGTCTCTCTTTCCCTTTTCTTCTCTTTCTGTAGCTCCCTCTTTTGCTTTCTCCCCCTGTTTGTCTTCCATCCTCTCTGCTATCTCTCTGATTCTCCTCTTTCTATTTCTGCCTCTCTCACTTTTCCCTTTTTTCCCTCTCTCTCTTTCTCTCTCTCTCTCTCTGCATCCCTTTCTACCTGTCTCTTCCTTTCCCTCCCTCTCTGTCTCTCTGTGTGTCTGTCTGTCTCTTCCGCGGGCTGCCTGTCTGCTGTACAAGCGTATGGCTGAATGTACCAGAATGTATTTCCAAGCGGGGAGCTTGAGACAAGTGTTTTCGCTCGACAGCAAGAGCAATTTCCCTTCCAGTCCACTCTGATTCAGATCCTCACCTAAAATTGTCACAAAAGTCCACTTCTTGGAAAAAAAAACCCAAAGGGAGCACAGACATTGGTGGCCGAACCTCCTACTCTGCTGTGTTTGAGAAGCTTCCTGTGTGAGGTTTACAGTTCCGACTGATTCTGAGTGTTCCAGTCGGGGAGTTTTAGGGAAATTTGTGGCATTCCTTAGGGTGAGCAAAAGCTCCTTTTCTTTGTTTTAATCGTGAGGGAATCTAAGCCTGAAATTATAAAAATAAAATAAGTAAAAATAAAAAAAGAGCATTCGTCTGTGGTCTGCATTAAATGTGTAAATTATTGCCCCAGTGTCGTTTTTAACTAAACGCTCTTTGTAGGCAAAACTGACTGAAAAAATACTTTAATTTATTTTGTTTTTTTCTTTGTTTTTCTTATTTTCAGTTTTTTTTCCTTTCATTGTTTGTTTTGTTTTGTTTTGTTTTTGGCATAAATGATGGAAGTACCAGAAAATTCTATTGTAGTGTAACGTTAGGCTTAGTTTGTTCTGTGTCCAGAATGCTGGGGTGGGATAGGGTGGGTGGGATTGGGGGGGGTGTTGACATGATGATATGGTTCTGTTCTCTTCTGTTCGTTTTGTGTGAGGAGGGATGAGGTGGGGATCAGGGGTGACGAGGGTGGTGTGGGTGACAGAGCCATGAGTTAACAGCACATGTCAAATGAAGGCCTGCCATGGTGCAATTTTTTTCATCCAGCTTCTGACATGAATTAACAAAAAAAAACGATAATGAGGAGCGAACAGATAGTTTTATATCTAAAACGTGTGATGGTTGAACTAACCAATAAAACAAGTCATGTAGAGTATTACATTGTAACATATTTTAAATAAAATGATATATTGATTCAAAACTGAGTCAGTTTTTAAATTATTATTATTATTATTGTTGTTATTGTTCTTGGGTGATTACTGTGTTCCTCTGTCTCCTTCCTGTGTGTATGGATCAGTATGTAGGCTCTAATACTCCTTCCTGTGAGATCTGTAGTTCAGACAAAACAAAATAAAATACAGTAAGTATCATGACCAAACAGACACAGTCAGTAGAGAGCAGGGACACATTGTAGCTCAAGGTATCTCGGTGGTATGAAGAGACAGAAGAGCATATGATAAGCATAGAATGGCTACGAGGGGGCAGACTATTGAATTCTGTTACTTTAAATGCCCAGATACTTTCACCCCTTTGATTTTATTTGTGTAAAATCTCAGCGAATGTCCATTGCTCTGAGTACCCACTGGGTACTTGGTCTGCAGCGTAGTGTAGTATTGATGATTTTATGTTGTTAAATTGTCTATACTATCTATAATAGTATAATAGAATAATATGTAGTTCCTTTCCTTTTACCCTGTGTATACAACATAGCTTATATTTGTGTAAAGTCTCAGAAAACATTCATGGGTCTGTCTAACCTCTAAGTTTGTGGAGGTGTGTAGTGTAGTGATGTTGATTATTTCTGTTATTACATAGTCAGAATATTATGTGGATCCTTTTACCCTGTGTATACAAGATACATTTGTGTAATATCTCAAAGGATGTACATCAGTCTGTCTACCCACTAGGTTTTGTAGATCTGTGACGCTGATTACTTTTGTAACTATATTGTCTTCAGAATATTATGTGGATCCATTGTATATGATTGTGGATGTGTTATTACTGTAACTAGAGAATGTAATTCCAGGGAATTACGAGTGCATGAAAATGTAAACTGCAGTTAGTTGATGTGGACTTTATGGCAAATACTTGCATTATGATATTGATAGCTAGGTTGTTAGTAGGATAGTTAAGATAGTGGCTATGGTAACTGGAGTGGTTGCTATGCTGGATGCTAGCTTAGACATATTGGTTGCTTGGTTGTAACTGTGGAAGTGATTGCTAGGTTGTTGCTAGGGTACTTGAGCTTTTTGCTAGAGTGTCCGTGGTGGCTGCTAACAGAAAAGAGTTACTATGTTAGTTGATAGTTGAATCAGGTTAATTGATATGGAAACTGCCACAGATGCTTTATTAGTTGCTATGTTGGTTGCTAGGTGGGTGATGGTTTAATATAGTTGGCTGAAGTCATATTTAACTGACCGTTGGAATGGCTGAACAGTTAAATAGTTGAATAGTTCAAATAGTTCAATTATTTCATAGAGAAATATTGTAGTGAGGATTTTTACTATGAAACGGTTGTGTATGTTGGTTGCTAGGTTGTAACTGTGGATGTGGTTGCTAGGCTGTTGTTAGGGTACTTGAGGTGATTGCTAGGCTGTTGCAAGGGTAGTTATAGTGGTTGCTAGCTTGTAACATTGTAAGTGGTTGCTAGGTTGTCACCATGGTGTCCATGGTGGCTACTATCAGAAATAAGACTTACTATACTGGTTGGTAGTTTGATCAGGTTAATTGATATGGAAACTGACATAGATGCTTTATTTCATTTTATGCTGCTATGTGGGAGGTGATTTAATATAGTTGGCTGAAGTCATATTTGACAGCTGACTGAAGTTATTTAGTTTTTAAATGGTGAAATTATTTAATAGAAAAATACTGTAGTGAGGACTTTTATTTTGAAACTGTTGTAGGCAGAAGAAACAGTTAACCGGAGTCACAGATGATGATGTTTTACGGTTGGATACTTTAAATAGTTGAATAGTTTAAATAGTTAAATTGTTTAATAGTGAATTAGTGAGGGCTTGTATTGTGAAACAGCTGCAGACAAGGGAAACAAAGGTTTTTTAATACTGACCGCTCTCAACCCTCTCTGGAGGAAACAGTTGAACAGTATCTGTAGTGTTAAGAGTGCCAGATTGTATACTTGAGAAAGTTTGGGAAAGTGAAAGTTGGTGCACCTAGCCTGAAGAGCTGGCACAAGATTTGGCACTAATTGCTTAATGGTCCTATTGTGATGTCATCAAGCCCACTGTTAAGTCTATGGGAGAGATAGTTTCAATAGTTTTTAATAAATAGTTTAAAAAGTATAAAAGTTACAAAGATAAAAATACAAAGCATACAAGCAATAAGTAAGACCTGCACAATGCACTTTGAATTAAGTGTCTACATTAGGTGGTTGAAGCCGCATTAAGTCCCATTAGAAGAAGAAGACTTTGGATAACAGTAGAGTGCATTTTCATGCACTCTAATTATATAGTTTTCAGAATATTATGTGGACCCTTTGTATATGAGGCACATTTGTGTAAAATCTCAGAGGATTTCCATTAGTCTGTCTAACCACCAGGTTTTGTGGATGTGTGTAGGGTAGTGAAGTGTGACGGCACCCAGCGGAGCCATCAGTGTTGTTTGGTTAGCAGTAGGGCAGAAGAGAGGCGAGCCTGTTGGCTGGGTGCTCGCCTATACTCGCCTCGTTGCAAAGCCCCCATGCTGTTCTACATGGCTAATTAGCACCACTTATTTATTTCCCAGATGGGAGAAGGGTCATTGCAGGACAGCTACAGCAGACTGAACATTCATGCCTTTTAAAAAGAGCCTGCAGGGGGACCAGGCAACGAGTGAGCGGTGAGCGAGTCTCTGGTCCCTCTGATAGAGGATGGAACAGGATGATGGTGGTGGTCAGTGTAACATGTTCCAGGTGTTGCCACTTGTATCTATATTTGTCGAGTGTACAACAGTATTTGAAGAATTCATTTGCAAAAACAGATGTCTACCTTTTTCAACAAATGTTTACATTCAAAATAATCCTATTTGAGAGAACTGAAATTTACAATTTTTTTTTTACTATAAAAATTTGATGAAATGGATGATAATACATTATCACAAGGCAGAATCCAAGCCATTTTGGGAGCATGAAATGTTTTTGTGGACTACTTAAACCAAAATGCTTTACTTATTGTTAACAAAAAAATGTGAGCATGAATTAGAGGCCTTTGCTTTCATTCACTTCATGAAATAGAGGCTTTTCTTTCATTCACTTACTTAGTCCTGTGGTCCATCACCCAGTGTATTTAGACAGGAATGTGTGTGCTTTTGGCTACCACACTTACGTTTTAAACTTCACACATTGTGGAGATGCATAGGAGGCCAAATGTTTGGCAGCCAAAGAGGCCATAGTCAGTCTTGGTCAGTCTTGCTGGTCAATGAGCTGCCATAATCAGAGTCTGCCCCCATTTCTCCCTGTCCCCAGTGACCCATCCATCAGCTCCTGATCATCCGTACGACTCTCCTCTGGGGGGATGGGGCTGTAAAAAACGGGGTGATCATCTTGTCGTCTCCGGCACTTCCGTCTTTGTCGAATCAGCATCTTTCCAAGCCAGAGCCATAACCTAGCTCTATTCTCTGGAGTTGCATACATCTAAAAAGAGCTCTGCTGGTTGCCTGGGTTGATAGACCACAGTAGCTTACACAGGTGTGCTGACAGGTCTAAAGAAACCACTGATTTGGATAAGTCACAGTAAGAAGACCTTATAGAGTTTGTCACAATTAAATAATTGCCTGAATTATTTGAGAACAATCAATCACTTTAATAACAAATATGTTTTATTCCAATGTTCAATGCTTGGGACATTTAAATAAATCTATAAGTGTGTATGTGTGTGTTTGCGTGTGTGTGAGTCTGATTGTCTGACTGTCTGACTGTGTCACACTGACAAGGTATTGAATCCAACCTGCAGGCATCCCCTGATGGCACCCCATCTCTCTCTCCCACTCGCTTTCTGTACTTTTTGCCCGAACGAAGGAGGAAAAGCCTCCATATATACACATGTAAAGACATGTAGGTACGTATGGGCAACTCTACGGGAAGTGGACTTTTTGTCACATTCATAACACCATTATGATGCCATCCCAAAATGCCATGTGAATGATTAAACATTACATTTTTTTTTTAATTTCCTCTATCTAATGAGGGTTATACTTTAGAAGAGCTATAAAATGAGTAGAAAATCTGAATTGTTATTCACAATTATTTGTAATTATTATTGCATGTTCGCGGTGGTCTTAAGGTTCCTTCACACCTGGAACAATAAAATATATAAAGATAACTGTAACTATAAGAATCCACACTGACCAACGATAACATAAGTCTGTTCTCATGTGAATGAGCTTACGTTTAAAAATCTATGGTTTCTGATTGGCTGTCAACCTTTCATAGTTCAAAAAATCGATCTCAACAATATCTTTGCACATGTTGTTGTCGTTATAGTTGTGGTGTGGATGTTGTCATTCATATTAATTGGAGCAATGTTTATTTGTCGTTATAATTAGGGTTTTTGGTGTCCTTATTTGTCGTTATAGTTATAGTTATAGTTAGGGTCCTTGGTGTGAACGGCCATTAGAGCACATACAAATATGAACAAGCAACAATGTGGGTAAATTTATGCAAGGAAAAGAATCAAAGTTGTTTCCACCAACACAACTCGCTCTTCAGTCTCAACCATTAATGGGTGATTAACATTGGATAATTTTGTCTCACACACATTCTTGTATTTTTTGCCCAGTACCCTGTTTAATGACGCAAACATAATTTTCTGCATAATTTTCCTCCTGATAATTAAACATTCTAAAATATTACCTGCCTTGATGAAGTTGAAAAAATAATCGTTAGAGTAGGGAAATGTGCCAAGAAAAGAATTGCATCACATTAACCGAGCTCGGGTGTCATAAAACCCTGATAATAACTGCTATTACAGGTAAGAGGGTTTCTCAAGCAAGCTTAGGCCAGCAGCTTAGACCCAGCACCACACAAACCCTCTGAGTCAACATTACATACCGGTATATTAAGTACCTTTCATTTCCCTGGCATTTTCCATTATATTACGAGTCTCATGGGTAATTCCAGCATTATGGATGTGACAGAACGTGAACATTATTTAGACATTTTGCACAATTTTCCAGAATACAGCAAATTCGCCTATTCAAATTTTCTTAAATCATTTAACAGAAAATTACCACTTTGCATGAAATTGCCCTCACATGCAGTCATGGTCCCATAATGCTCTCCTGTCGTCTGGACTGCTGTTTGGTGACCCCACTGGGATCTGTGTGGGCAGCCTCACAGAGTGTCATAGACAGGACAGGGGCACACAGGGGGCAGCCTAATGAACTGATCTGAGGTCAGTGTGCAGACGGAATGGATTCCGGAGCAGGGCTAGTGGGTGGCACTCTGCTCTAGTTTTGAACTTTGACCCACCTCCCTTGGCGCTAGAGCAGCCAATCAAAGAGGGCCCATGTGGTGAGAGTGGAGAGTGGCTTCCGTCAACCTAATCAGCTCTAATGAACAGGACATCAATCAGTCTGGAGCACCACACACACACACACACACAATCCTTTTCTCTCTCTCCCTTTTTTCCTTCTCACTCTGTTCATTCTTTTAAATGTTATCCCTCCCTCTTGTGGCATTTCACTTTGTGCCATATTTCATGAAGAATGTTTATATCCCATCTTTTTACAGTCCCTCTCTCTTTCTCATGCTCTCTCTCTCTCTCTTTCTTCTCCCTCACTCATTCATCCTAGTGGCCCTCTCCTGATCATGTCAGATCCATCGACCAGGCAAATCTTAGGCCGGTAATTAAAAGGCATCGATCTGCTGCCGGCTGCATGCCATGAATCTGGAGTAACGCAGGTTAAGAGTGTGTGTGTGTGTGTTTGTGCGCTTGTGTGGTTAAGTGTGTGTTTGTGTGTCCACGTGTAAACACAAGTACATGTGTGTAAGTGCATGCTTTCACAGACTGGATGTTTGTGTTGTGTGTGTGTGTGTGTGTGAGGAATTAGATGCCTGTATCCGGTAGAGGTTTGCAGCTTTAAGGTCACTGTGAGCTACAGAGCATGGGTGTGTAAACGTGTTCACTCAAATAGCCTTGAGGCTGTCTAGAATCTAATCAGGGAAAGAGCATGACTGTCACTAATAACAGCGCAACATTCTACAGTCTTCACCACAGTCATTAACACAAACTGAGTCTGACATTCTCTCTCTCTCTCTCTTTCAGTTAGTTTTTGTTTTTTAGTGGGTTACGTGTTTTAAGCGATGCAGGCCTAATTGCAAAGAAAGTCACATGCAACTCCAAAACCTACATTGATAGGTTTGATAATCACTTGATCATTATGGTCATCCAATAATAATTAATAAGTAGCATTTCGTTAGGACAGTAGAGGGCTTATTGGAGAGGTTTGCTTGCACACTTTGACATGCACTTATTGCACTTATCAATAAAATATTGTTAATAAAATATTGTTAACAAATGTCTTGTGAGAAATACATCAAAGATCTGCTCCAAGAAGTGGGGGTACTCTGTACCACCGCATCCAACGCCCTGGACAGAAATACACACACATGCTCATACACACAAACATGCACCACACACACACACACACATACACACACACACACTTGGCTTTTGGTTTAATTATAAACACCCCATTCCATGTAGTCTCTGTTGTTCTGTTGACCACACATTGATGCACACTGACCAACAGAAGCCTTCCCCTCCCTCTCTCTATCCCTCTCCCTCTATCTCTCCCTCAGTCTCTCGCTCTGTCCCTCGCTCTCACGGCTCATCTCTGCTCTCCTCTTTCTTCCAACTGAGTGAACACAGTAAATCTGTGAAGAATGCCAACGCTGCACATTTAAAATGCAGCCGAGAGAGAGAGAGAGAGAGAGAGAGAGAGAGAGAGAGAGAGAGAGAGAGAGAGAGAATTACGCCACTGGACGAATGGACGGTTGGCACACACACACACACACACACACAGACATGCTCACGCATGCCCACACTCACTCACACACATACACACACACATACCCCATTGACACAGTGACTGATTGGCACAGTGAACCTCCAGCACAGAATGGTGTGTGGATGCTGACTGACAGCTCAGCAAGGCTAAATCCAAAGCTGAATACACACAATGACAGATGGTGGTTATGATTGTGAGTGTGTGTGTCTGTCTGCTTATAAGGGTGCACAGTGCAACTATATTGTGTGTATGTTTGTGTACGCACATCTCAACTACTCTGTATATGAGTGTGTATGTGTGTGGGTGTGTTTGCATCTTTCTGTGTCTGTCTTTGTGTGTGTGTTACGCTGATTATCCACCACCTGTCATTTTTGATGAGGTCTATTCTTTATCCTGTTCCTGTTTATTTCGTGCCCTGGTATATTTGGAAGCATGATCTATTCACAGCTACTGAACTAGGTTTTTTATTTGTCATGTCCAGTTTCTCTGTGTCTGCTCTTCAGGTGATGCATGATTTCACTATGTGCAGCATCCTGAAAGTGCATAACAAGTGCACAGGAATGTGTCCATGGATAACTATTTGGTACAGTAACTGCATCCCATAATACTCCCCTTTGAGAGTTGGCATGGGTTGTGCAAAACATTTAGATGTAGTATGGAGTCTGTGTTTGTGTGTGTGTGTGTGTGTGTGTGTGTGTGTGTGTGTGTGTGTGTGTGTGTGTGTGTGTGTGTGTGCAGTGTATGCCTGTATCCTGTGAGGTTGTTGATGAGAGCTAGTGGGAGCTGCTGTGCTTTAGACACTGCTGGCTGGCTGCACCCATAAATCGCCCCAGTCAGAGACACTGGCCCTTCTCTTCACCATTCACTCCCTCCCTCTTGGTCTCTCTCTTCCTCCTCCTCTCATCCCTCTTTCAGCCTCTCACATCGCTCTCCCTTCTCTCTCTATCCCTCTGTCTTCATCACACACACACCCACTTCCCTCCTCCCCTAAATGAGTGATCAATTAAAGGCCTCTACTGTTGGCAACGTACGTCAGCATTTTCCCCTTCGCTCTCTCTCTCTTCTTCTCATTTCCTTTTATTTCTCTCTCTTCTCTCATCTAGTTGTTGTCACTCGCTCTCTCCGGATCTTTCTTTTCTTTTCTTTTCTTTTTTTCTTCATTTTTTGCTCTCTTTTTTCCCCTCACAGAGAGCAGCTGATCAATGACTCACGAATGAAGAGAGCATTGAAACAGTATAAAAGAATATTTTATTTAAGACTTAGATGACATCAAGTGTTCAACGCATGTGTCTTTGAGAGTGTGTGTATGTGTGTGTGTGTGTGTGCAAAATGGAGCCTAAAGAGGGGGATGCACAGTCGTTTGTTTACCACCATTAAAATAGTGGACCTGTTGTCACTCAGATCAGTTTCAAGACTTTGAACCCCTCAGTGTCTCCAATGTGTCAGCAGTACAATTGTGTCAAACAAGGCTTTGCAAATTGCTGGCGGATGATAGAGGAACGTTCTTTCACACAAATATTGATGTCCAAGTTCTAACAAATAAGGAACAGTTCCTGGTAGAGACAACACATAGTGGAAATGAAAGAAAACGAGAAACAGAAAAAAGAGAGAGCAGAGTCAGATCAGTGGAACAGAGAGATTGATAGAAAGAGAGAGAGAAAGAGAGAGAGAGAGGAGCTATAACATAGCAACATTAGCCAGGACATGAGTCACATGAGCAGTTTGACATGTACACACGGCACCATCTTCTATGAAACACACACACACACACACAATAGACAGTGCATCACCCAAACACACACACACACAGACACACATATATATGTGTGTGCAGATATGCCGTGCTGAGAAAGAGAGCAATATTGATGCTTCATTAATGCATATCCCAATGCAGCAATCTGAGTTCATTTAGCCTTTCTCTGGGGAAATGGAGACGATGTGAGGAGAATAGATCTGACCACATAAACAGTGATGCCCAGGACTAGTAGGACCAATAATGCTCAAAACCAGAGACCCCCAGAGATATGACAATGAGACAGATCTACAGACAGACTTGAGATGGTCAGACCTGAATTGATTAATCCTATCAATGATCAATTGAAGGGCAAAAGAAGGTATTTTGGAAAGGGGGGGGGGGGCATCACTGGCAAAATTGTATTTCATAGGGTCGCACTGTAATGGAGTCAGTGTGTTGTCACTCTCCATGGTAAGCTGCCAGTTATGGCAACGTCTGTGTGTATATGTGTATGCTCACTCAAGTGTCTGTGTGTGTATGTGTGTATGCTCACTCAAGTGTCTCTGTGTGTGTGTGTGTGTATGTTTGTGCTCACTCAAGTGTCTGTGTGTGTTTGTGTGTGTGTGCTCACTCAAGAGTCTGTGTGTGTGTGTATGTGTGTGCTCACTCAAGTGTCTGTGTGTGTGTGTGTGTGTGTGTATATGTGGACTCGCTCAAGTGTCTGTGTGTGTGTGTGTGTGTGTGTGTATATGTGGACTCACTCAAGTGTCTGTGTGTGTGTGTGTGTGTGTATATGTGGACTCACTCAAGTGTGTGTGTGTGTGTGTGTATATGTGGACTCACTCAAGTGTCTGTGTGTGTGTGTGTGTGTGTATATGTGGACTCACTCAAGTGTCTGTGTGTGTGTGTGTCTGTGTGTGTGTGTGTGTGTGTATATGTGGACTCACTCAAGTGTCTATGTGTGTGTGTGTGTGTGTATATGTGGACTCACTCAAGTGTGTGTGTGTGTGTGTGCATGGAGGAGGGCAACCCTTTATGTGTTCATTACGGCACAGGGGATCCTCTTGCTCAGTGACTTGCTGCTCAATCGCCACATCGATCAATCGTTATTGTTCCCCTTCGAGAGGAGCACTGGGCTGATCAGTGGGCCGGTCCGTGCGGCCAGAGCAGATTTAAAAGATCAGTGTATTGACCACTGGTCAAAGGTCAGGGGGAAGATGACAGGCACCAAGCGCCCTAGCTCAAAGGAACATTTTAGGGCGGGGTGGAGTGTGTGTGTGTGTGTGTGTTGGAGGAAAGGGGGGTGGTTGTGAGAATGATCTGAAAGGGCTTGAAGTAGTCGATTTACTGAGAATAGGATGCACTGCTGTTTGTTAAACACACTAATTGGCTTCCTCTTCTGTGTGGTGTCTGGATTGTAAGGGTCTCCGCTTGTTGTTGTTGGCAGCATTGCGGTTTTTAAAATTGTGAATTAAAAATTCGACCTTTTTGTTGTTGCCTCCACACATCGGTGGCACAGTAGCCTGTGGAATCACCAATGGATTTTAATGAACGGCTCCAAGAAAATAGACTTGAATCGTAATCAACAGGCAGCCACAGAGTTTGGCGCTGGTGTGTGTTGTATTGAAAACAATGGAACAGACTATTGAAAAGTGTGGCACTCCGCACAAGGCTTTAAGAGCGCAGTGCAGGCAGAGGTCAGTCAGTCAGTGTCTGAGGATGCAGCCTCTTTTCCCCTTTTATAAAATATAGATGGGATGCCTACCTTTGTGCTGCTTTCACAGTACAGACAGAGGCGGAAACAAAAAGATGAGATGGAATAAGAGAGAGAAAAAAAGAGAGCAAGAGAGAGAGAGAAAGAGGGAGGGAGTCCATGAGAGACCACCACCAATTTTAAAGCCATCACAGGCAATTACCACAGACATGGCTCCAGAAGTCATTGTTAATGTGCACACACTGCTTTAAACATCTCTAATGCAAACTCCCTAAAAGGGAAGCAACATTGTAATGTACAAAAGTGGCCTCTTTCACAACAGACTAGTGTCCAGCCATTTTGTGCTACTGGGTGGAAAAGGTACAAAGAAAAATATATGATAATAAGGAAATTTTGTGTGTCAACATCAGAAAAGAGGTTTTGGTGCTTCATCCCCCTGCCTCGTCTTCCTTTAGCCCTCCTCTCTCTCTCTCTATCACTCACTTCCCTCTCTTTCTCTCTCTGTTCTCTTGCTCTCTGATGATCTGTGATGGATACGGCCATCTCTCAATTTTTAGATGGGCCTCTGCTATCTTATCCATCTCCTGCCGTGGCCCAATCTCCCTCATCCCAGTAAATGTTGCTGACTTTTGCCTCCTGCTTTAACGTATTTATCTGTCTCTGTCCACCCTCAGCCGACCTCCTAAGGCCTCTCCCCCCCTCTCCGCAGCCCCTGTGTCTATCTCTCTTCTCCATCTCTTCTCCCAACTCATTCTTTTATTTCTTTCTTTCTTCTCTTATCGCTCCATCCATCCTTATCTGCATCCAGGTGGGAGACATGCCCCCTTTTTTTCATTTGCCCTTTTGTTCCCGTCCTCCTACCCTCCTCCCTCTTTCCATCTGTGTGTGTGTGTCTGTGTGTGTCTGTGTCTTTGTGTGTCCAATCGATACCACCCTCTGTCGTACATGTCGTCTGGACATCTCTGTTAGTGCTCCAGTTCCAGTCCGTGCTCCTGTTCATCCACTCATTGTACCCTCTGTCTCTCTCTCTGTCTGTCTCTCTCTCTCTCTCTCTGTCTCTCTCTCTCTCTCTCTCTCTCTCTCTCTGTCTCTCTCTCTCTGTCTGTCTCTCTCTCTCTCTGTCTCTGTCTTTGTCTTTCCTCTTGTTCCTCTTGTTTCTACTGCTTCTGCAAACTGCTTTCTCCTGCCCAAGCTAACTGCTGGCCCTCATTTTAGCCAAAGTAGCCTGCATGATTTGCGATTTCTAACATTAATAATAATGACGCCGAAGATGATGATGATGATGATGATTAGCCTACAGTTTTTCCCGCTGCTTTCTTGAAACCCAACAGACTGCTGATAATTCTAGAAGCCATTCAACACAATCTGCCTGTGTGAAAACAAAGGCTGGTCAGTAAGTGTGCTGTGGGTGCAGTCACAATGTGTGTGTGTGTGTGTGTGTGTGTGTTACAGTGACAATCAAATGGTTACTGTTAAAGAGCCCAGGCAGTGAGCACGAGTCCACTGTGATCCACTCTCAGCTCTGCTCCTCTCTACTCCTCCGTCTGCTGACAGAAGAGCATTTTGAGTTCATCATAGCAGAGCCACCACAGACTAACCCCACTGCGAGACTTCCGCAGAGACCTTCAACCTCTCTCCTCTTGCGTGGTTCCAGAAAAATGGCCCTCTGCCCTAGCCATAGCGTTTTTGTAGCCTCACAGCCAGTGGCACACCAACCAAATTTAGTTTCCCCATTTTGGCCGTTTCCTCTTCTTGTTTCCCCCCTCTGTGGCTCCCGGTGAATCTCGTTGTCCTCTGCTCTGCCTTCCTCCTTCTGTGGTGAGTCCTTCTATCAGATGAAGTCCTTGGAGACGGCCTCCACGAAATTGGGCGCGGACATGAGGATAGAAATGGTGCAGATGATGTTAAAGACGCTGAAGGCCACCAGACAGAGGCGGTCGATGACTGAGGCGGCGAACTTCCACTGGTCGGCCACGCTGTCGTTCTCCTCCTGCGTTCGGAAGTGGTCAGCCATGTAGCGCACCTCCTCCAGGATGGCCTGGAGCTGGGGATCGCCGCCGGCTCCACTCGCCCCCGAGCAGGAGCAGCCGCCTCCTCCGGCCCCCCCGACGCCACCTACTCCGCTGCTGGAAGCGCTGCTGGCACAGCCGGGGGTCTCCAGGCTGGGGGCTGGAGGTGGGGGGCTGCAGAACTGTGAGGGGAGGTGTGGGGGTGGGCTAGCAGCAGGGTTGCCGCTGTTGCTCCCTGGAGCGGCGTTCTGCGGGACCCCCCCTCCTCCGCCGCCGGTACCGCCGCCCACGGCGGTCCCACCGGTGCTACCCCCACCTCCGACACGGGGCCCCGTGGGGACTCCCCCCCTGGTGAGGGGTTCGGTGAGCGGGGGCGACGAGGCCGGATCGTCCAGGCTGGGGAAGCCGATGTAGAGCAAGCCAGCGTTGTTGTTGGTGCTGCTCTGGGCGTGAAGGTGCGCTGGCGCCCCCACCAGGAGGTTCTGAGGGTGCAGCGGCAGCAGCGAGGGGTGGTGGTGGTGGTGGAGGGTGTGGTTGTGCGCGGTGGCGTGGTGGTGGTGCAGGTCGGCGGTGCCCGCAGAGCTGGGCGCGGCGTTGGGTAGGCTGCCGCTCTGGGAGCCCGAGGAGCAGCGGCGCAGGTGGGGGGCGCACGGTGGGCGCTCGGCGTCCTCACCCTCCCCGGGACGCTTCATACGCAGAAACCAGGCCACCCACTGCAGCAGCACCAGCTGAACCTGTACAGAGACACAAAGAGAGAGGACAGAGGGAGAGGAGAGAGAGGAAAGCGAGAGAGAGAGAGAGGAGACGGGAGGAGAGAAAAGAGAAAATAAGAAAGGCAGACAGAAAGAGAGACAGAAAGAAAGAAAAGAGAGGAAAGAAGGAGGTGAAGGGAAAAATGACAAATGAAAAGGAACCCAATAGAAAAGAGAAAAGTAACAGGAAAAGAACAATAGATAAGAAAAAAAGAAATAGAAGAAAAGACAAAAGAAAGAGAAGATGGTGTGGAAGAAATGAAGTGAAAGAGACATGAGAGAAGACATGAAGAGAAACATGGAGACAGAGGAGACACATAAAGATGATGTGAAAGGTGTGAGCCATTGTAAATGTAATTTGATTATTACTACACATGCCACATTTAATTTCAGTGCTCGCTCCTCCCCCATATTGCACTGGCTCATTCTGTCCTATGACTAATGTGAGTAAAGTGCATTCTCATTTGGCTGCCACAGTTACTGATCATACATTACTGTTTATTTGGTTTATACTGTGCCCTCGGCAAATGTTTAGTACTGTATGTTTCCGACTATTTCACTGATTAGGTCAGCATGCCAGCGAGGCATTACGAAATTAAGCTGACCTAAAGAGGAGGGGTGCAATCCCTGAATTACTGTGCTATCACACCTCCTGCTGAGCTGAGGTCAGCCACCACTGCAAGCAGGTAATTGGTTAATAACACTTGCACAGTGTGGGGGCGACAGTTTGTTGTACACAGACAAAAAATATTAAGCCACAAACTATTTGCCAGCAGTGTTGCCAGGGTGTAAAGTAAAGGGTGGTTCTTTAGTGGAGGGTTCTGGGATGATAAATTCTGTGTTGCTAAAAGGTTTGCTAAAAAGTTCAGGCGCTGAAGTGAATTGCACATTTTAAAAGCCTTATTATGCCTGTCTACATGTTTCACTATGTTTGGCCTTTATCAGGGCAAGTGGACTAAATAAGAGACGTTGAAGCATCGCCTAGAGGCAGATTTGGAAACTGTTTTTTTTGGAAACAATGTCTTCTCTTCTCCTGATGGGAAACCCCACTTCAGATAATAAAAGTCCTACTACCACATTATTGTCCCATCCATTCACTAAACCAGCTGCTTGGTTGTGAGGATGGAAGTCTCAAATACAACACACATGGGGAATGCAGAGGCATTTTGTCTTGGTTTTCACTTAGTAATAATAACAGTTAATAACAGCAGGTGGTTGTATGGCACCCCAAGAGAGGAGAGGTTACAGCCCTGGTGGAATGAATCACAGTTCTTCCTGCTGTTTCCCACAGTCATGGCCAGTGTAATGATGAGAGATGAACCAGTGGCCACCCAGAAGGCACTTCAGCACCACGGACAGCAGCAGCTAGAGGAACACACTACAGACTACACCAGCAGGCTTATATTTGCTATCTCTCATATGTGGTTGTACTACTAAAAGTATATTTTGGGCTTTTTGGCTAAATTTAGATAGTGAAGACTGACAGGAAGCCAAACTGAGGGAGATATTGGGATGGGATCTGGAAATAACCATAGGCTGGATTCAAGCATGGATCACCATGAGCACTTAACACCCTGAATGGATCACCATGAGCACTTACACCCTGAATGGATCACCATGAGTACTTACACCCTGAATGGATCACCATGAGCACTTAACACCCTGAATGGATCACCATGAGCACTTAACACCCTGAATGGTAGACACTCCAGTTGCCACCGCCATGGTGCACCTTATTTTATGACCAACATCAACAATGACTGACAAACTCAGTTATGGAAACCAAGTCAGTCTGGTCTTTCTTTTTCTTTAATAAAGCAAACGAAAAAAAAAAATGCTACACTGCTTACTAAACAGTCTGTTTGTTTTTTTAAGCTGTAGCCAGGCCCTCTTCAATCTTTCTTTTTCTTTACAAAACACATGAAACCTAATCTTCCCAAGGTTGTACCATACTTTTGACCAATATACAATACATACAGAATGTAAGGATGTATCAGAGTTTCATAATTTGAAGGATTTCTTTCAGACAGGGGTAAACGCTCAGTGCAGTTGCTAGGTGACCGAGGATGTGTTGACACAATTTTGGTGTTTGCAGTTACTGATGCAGATGTCATAATATGTGTTCCAACAACAGCATGACTGTAAGAACAGATGTTTCTAAACTTGTTCGCACCATGTTTGGAGTTTTTTTTTCTGAACATCATCTACACAAAGCAGCATTATGCAAATATGTGCCCCTTAAGAAAAGCCATATTTTGCTTTCTCATTCACCATACTTTGGGCAAAGGGAAAGCATATGCTTACTTCAAGGCAGTGTTTGTCTGGGTAATAAACTTAATAAACCTACTACAAAATCTTAAAACTGTTGATGGTTGCTTGTGTCATGTGAAGCATATCTATCATTCCCACTAGCCTACCAGATTGTGCACTAGCTAGTTTTAGGTCAGATCTCATCTGTGCTACTTGCATGTAGTTGATAGCACACTAGTGCTCCTTCCTGCAGCTTAAACAGATTTTATTCTTTAGTATCAGTGTACTAACAGTCTTGTTCAACACAGAATCTGTCTTTTCTTTCTCTTTCATTTTTATTCGACTGTGTCTGATGGCCCATAAATATCTCAGTGCAAATGTTGGTCCATTTAAATGTTTAGTCTTGAGGCATTTATATTGCAGTGATTTCTTGGACTTTTGCCCTTTTGCTTGTTGCTGGATTATATCATATTGCATCATCCTGAAACACCAAAAAAATGATAATGAATGAAAACACAGGGAATGGACTGGAAAATGCTGACCTTAAATATAACTGCTCTTACAATGAACTGAATTCATTCACAAATAGCTGACACACAGCATATTGAGAAGAAAGTATTACATAAAAAAACATTGCCAAGACTATTTCATAAAGCCTCCGAGACTCACACACAAATACTAAGCACTTTTCTCACCAGAAGACCTAATTTGTCACACAGACAGTAGCTGTTAGACATGAGGCTGTCCCTGTCTGAGTCAGTTCATTTGAAGGCAGAAGGCAACAGAAAGAATAAGTAAGTAAACAAGTAAGCCTTTTCTAGGAGCCAGAGAGACTGAGGGCTGTGAGACTGGATCAGTGAGATGCCTCCCTAAGGTCCACTCCACTGTAAGTGAGCACTGAGAAGGGTAGAAGGTGCTGAGTTGGGTGAGTCTCATTCTAAGGGGAGCGTGATGGAGATCTGGACCTGACTCAGGTAAAACTAATGCCCGATTCCTCTAGTCCACAAGCCCTCCTCCTCCACAGGTGTGCTGCCATGCTGTGACTATGAAACATTGCAATTAAATGGGACCTTTTGGGCCACAGCAGGTGGGTGACAACCATAGTTTTTCTGTGTGTGTGTGTGTTTGTGTGAATGGATCAAAAAAGACCAACACAAAAGAAAGAACTGTAACTGCTAAACTGCTAAAGAACTGTTTCTACTAAACAATTAAGAAAGATGGCTCGGAACTTCCATCTGTCAGAACTCAAAACACTCAAAACTTCCCTTGGCCCTTCTCAGTGCTCCGCTCGGCACACTTTAAGTAGTTAGTAAACAAACACACACACACACACACACAAACACAAAAAAACAGGAAATGTATGCATCTGTTTTTCCACTCCATTTATCCAGTGTGACTCAACACTTGGTAAATCATGTCCTCTCTACCAACTCTGCCCCAAACTTCAGACTGTTGACTGTTGATTACACAGAAAATTGGCTGCCGTAATCAGCTCAGATTGAGTTAGATGAACCTCCCCAATGCTCTTCCGTACTCAACTCCATACCCAGCAGGGGTGACTAAACACCTCTTAATGGTGCATCAGGGAGGAAATTTAGATTTATTACAAATGCCTTTTTATTGTCTATGGGTGAACAGGTTGTAAAGTCACCCTAAAAAACTTGTATTTCATTTTCTATGTGAAAGACTTGGGTCAGATTGCCCCAAACATTCCACTGATTTGCATAGGCTGTGAGGTTTTTGGTGTCTCTCAGGCAAGTCTTCACTATAAAAACTGGTGCTAAAATGTCAACAAGTGTATTGACAAGTATGTGGGACAATGGGATCCAACAGCACAATGGAACTTATCAATGCATAATGAATAAAGAGTGAGACAAACCAAATTATTATTATTATTATTATTGTTGTTGTTGTTGTTTTAATTATCATTAACAGAAATGGGAGATGTCTGTCTGATGGATAACAAGTAGGATCACAGAAACAGAATATCATTATTATAGAATGTCAAAAGAGAGTGACAGAGAAAGCGTGAAAGAGAGAGAGAGAAAGAGACCTTACCCACTTGGGCATGGTGCCTCCGCTTGGGTCATGATGGTGATACTGCAGCACAACGACTGTAGCAATGACTGACATCCCCACAATGATCATTATGCTGGCAAAGTATTGCCCTGAGGGAGAAGAGAGAGAGAGGGAGGGAGGAAGAGATAGAGAGAGACAGAGGAAGAGAAATGGAGGGAGACAAAGATAGAGGGAGAGAGAGAGGGAAGGAAGAAGGGAGACAGAGAGAGAGATTGAGGGGAAAGTGAGAGTTAAGGAAAGGGAGAGAGAGAGGGAAGGAAGAAAGAGAGATGTAAGGAGAGTGAGTGGGAGGAAGAGGAATGAAGGGACAGAGAGAGAGGGGAAAGAGAGGGAAAGAAAGATGAATGTGAGTCTTCATCACCCACTCAGTAAACCCATATTGCCAGTACAAGGTGGTGAGGCTGATTGACTGAAAATCACATTGACAGGTCTGGAAAGCAAGAGAAAGAGAGGGAGACAGGGAGAGAGAGAGGGAGAGAGATAGAAACTGACACAGAGGAAGGAAGAGAAAGACAGAGACAGAGAAAGAGAGAGAGAGAGAAAGAGAGAGTGACACAGAGGGAGGGAGTGGTAGCGAGACGGTAGCGAGGAAGACGTGAGCTAAGATGCTACTGCGCATCCAGTCAAGCAATACGAATTTTGTCCCAGTGGGTGGTGCTTGGTGAGAATGGGGTGTGGATGGCTATGCACTAGGGTGTCGGCTGGTTGCAGCAGCTCAGATAGAACCAAGAGGACAGAAGGTCTTTCATTAAAACTCAGAGGCTCATCACTGGATGGGCCCAGCCTGCTCTTCTCTTAACCTCTGTGACTGCGCATCTCTCTGCTCAAGGACCCGAAACGGACGAGGTGGCCAAACCGGTGCCCGAATTGTCGATCATTGAATTCACACCCCAGTTCTCTTTGTCCCTGTCTCCTTCAATCCCATCTGCACTTGTACGCAATTACCAATTACACAATTGCACTTGCAGTGACTCTTCCCCTTTTACACACACACCACTCCATCCTCCATACTCCATCCACTCTCTCTCTCTCTTTCTGTCTCCCTCTCCTTCCCACCATGACTTGTCTCCAGCTAACAGCCTTCAGGATTTATTCAGCCAAATTACATTTAAACTCAAGCAGATGGCCCTGGTTGCCGGAGCCTGACCAAAAATGTAAAGCTGACACAAAATGGGGGGACAATTTATTCAGAAGGCTAATGACCTGTCTGTTTCAGGGTCCCAGCTACTCAAAAACACACTCAACTAAACGGACATACACACACATACACTTCCTGTCTCTCTTTTGGATGCTCACACACACACACACACACACACACACATTCCCTTTCTGTCTCTTGCACATACACTCAAACATACAATTTCCTCTCTTTTGTACACACACACACACACACACACACACAAACTCACTGACTGTTTCTCTCGCACACATGCAGAATTTTAAAAATGCCCCATTTCTTGGATCCACCAAAATCTCTAGCCACCACTGCCCCCCCCCCCCCACACACACACACACACACACACAAAACACACACTGAGTCATCTACAGCATGAGAGTAATTTAAGGTGTTAAACATGTGTATAGGAACACTCTGCAAGTCAGCATTTTTACATCGCTTCCAGGCCATTCTCTAGTGGTAAGACAAGACAAGACCATCTTTATTACTACATTATATTCTATTATTATTATTATTATTATTATTTCTTACATCAAGGCATTTCAATGTGCTTTACGGAAAGTGAAAACAGAAATATAAGATAGAGGATATAACACTGTTATGTGATATCCCACCTGCAATAGTAATCATTGAGATATAATGAATCACTGTGATTCCAATCTGCTAGCCACATTGTATTAATACACTAGGGAGGCCTTGTTCAGTGCAATCTTCACTGAAGCGGGGACATCATGTATTGTTGACCTTGACTGAGACTGAATTCACACAACCCCAGTTTTTCTGTCTGTGTTTAAAAGATACACAAGCACACACATACAGGCACACACACACAAACACACACATTTACACCCACAGAGTTCTGTCTCACCTATTAAAGGAATGGAATCTGAAGTAGCTGGCATAATCTCTGCCACCAACAGCATGAAGACTGTCAAGGACAGAAGCACAGTGATACCTGGAGGAAAAGACAGAAGGAAGCAAAGAAAAAAAAACATTTTCCTCAGTTCATTTGTATTCATGTCCTATACTGGTTTGGGTCCTAGTGTACTGGGAGTGTTAACAAAATTGAAACAGGATTACAGCAGTATTACTGACACTATACCCTAACAAAAAAAGGTCCTACAGAGGTCTATAAGATCTCTGTAGATACTTCTATAGAATGTTTCAAAATGAAAACAATCTTTGAACGCTCTGTTTTGTTCCCAAACTACTTCCGCAACATTAAGATAACATACGGAATGCTAAAACAGAAATCCTGTTGGAACAGCTATGCTACTAATAATTGAGCACTTTTGAAACTGTGGTCTTATAGTTATAGTTATAGTATAGCATCTCCACCTTGACTCTTTAATGCTCCAGTTGTGTTCTTCATACCTATAGTATTCTTACAGTACAGTAAAAGGTCCCAAAATACTATAAGATTCTTAGTAATTTTTCCTTGGGCAGTGGGCAAATCCCAATGTCTTCCCTAATTCTAAACCAATCATGCAGTTGATTCATGCCAGTTAAGTCTTTAGGGCTTAGGGCTTAGGGGATACACTGAGATTCAGCCATAGTGTTTGTTGCCTTCTTTCCACAGCTCGGTAGCTAGAAGGATCGGTCTGCAATAGCCTCTAGTTGTGTCTTCCCCAAACGACCTGGATATGATAAATTACCATTTTTCTTAGACCATGTTTTGATTCAAGCTTGCCTTCAACAAGTTGTCCTATCCTCAGAACCTGCTGATGTAGAACAAACATGGGAAAGGGGCCTGGGGTGTAATTTGCAGGATGCGGTTTGATTAAACTTGATTTCGCTCAGAGCTACTGGATGATGTAGCACGCCAGAAAGTCAATTGAAAATGGGCCATTTCTCTTCTCCTCCCAAATGCCTCCAGCCAGACCACTCCATCCCTCCTCTTCTCTTTTCCCTCTTTCTTTCTTGCCTTTCACCATCCATCTCCGTTGCCTGCCTAAATCCACTTATGTCTTGCGCTTTCCCAATTTCCCTCTCTATATATCACCCTCAGGGTTTAGCATGGGTTACGTTGACATTATAAGATGGCATCAGAGGTGCCTGATAACCTGATGCCACAGGAACAGAGGCTTTTGGATCAGCACGGCAGATTAATACCCTATTCTTACCACAGACGAAGATTAATAAATGTGCTCCTTTAAAGGTGACAACAGATAATAAATGCCCCCTTAAAGCCCTTTCCTGGGGTTGAATAATTTGCCCCTCTCTGTGGCAATAAATACAAAGAGCGGATCTTAAAGAGACGGCATCCTCACCTTAACCCCCCGTCAATACAGCAAAATATGTTCCTTTAACATCTATTAGTTCCTTCAATTAACCTGTGCAACACTGTGTTTACACAGGCCTATTGTGTCAACACTGGCAATAATTAATTTACACTAGCATTTGGGCGCTCAAAATGATGGGGCCGTTGTTATAGACAACTGCTTGGATTTCACTGATGTGGAGGTGGTCATGTAGCATCTCTCTCTCTCTCTCTCTTCCTGTGACCCCGATAAGACACCATCTGGAGTTCAGAAGTGATTGTTGTTGTTTTAAAGTAGGCGTTGTTCAAAGATCGGACAAACAACAATCCTTTTAAACTGATACTGCAAACGCCTACATTGGCAGAACCCACGTCTGAGCAATAACGCTTAGAGAAGAGACCTGACCTCCAGCAAAGGCCCCTCTGCCACAGCAGATGGAGGGGAATGTCCTTTCACTCTGTCTCTCAGCCAAACGATGTCAAACCTAATTCCCTTTAGTCCTTTAATTGAGCCCCAAGGCTTCCTTTTGTCAATAGATTAATTAGCCACATAACTGTGGACTAATGCATTTACCCCGCGCGCCACTGTACTGAGATCAGCAGCACAACCGCATAATCAGTCATCCAGAGCTTTCCAAACTTTCCCTAATACCTTGCTTACTTTTTCCTCTCTCAGACTAATTTCTTGCCGTTACTTCCTTAATTTTTCACCTCTTCATCCCTTACTCTTTCCTTTACTAAGCTGCCTTGTTTCACTCCTTCCTGTAACTTTACTTACTTTCTCCATCTAGGCATGAAGACAGGATGTGCTTCCTCCTCAAGTCTTTCTCTTAATTCTTAATCTCCTTCACTTCCAACAAAAACATCCCTCTCTTTGTTCACCAAAGGGGATCACTGATTCGGTCTTCCTTTCCCTTCTCTTCCACTGGATCCATTCAATCCGCCCTCAGCTTCCTGTTTCTCCGCTTCACCACTTCACCACACTTTCCACACTCTCTTTTCTTTATCCCCCTTTCTCTCTCATCTTATCCCACTTGGCATCACCTTAACTCTTCTTCAGAAATCTTCTCTCCTGTCCACTCATCTCCTTTCCTGGATCATCAAAACATCCTCTTTCTTCTTTCCCTCTCTCTTCTCAATGCTTCCCTTCTACTTTCCTCCCCTCTGCCCTCCTCTCCTTCTCTCTTGCTCTCCTCTCCTCCTCTCTGTCTCTCTTCTCTAATCTCTGTCGTCTCGCTCAGACTCTCTCTTCTGTGGTTTTCTCTCATCTGGTCTCATTTCCAGCTCATTCCCTTCTGTTCTCCTCCTTACCTTTCATCTCTAAATCACTCACTTTCTGTCCTTCACTCCTCAGCCATCCTCTTATCCTCCTATCTATTCATCTCTTTTACTCCACATCTAACTGTTTACTCTCTCTCCTCCTCTTCTCTTCTCTCATTTTTTCCTGTCTTTATCCTTTTCTTTCACCCATCCACCTCCGTCCTCTCCTCCTCTCTTCTCTTCCCACTTCCCTTTCTTCTCTTCCAACATGCCCACCCCAACTCTTCTCTCTTCACCTCTCTTCTCTTCTCTCTCTCTCCCCTCTCCTTCTCTTCTCAACAGCTGTTCTCCTCTCCTCTCCTCCCCTCTGCTCTCCTCCCCCCCCCCCCCCCCACCTCTCTCCCTCTTCCCCTCCCCCTGCTCACCCAGAGAAATCTTCTCCCCGGAGTCAGCGGGCAGCAGGAACACCAGCAGGGTCATGGAGGAGAGCAGCATGCAGGGGATGAGCAGGTTCAGGGCATAGTAGAGCGTCCGCCGCCGGATGGTCACGACGAACGTCACGTCTGGATACGGCTCCTTACAGCAGTCGTAGAACACCTCGTTCCTGCCGCCTGGAACGCCTACAGAAAGAGGGAGGGAGTGAGATGGAAAGATACAGAAAAAAAGAGACGGATACAAGAAAAGAGAGAAGGATGGAGGCAAAAGAAACAGGAAGAGTTGTGAAGCAGGAGATAGAGAGATGAAAGTCAGAATGAAAAGATGAAAGGGAAAAAAGATTGATGGAGAAGATAAGATGGAGAAGGAAAGTTAAAAAGATAAACAGACATAGTGGTGGAGCAAAGAATAGAGAGAAATAACAGAAACAGTCAAAGGGATGGAGGGAAATGATAGAAAAGAAAAAAAAGGATGCAGGAAAGGATTGAGGGAGAATGGAGGGATGGAGGGGAAAACATAACAACAAAGAGAGGGAGAAAAGGGTAGTCAGTGTGACATGAACACTGACCCAGATAACAGCCAGCTCTGGTGCAGAGCAGACTCAGATCTGGCCCTGATGTGTCGGATCCACACCATATTTGAGAGAAACCACTGCCATATATGATTATACAGAGTGAGAGCTTTGCCACTAAAAAGGAATCTTTATATATATATATATATATATATATATATATATATATATATATATATATATGTGTGTGTGTGTGTATGTGTGTGTGTATGTGTGTGTGCGTGTGTGTTTGTGTGTGTGTGTGTGCGTGTGCACGCAAGTGTGTAGTGTGTAGGTGTATGCTTCTGTTTGCAGGTCTGTGTGCCAAGTCAGAATGACTAACTCCAGCTGAGGAGATGAAAGCTGACCCCACACAGAGGATGAGATGATGGGCAGTGGAGATCTCACTTTTATTCTTACACACACACACACACACACACACACATGCAAGAGTGCACACACACATATGTATATACACATGTAGACACACACATACACACACACACGTGCGCACACACCCCTAACACTTGGAATCTCCCTTTCATTCTCCAAGACATGCGCACACACACACACACACACACACACACACACATGCATGAGCACACACAGAGACATGTATGTACACATGTAGACACACACACACACTTAACACTTGGAATCTCACTTTCATTCTCCAACACCACTTTTTACCCTCTGCCAATAACATTTGGATATGCCAGCCAGAAGCCAGCTTGGTTTTCACACACACACACACACACATACACACACACACGTACACACACAAACATACTCACACTCACGCACATACATGCTCACGCGTACACATGCGCACGCGTACACACAGACATACTATCTATTCATTTAAGGCGCTTGACTTTCTTTTTTTCTCCTTTTCTCTAATGCGCACCAGTAAAACTAAAGCACAAAAGCAGGCGGATGAGAGGGGCTGACTACAAAAATGAGATGTAAGGGGAGGTGGAGCAGCTCAAAGAGCCGCAGATTCAGACAAGACAAAGATAAAAAGAGACCCTTGTTAGGAGAATTTAAAAAGCACATGGATTTTGACAGAATATACTTAAAAAGGGAAACACATATTCATGCCTCATTGACTTACATCAAGTTAATTGAATAGCTGTTCAGCTGAATCAAATTAAATGTACCACCATTAGATCCGATTAAACGGAGAGAAAGGGGGGAGTTGGCCGGACCGGAAAGGAAGAGTTAAGAAATTGAGAGGAGTGATAAGCGAAACCCTAGACAGTCCTCAAATCCAATCAATTACAACCTTCAGGTCTCCGTGTTTAGCCAGACAAGGCCACAGTGACCTTGAAGCCACTTCCTTTCATAAATTCTAAATAAGTTTTTTGTGCTTACCCTGGATACCAAGACGCCAGCGAAAACAACAGCTGTGTGTGCTCGGCTGATTTTTAAACCTTTCAAATCATTCTCGCTCAGCCATGTGGATGGTAGTGTATCTTTCTAAAAGCTTCTTGAGAGGGCACTTAAAGCGAGTAGCTCGAGTTCATTAAGAGTAGAGAGTACAGTGGCTTAAGTGAAAGTTACAGGAATGTGTGTATGTCAGCACAGTGACATGAGTGTGTGAGTGCACTTCAGACCTGTGAAAAGACCATACATGACACATTGTTTGTGTGTGTGTGTGTGTGTGTTTGTTTGTGTGTGTGTGCATGTGTGTATGGTGGGCCACTAACAGGGTTAACCATTTGAGTGGATTAGTGACACAAGAACCTTTATGACCACTAGGATCAGCATTTGGCAAAGCATCAGCACATCAGAAAGAGAGAGAGAGGCAGAGAGAGTGAGAGAGAGAGAGAGAAAGAGGGAGAGGGAGGTAGAGAAAGAGAGAGAGAGAGAGAGAGATAGAGTTAGGCTTACTTAAAGATGAAGTTGTAGTGAAGGGAGGGACCGTGAGCTGCTCTTCAAATAAGAGTGGAATTCAATGGCACCCGTCACCATTCACACAAGGCCCTGGCCTACCTAACCTTTACTACTAGACACAATCATGTGTGAGTTAGGATAAGGGTGTAAGAGTGTAATTTACATGCAATACAATTTTTCAGTTTGGCTTTGATTAACCAGTTCTCATTGATCCAAAGTGACTCACTACACTGCAGGAAAGACTTTTGCTTTTTTGTACTTCATACTTTCAACTCTTTTGGGGAAAATAGGTTCTTATTGTTGTAAGAATAGAGTAAGGTGTTCTTATTGTTGTAAGAATAGAGTAAGATGTTCTTACTGTTGTAAGAATAGAATAAGGTGTTCTTATTGTTGTGAGAACAGAGTAAGGTGTTATTATTGTTGTAAGAATAGAGTAAGGTGTTCTTATTGTTGTACGAATACAGTAAGAAGTTCTTATTGTTGTAAGAATAGAGTAAGGTGTTCTTTTTGTTGTAATAGAGTAAGGTGTTCTTTTTGTTGTAAGAAAAGAGTAAGATGTTCTTATTGCTACCAAGTCATTGCTAGTCTGTTTAGAACTGTGTTGTTTCCAAGATGGTTTGCTGTAGAAAATGTACTCTTGATGGGTGAACCCAAGTTAACCCAAACACAGTTAAGGTATGTAGTCGGGCAAACTGAAGGGAATTGTCTCAGATTCATCAGATGGGTGCTGTCTTTGGATTTCATCTCATTGACTTCCTGTTGTTGTATCGGCATATTTTCTTTGTTATGTATTTGTTTCATATGCGCCCTGTAAGTAACGTGGGAACTGGGAACTGAATCCAGTGTCACCACCTACCTGTCTATCTCTGTTTCCTTCCGTTTCCTCCTGTCTCTGCCATTAACAAGTTTAATTGACTCCAATAACGTTCTCTCATTTCCTCGTTCCCCGCTAATTACTGGTTTAGGCCTGCTTCCCACTGGCTGTTCCCTATTGTTCTCCCCAGCTGTGTCTCGTTTTCCCTAATGTCTGTTAGTATTTATTCCCCTCTGTTTCAGCCGCTCCTTGTCAGAGTATCAGCAAACCAGCACGCTTCACAGCTACCGGCAGGCATTCAGATCCTGACTCCCATGCCTGTTCCTCCGTTCTTGTTTTCCTGTCCCAGTTCCAGCCCGTTCCTTGTTTCCACGTCTTGTCTCCCGCTCTGTCTCCTGCATGATCACGTGCCTGTGCCGAACCCGGACCGTCCCAACCTACGCTCTGCTCTCCAGCCCTGGTTTCCGACCCATTGCCTGCCCACGACCTACGCCCTGCTCTCCTGCCCTGGTTTCCGACCCGTTGCCTGCCCATGACCGACGCTCTGCGCTCCAGCCCTGGCTACCTACCCGCCGTCTGCCCATGACCGACGCTCTGCGCTCCAGCCCTGGCTACCTACCCGCCGTCTGCCCATGACCAGCGCTCTGCTCTCCAGCTCCGGTTTCCGACTCGCCGCCTGCCCTCGACCAACGCTCTGCTCCTCTGTCCTGGCTACCCAACCCTGCCCGACCACGAGTGCTCCTGCCAGCCCTTCCCTGCTCTTCGCGCCCCCTGCATCCCCGCGCCAAGGGCCTTTTCCCCAATCCTTAAATAAAGACTATTTACAACTAGATGCTATCGTGGTCCAACCTGTCTGTTCCTTGACATCCAGAGAGGGTTGTTTTTGCACTTATTGTGTTTGAAGATGGTTACATTATCATCTCTTAAAGAACAACTTGAATGTTACACTTTAGCTCCCCTGGAGAATCCCTCACCTGATAGATCTCTCCATGTGTGCATGGTGTTATATTAACATCTCCGCCATGTTAAGGAGTAAGGACATACATGGAATTTAACTACATTTTGCAGTAGCCAATCACTCATTGATAGTTCTTTCCATGCATGTTAAATTAAGATCCCTGATGTGTTAGAGAGTACAGAGTTGCATGGAATTAAACTACATTTTGCAGTGTAGCTTGCTGGTTGCTCAACTACAATCATGTTTGATGATTCAAGCAGTTAAATTAAATTTGACATTTGAGTTTTTGACACCTGAATATTAGATGGTAATGCACTGACTATTGTCTATTGTTTAACATGCTCTCAGTTGTAGTCTCATTTCAGAGAGAATAACTTATTAGGAGCTCAGTGAGTAATCCTGCTTGATTCTACTTGGACTTGTTTCTGAAAGCCACTGGTGACACTGTAAAAAAAAGACCCAACTTTTACTGAATTAAGTATTTTCAGAAGTCATATAAACTAGGCACTTTTCAAACATAAATCTGGCATGAATCAATCCATAGCCCTGTTAGAGTTAACAGGATGCTGTCAGTAGGAAAAAGAATGAGACAATTTGATACAACATACAGCAAATAGTGAATCATGAGCTAACACTAACTGATTGAGGCACAGAAACTCACTTTCAGTTTAATTTCACTATGCTCCACTCAGTTCTCATTAGTTTTCTGTTCGTTCCGGTGTATGTCTATTACATTTTCTGGTCGTTTTTTTCCTACAGAGAGAACTCAGTGACCTCAAACTACAGGACCGGATTTCTCTTTATCCCTGGCATGGGATTACTTCTGTGGCTTATTTTTGTCATTCAGTGTAAAGTAAGTGGTGACTTTGCAAAGTTGTAATTTTAAAAGAACTTCCCCACTATGCTGAATATCTTAGCCTCCAGATTCCAAGTCCAAGTCTCCAAGGGCCATCTTCAAAAGCCTGGCCATCCACTCTAGCCCAGTAAATTGCCTACAAACCAGCTGCTGCTCAAGTGTGAACAGTGGTAACTTGAACAGTCATGCACATGGCATTGACATTGATGGCATTGATTGAGTTGAGTCACAGCCAGATGAGGTTTGTTTGACGGTACTCTGCTGATGTGAAAGGCCACACTGCATTGTGTTCAGGTGAACAGCAAAAACATCTCAAGGAGGGAGCTACATTCCAATCTTCTTCACCAGTTCCAGATGGACTGACTTTAGATGTTTAGACCTTGGGAGAATATGGTATTACAATTCAGTAAGATTTTCGCAGATATTTTCTAGACAGGACTTTTAACCTCTAATTGTTTTGCAAGTTCCATTTACAAAAAAAATATGTTTCTTCAAGTTGCACTGCAACCATTCCAACAACAAAAAAAACAATTAATGCTATTGACTTAATTACATGAATATAGTGATTATTAATTAAACCAATTTAGGGTTTAGTTCAGCTTGAGTTATGCTGAGCAGGTGAAAGGGTTTATTATAGGGGGCGCTGTAGAGCAACTGGCTACAGCGCTCAAGCTAGATGTATTGTTCCAGGTGGCAATGGGGACCAAGTTTCGGGTCCGGCCTGTGGTTATTTCTCAATCCAACTCAATCTCTTTCTCCCACTCACTTCCTGCCTGATCTCAACTGTCCTGTTAATAAGGGCTACAATTGACCATAAATTAGCCAGGTTCTCACACATACTGATCTGCTATGCAGCTCAACAACTACGCAGCTCAGTATGGCTACTAGGCCTGTCTCCATTTCTTTCCATTTGCCTGAGATAGTGAACCAATCAAATACTGGCTTTACCCCAGGTGGGCATAAAGTGTGCTTGTTTCAAATTATGCCGCCCCCACTCTGTCTCCTCTCAGCAATCATTGGTCTGATTGGTTGTAGGTCTGTCCAATGCCTGCAGAGGCATTTTGATCTACGTCCATTGATTCTGCCTCAGAGAACTGGGAGATGACAACAGCCAGCTGCATCCAGGCTGCCCATAAATTAATTTCTTTTTACAAAGTGGGTTTAGCTTGATGGGGCTCACCCACGAGGTCCCATTCGCCGTTGGGCATGTATCCAGAGATGTCGGCGTCGGTCATCTGCAAGTCCAGCAGCCAGCCATCGAACGTCCAAGAGCCGAACTTGAGCTCGCACTTTTGTATGTCGAAAGGGAACCAGCGCACATCCACATTACAGGTGCTCATGAAGATCCCTTACAGACAGTGAAACAGAGAGAGAGAGAGAGAGAGACTTTAACTATTTCTGAAATGGCATACTGCACAAAACTCTAATACAGTGATCCTGATAGAAAGAAATTATAATGAGTTGGTGTGCAGTAAGCAATTCAGCGATACAGCATTTTGCAAACAGCCTTTGTCTTTTAAACCCCTTGTACTGAGCACTATAAACAAAAAATATCAATAAAACTTGTTAAAAAGCCTGCCATTCAGCTCTGTTGTAGGTTTATCTTTGCCACCCTCCAGTCCAAATGCTTATGGGGAAAAGGATCAATTCTCATGGACAATTTAACCTCCAAAATATATCACAATAGTTCACCGTAATTTTGTTGACAATGAAAAATACTAATCACAGCAGTCATTTACATGTATGCATTTAGCATATGCTTTTATCCAAAGTGACTTACATTCATCAATTACTTCATGGCTGGTTTCCTTTAGAGCAACTTAGGGTTAAGTGCCTTCCTCAACGGCACAACATTTCCCAAACCTTCCCCAACTCTCTCTCCCTCTCCCTCATTCACTTCCTGTCTATCTCAGCAGTCCTACATGAAGACAAGAATCCCCAAATTAAAAAGTCTACTGTGCATAACCCACATCACCAGTGAAACAGATCTAGATTTAGATGTACCCTAGCAATAGCAAATAGTTTTGCTCAGCCGGTGCGTCTAGCCATGCAACATAGGGCCTCAGTAGTCTTCTACCAAGATTTGGTAGGACCAATCACAATGCTCTGTCTTTGTAGAGAGTTGTTTGGCGGGACGACAAGGCTGTGATGGTGCAAAACAAAGGCTGTGCCCAAAGAACAGGTCATTTTAATTGGCTTTGCCATCGATTTTGGAAGAGTTAGACTTGTGCTTATCTTTGAATGACTTGCGAAGAAAGCACTCAAGTCATTAGTTTCAAAAAAAGATGTATTTGCTGTTTTGCCGACGTTGCTCTGATTGGTTGTCATAGCGCTATCCTGTTGCGTGCAGAGGCAGTTTGAAAGACAACCACTGATTCTATCCCAAGGATCGAGCCCGTTCTATCAGTCATGTCCAGACTATATATTTTGATGTTCTAGTCTGGTGTGTCAGGCTAATGGTTACCATCATGAGTGAGTAAAAACCAGACCCTTGCTTATGCAACATGTAAGGTCAATGTAGTCAGCAAAATAAGAGAGCATGTTCATCTCAAATCTTTTCACTCAAATCCAATACACATCCACTCAACTCACACTGAGAGAGACAGAGAGAGACAGACAAAGAAGAGGAACACAAAATTAGGGAAGTCGATGAAAAGGGAGAGCTGCAGAATAAGAAGTGGGTGAGTGGCAGGGAAAGAGTAGGGTGTTCTGATCTGAACAGAAGATGTCACAGACACAAGAACAGACAAGAACAGAGTCACCACTGCTGCACATCGTCACATGCACAGAGGGGAGAGAATGACGAAGGAACAACTCTGAGAGAGAGAGAGGGGGGAGAGGGAGAGAGGGAATAGATAGACAGAAGTTTAAGGTCAGACAGAGAGAAATGAACAAACACAAAGAGAATTGGGTTGTTATTCCAGACTGAAGGGTTTTTAATCTGCCACTCAGGATCTGTCGCTCTTAATGTCACCCTTCCACCCCTCTGCCTGAGGCCAGCCAGGTCCACACCATAGTCTGATTCATGATTCTATTTCACATCCAAGCAGACAGTTTAAACCAAGATATGCAAGACAATTATTTTCACACACACACACATACACACACACACACAAATGCATCGTGCACATACACACACACATGTGCACACACGCACACACACCACACACACAGTATCCATACATACATACATGCATACGTGTACTGAAAAAGAAGCAAAAAGCAAATTAACTAACATTAATTGACAAAACAAACAGACTCAGCTCTCTCTCTCTCTCTCTCACACACACACACACACAGACAGACAGACACACAAACACACACACACTCAAATTGTTTGTTCATTCATTCTCAGACAAGCCCTGGAGCTTCTTAAAGGAATTGCAATAAAAAAAACGGAAGTAAATTTCAGCTGTGAAGTAATGCACTCTTTGGAGGTCTGTCAAAGCCCGAAGAGAAACAGCTGATGGCTTTGCAGAAGGATTTGTTATGAAAGCAAAACAACAGAGACCATTTCATGAGATTTTAATGCAACAAACTAGAAAACCCAACTGCCAATTCCAAGTGTGCCAAATTTATCAAAGCATCAAAACCCCATAGCAAACTTAATTATTAACCTTTCCCAAGCTGACAGAAATGACCCAAAACTGAGGAAATCTGAATGAACTCTCCAGACATCACAGCATCCAAACTATGTTTATTCTCTCTGTGCGCATCAAGATCAAACAGACCAAGACAGACATTTCAAATGCCTCTCTGATCGAACAGGAACCTTACAATCCACATTCCCAAAGTAAAAGTCCTTAGATAGAGAAGTCGTTAGCAAAACCATTCACTTTTTTCTCACTTTATTTTTATGTATGAATGGCAAGAATTTCAACGACTTGTGAATTTAAGGAACCTATTGCATTGCTATCTTATTACTCTATCTACTGCTTAAAGGTTTAGCCTGCGATGTTAAGTGGTTTGTAAACACTACTTTTTATTATTATATTATTATTTATTTATTTTACTTTTTATAACATTCAGTAAGTATGATGTTGATGTTCCCGATCCTGATGATCCTCAAACTCTGTGTTCTGAGGACACTGGAGAGAAAAAAAAAAACCAAAAGATGGCATTCTTATAATGTCCTGCTTCTGAACTAGAAACAAAGTGGGGAGACGCCTGTCCCCCCAAACAACAACAATATGTTTCTCCAGGAGCACTGAAAAGCGACCTCTTGTTTTGTTGGCATGTTCTATTACTTAGTTCTTAGTTCAAATATAATGAAGGTTGTGTTGGACGGAGGTGTCTGTGAAGCGATTAGTTGCTAAGAGACATAAACACAAAACACAAATAAAAACAAACACGATTTCATTCAGCATCCCTGATAGGACTTTTGAGAGCTCTTCCAAGGGCATGGATTTAAAAGAAATGAATCTACTCCATTACTTTTTGACACTAGTTTGGGGTGAATGTCCAACTCAGGATTGAGAACCGCTCAGTACACATAATATGGATAAATACTTTGCATAAGAGAGGTGTGTGTGTGTGTGTGTGTGTGTGAGTGAGTGTGTGTGCGTGCGTGTGTGTGTGTGTGTGTGTGTGTGTGGGTGGGGTACTAAGAGGAAAGAGGCAGGCACAATGACTTGCAATACACTTCACAGCACAAATTGGAGTGTAGAGTGTATTTAATTAGAAAGCGTTAGAACTGCATTTCAGCTCAAGAGTGATTCACCATCACTTCAGTTTATGTAGCATAGAAAATAAAGCAAAAACATTTCTCCAGGTCAGGGGCTAAGGACTGAATGATGCATTTTCACTAGCAGGAGTTTACAAGAGACAACTACTTACTAACACAATGTTGTATTCGAAGACACCCGTATAAAACACGACAGCAGAGATTCCTTGTAGCAGGCTTTTTAAACATGTCATGTTATCTCAGCAGACTCTTTCATCATGGTGTTTAATGATATTCCCTGTCGCATCCTTACATAAAGCTGCATCTCGACAGATAACATAGAGGTGCTACACAGCCTCTTCAGTCACGTGGCATTTTTACGAGGAGGATATTTACTACACAGAAGGATCACCCTGAGAGCATCACTCAAACACACAAACAAAGACGCAGTAGGTCTACTTGTGATCCTCAAGCGTGTTATGTCAAGAGTGTTTGTGCCCACGATGAACAAGATATTAATGAAGATGAGGGAGAAAAGGAGATTCGGGATGAAGGTGATGAAGACTTAAATCAACCTATAGCCCTGTTGTTTGAGGTCACAGAGTGCTGTTTACAGGAAGAAGAATGAGAAAATTGGTACAACAAGGGATGAATTTGGGAATCAGCAGCTAATGCTCCCGAATGGGGCATGTTGCACTTAGCAATTTTTTTCATTCTTCTTTCTGCCAAAAGGTCTATGGGTTGATTTTTGATGGGTGGACTTTTCCTTCAAGAGCCTGTCAATTCTCCCTCCTGCACTGTTATGTACATTTAAACAAGGCAGAGATTTAAATCCTAATGTCAATCCTAGTGTCATCCTTAATCATAAGGTCTGAGCCCTCAGAGAATGAACTGGCATGAATCATAAGGCCGATTAATGTCAGTTAATTGTTTGAGGGTGTGGGGTTTAGAGCTTAGGGGGGACTGGGATTCAGCCCATGATGGTAATAGAGAAGCAGAAGGAAAAAAAGCCCTTATGACCTCATGGTGATGGGAAGGGCTTTGAAGACTATATAGACTGCTACCTGAGTGCAGGTCTCAAGGCAGCAATATTACTACAACTACTGTTCCACAGAGTGCCATCTCTTTGGGCAAGGCCACTATGACCTGCCTGAATGGTCACTTACTCCCTCTTCTGTGCATCTAGTCCCTGAGGGTGCTTAAACAAGACAGAGATTAAACAAAGGAGATAAAAACAAATGGCTGAATCCTAGTGTCCTTAAGCCCTGAATTAGAATTTACCTGCACAAATCAGCCGATCATGAGGCATCAGTGCACCCTGCCCCTGAGGACCTGAGTTTAAAAAAAATCTTTCTTTATTTCCCCTATCAGCTGCAGGTGTTAAACCATTGTGTATCCCTAAGCCCTGAAGACGAGGAGCTGTCTGATGGATTGATTTTGCAACAAAAACAAATGCAATAGTCAGTTTATAATGTTTTTTTAAATCATTCCTTCATTCCTTATTTTGGAATCCCTGGGTGAATCTCAGTTTCAGGTGTTGCTTTAGCATTTTTGAAGCTCCAGGTTTCTTATTGGTACTCTCTCACACATTTCATTTGGTTTCTGGTTTCTGGTTTTGCTGGCCATGTAACGTTGGAGGTGTTTCCTGCTGGCTGTCGGGAGTGTACAGTATGCCAATGACTCATTATGAACTGCTTCCTAAGGGCTATCTATAGCTATGCTTCCATGGGAAGTCCCTGTGTGAATCGAGCGTTTAGTCGGGCGCTTGCCGCTGGTGCTTTCAGGTTTCTGTCACGGCTCCTTCATGCCCAGAACTAAGCTATTTAGGTCCTCACACTGTCCCAAAGGCTAGGAATGAGAGGATGCCAACAAAACCCAAATAGCACCCAGATTTTTTTTCTATACATGCCACAAAACTATATTTAAATGCATTTAAGTGTATAATTGCAGCCATATTTTTCTTTTAAAACAAGCTAGAAATTTGTCAGTGTTTGAACACACAGCCTACATCTTAGTTTGCTCTCATTTCTCAAGTCTTATTTTTGTATGGAGGAGCTGGTAACAAGGAGCAGTTCGTCCAAGCCTATATATGTGGGGTCTGCAAATGTTAGCAAATTCCTCCTGGCTTCTTTCCCAGTAGGAGAATCCTGGTAATGCTTTTTTCTAAGGCTTGTTAATGGGGCCCACCAAACAGTGTGATAGTCGGAGGTTAATGCAGTGTCTCCTTAGCGTGTGACCGGCTGCACATTTCTATTTTCAGATTCCCTGTGGAACCCCTTTTGTTTACTTATGCAAGGACATGCAACGCTACTCTCTGACCAGTAAATTAATAGGACATTGGGTCAGTGATATGCATGCAAAAATCTTCCATTACCACAAACCACTGCTACCCTAGCCTACATAATGATAGCACTTTTGTGTGGT
>JAIFZK010000039.1:1222500-1265000 GCA_027481765.1 Tenualosa thibaudeaui | reverse complement strand
TGCGCGAAATAATCATCACGTTCCCACTAACCACTAACTCAACTATAAGGTGCATCATGGAACTGCTAACTGACAGGAAGTCAGAACACAGGCGCATTAGGACTGTGCTGGAGATGGTCAGAAACAAGAGGAAACTTACACTTTTTTCTCACCCGGCAGTTTGTGTTGATGCATGCAGACGAGGTAAAAGGGCCCTCTGAGGAACACTCATGTGGCTCTCTGAGGAGACACATAATGCTCTCTGCCCTCTGAGGAAAAGCAGAATGCTCATGTGGCCCTCTGAGGAGACACAGAATACTCATGTGGCCCTCTGAGGAAAAGCAGAATGCTCATGTGGCCCTCTGAGGAAAAGCAGAATACTCATGTGGCCCTCTGAGGAAAAGCAGAATACTCATGTGGCCCTCTGAGGAAAAGCAGAATACTCATGTGGCCCTCTGAGGAAAAGCAGAATACTCATGTGGCCCTCTGAGGAAAAGCAGAATACTCATGTGGCCCTCTGAGGACAAGCAGAATACTCATGTGGCCCTCTGAGGAAAAGCAGAATACTCATGTGGCCCTCTGAGGAAAAGCAGAATACTCATGTGGCCCTCTGAGGAAAAGCAGAATACTCATGTGACTCTGAGGAAAAGCAGAATGCTCATGTGACTCTCTGAGGAAAAGCAGAATGCTCATGTGACTCTATGAGGAAAAGCAGAATACTCATGTGGCCCTCTGATCAAACTGAGTTTGACACCCCTGCTCTGTGCCCCTGCTCCTTCTTCTTCTTGAGAGTCTCCTGCTTCTCTAGTCTCACTGTGTACCTCCCTCTCTCCCTGTCTCCCTCTCTTCTTTTTCTCCACTCTCCTCGGTCTATCTCTCTGTCTTATTCTTCTTCTATGTGCTCTCTTTGTTTTCCTGAGAGCCTCCTTCTCCTCTACTCTAACAGTGGTGTGTGTGTGTGTGTGTGTGTCTCTGTGTGTGTACGTGTATCTTGTGTCTTGCTGGCCAAGATCCAAATCTGCACATTAGGCAAACAGTGTTTATACCCAGTACCCCTTATGAATAAACATATGTGCTGAATAAGAGATGAGGGATTCCTCAACTGTCTCTCTCTCTACACACACACACACACACACACACACACACACACACACACTGACTCTAACCCTTTCTCTTTCACGCTCTCTCGCTCTTGCGCTCTGTGGTACGCATCCTTGACTTGACTTCAAAAGGGCATTTGATTTCACTTTGGCTCTGAGGAGGGCGGGATCACAAGACTCTTTAAAGTGGAGAAAGGAGGTGGTTCGGAGGAATGGGTGCACTCTGTGTGTGAGTGTGTGTGTGCATGTGTGCTTCCTTGTGTCTGTGTATGCGTGTTTGTATGTGTGTGTGTATGTTGGTATATTTCTAATTGTGTATTAGGGAGTCATAAAGTGGTTATGTATGGGAGTAGTGTGGTGTTGAACTGAGGGAATTTGTGTGTGAGGTGTGAGATTGTCATTGGTGGGGGACTCGATCAGAGATTTTATAAGAGCACGGTCTGATAGGGGAATTATTTATTCTCTTCTCAGCTGGCTGTGCAGTCATGAGGGGGATTCATAAAACTCCAGGGACATATGCCCTGCTTAACACACACACACACACACATGCACATCTGTTCTGCCACTGGATCACACAAACCCTACAGGCATGAACAAACACGCACCCATAAACACACACACACACACATGTGCACGCACACAGACAAACACAGACACACACACATACACACACACACATACACAAAGATCCAGACCCACACATACACACAGATCATTCATATTTTTGCCTCACAGTCCACTGCCACATGAACTGCAGTGATGCAGGAGAGATTCACTTGCCTCTCAACCATAAAATCACGCTGATACGTGTGTGTGTGTGTGTGAGAGAGAGAAAGAGAGCTTCTCTGTGACTGCTCCTACTGCTTCAGCTCTCACCTCTGTGCCACAGCACAAAGCACAACGCATTCCAGAGGACGAGATCCCCATCGGATAGCAACCCTCGAGGTTGCAGATGTTATAACCCCCCCCACACACACACACACACACACACACATACACACACAGTGTATGAAATCCTTATACCAACTTAGGAAACTGCTGCATTAAAGTCTACAGTCTACTGAGCCAAGGACAGTCGAGTCACTCTAAAAACGATACACAATTTCATTTTTTTTTCTTTTCTTTTTTTCCCTCAATCCGACCATCCCTGGGAACAAAAGTACACATAATCAAGTATAAACAAGCCTTGCGGACAGGGAACAATTTGATTCTGCCTCCCTGCTAGGCTAGCTGACACTCCGCAGATTTTGTTCCTCCTTGAAGCGTCTGTACTTTCTTCAAAATACATCACCCAAATGACCACTTCTTTTCTCTTGCTCCCTTTTTTAAAATCCTGACATTTCCAAAACGATGTTGTTCTTTAAGGCCTTCCTGTGATGCGTTACAATTTTACACTAGACTAGACAGACAGTAATTACATCCCACAAGGCATATGATTCATGTCGCCTATCCTCCCCTGAAAGAGGTGTGATGCATCATCGCAGTGGAGCTGGCGGACAACCCTCCGCAGGTAGGCACATACCTGGCGGCAGGTATTCACAGAAGCCACTGGAGTTGCAGAGCACGTTGGTCTTAAAGGTGGAGTCAAATTTATCATCAGCGCTGGGAAAAGAAGAGCACACAAAGAGAAGACACAAAGATTAATAGTGCACTCCATCTCTCTACCTCTCTTTCCCTCACTCTCTCTCTTTCTCTCTCTCTCTCTCTCTCTTTCTCTGTCTGTTTTTTTCCCTCTGCCTGTCTCTCTCTCACACATACATAACAACATACCCACAAACAGCCAAGACACCATCTCTCTCTCTCTCAAACAGAAAAATACACACAGACACACACTTTCTCTCTCACACAGACACTGTGTATGTGTATGTGTGTGTGGGTGTGTGTGTCTGCTTGTGCTTGGGAGGGTACTGATGCACCATGCTGCGACCTCTTTCTGAAATATTTTTGATCTTTTATTTTTGGCAAAACAGCCAGGAAGTATAGCTTGCACATCCAAACACCAGCATCATAGTGCAGCCAGTGTGTGTATGTGTGTGTGTGTGTGTGTCTGGCTCTTACCTGTTATAGAGGAGAATGTCAGGTGTCCACACCTGCTCCGTGGTGAACCTCAGGTTCTTCACCCCCGGGTACTCCGTCTGGTTCCACTGCAAGTAGTGGTCAAACCATTTCTGAGGACGGACAGATCAGAGAACCCTCAGCAGACGGTAACTGAGAGCCGAATCTCAAGAACCAAAGAACCAGCATTCAGTCAGCATCCATAATAAGGCAATTCAAGAGATTCAAGATTAGGGATAGGTGATAATATATGAGAAAGTATTTACATATATTTACAGTTATAGTACAGTATAGTACAGTAAATCGTACATAGTTATATTACATTACAGTTACAGTTTTCCATGTCACCTTCACAGCTGAACACATAAAGTCATAGCATTTTGTATAATCATTTACATTGTAAAAACATGTGGCAGTTTACTGGTGTTATGGGTGCGACCAAGAAAAATCCACTTGCTTGGATTTGCCCAGTGATGGTGACAGAGCATATTTGACCAATTTCTCAACTGGTCCTCAAATCAATGCACCGTCTCCAGGTCCAGGAGATAATGAAATGCTAATAAAACAGGTCATTTCCCCTGAGGAAACACACTCATTCCCCAAGCACTCCCCACAACACTCTCCCACCTTACCACCGGCCCACACACACTCGATTGGTAACGGCATGGGGTCAACCTATATGTCACACATACTCACATGCTAAGGCCTCATTCAGACTGCAATCAGTGTGTGAGCGGTGTGTAGCAGTTGCTGTGTGTGAGTGGTGCATTCACACTCTTGTATTTACACCAGAAACTGTGTGCAAACCGTGCATATTGGCAGCCACATGTAAAAAACTGGAAGTCTCTTCTGATTGGTAGGGGACCTGACGGTCGCAGTGTGGTGCTGCGCAGCATGAGCTGTGTGGAACACGCAGGCAGTGTGTTAACACTTATGGAACGTTCACAGTCTCAATGGGTGCCTGACGCCTCATTCACACCACAATGAGTGCGGTTTTGGTCCCTGACCCTGATAAAGCTCACCATATTCAGCCAGATGTTGGTGGTGAGCACCTGGTTCTTCTCGTCCTGAAAGAGAGCCAAGCAGAGCTGTTATCAGACACCACATTCACACTCTGAGCACAAGGATATTTCTTTTCCTTACTCCTCTGCATTCTTCACCTTCACATATGGAGATATCACTCTCATTCACTTTCATTCATGCCACTCTCTCTCTCTCTCTTCCCACCACCTCCATTTAAGGCTTTGAAGCTATTTGAAATAGATGGTGTGGCATCTTAAAACCACCAAAGCACAAGGGTCTGGAAATCGAGGGGTGTGAAATGAAAATGAGAGGATGGTGTCACTTGCAAAGGTATTGTGACACGCCGCACATGGGCGCCATGGAGATATCATACTTGTATGTTTTTTTCACGGGTGTGATACAACAAAATGTGTCAAGTCTGGAGGGGCACCCTGTCTTCCTGTCAGCACCCGTCAGTGTGATTGATCAGGCTTATTTAGTGAACAGACACCTACTACACCCAAAACATCAGCGCATCATTTTTAGGGAAGATACACCGATCGGTCATGGCTTAAGAGTATAAAAGGATGATGCACATATGCACACACACACACACACACACACACACACACACACACACACTGTATGGACACACATATACACACACATGCACATACACACTTTCACATAGGTCTACACACACTGTAAATGCCAACACATTCTCTGAAATACACACACACACACATACACTCACATTCGCAAACTGTGCATACACAAGGTCCCACACAAACACACACACACACACACCCGGGTCAGAGCACAGCATGTGCACTGGTGTGTGATGTACGCACACAGACAGGTCAGATGCACGGGGCAAGCAGAAGATCATGCAGTCCCAAAGCTTTCAATCATGCGTCTCTCTGTGTACACTCCTATCATTGTCTACCCTGACCTCTAAAGAAGATTCTTGATTATTTATTGTTCTTTAGAGATCAGTGTTGTCTACATTGACAGATCAGACTCTTTCTCAATATAGACATGGCTACTTCCCTGTGGATGGGTACTGTAAAACTTGAACTGTAAAATTATTGCGTCTGCATTCAATTCCCCTTCGCTGATTGGTCACTAGAATTTCAAGTTGCGGAATTCGATGTCTACCCGGATTACCCTGATGTAGTACTGCCATAAAATAAAATGTTGAACAGAGGTACTACGCCGACATTAGCCTAGCTACTCATTGTCTATCACTGGATAAAAAACACCTTATATATGCGTATCAGAACCAAATGTATTAAGTGTACTGCTCAAAGATATGGGGTAGAAACAATCTCAGAAGAACTGAGACTTTAAGGGGTGCACTTAAGATAAAAGGCAGAATCAGAGGCTGTGCACTATGCCCCATTTAGGCTCCTTCTCTTTCCAGGCTCCCAAGTTTTAATCTTCTGCTTCATGTCATATCCAATTCAGTCCCATCATGGAACTGAGTTCTTGATATCTGCGTCTGCATGCTCCCTGACAGAGCTAGTGGATGCTCTACACACTCTCTATGAGAACTCTATGCTCTCTCTCTCACACACACACATACACAGACACACACACATACACACTCTCTCGCTTATAGAAATTCTCACCCAGAATTCTTTCCCTCTTACTGACCCTTCACATGCACACACAGACATAAGAACAAACCAGCCCTCTCTCGATCTGTTACACTGTACACACACATACAAACACACACACAAACAAACAAACACACATACACACAATCAATTATCTTTCATTTTCTCTTACACTTCTCATTCATGTATATGTGTGTGTGTGTGTGCACGCGCGTGTGTGTGTGTGTGTGCATCCACAGGATGTCGTGGCAGACAGCAGGTCTGGTGAAACAGAGAGAAGTGCCCCAGGGCTAAGAGCAGGTGGGGGGTTGAGTGTAAACAGGAGGAACAGAGAGAAATAGAGAAAGAAAGAAGAAAGAAAGATAACGACAGAGAGAGAGAGCTGCTGAGCTATTGTACCACATCCATGATCTGCACCAGGTTTATGGAGGGACTGAGCCAGAGAAAGACAAAGAGAGGGAGGGGGAGAGAGAGGGAGGTGAGAGAGAGAAAGAGTGAGAGACCTGCTGAGCTATCGTACCACATCCATGATCTGCACCAGATTTATGAAGAGACAGAGAGAGAAAGAGACAGAGGTGGGGGGGGGGGGGGGGAGGGAGGGAGAGAGATAGAGAAAGAAAGAGAGAAAGAGTGAGAGAGATGCTGAACTATCGCACCACATCCAAGGTATGCACCAGGTTTATTGAGAGACAGAGAGAGAGAGAGGGGAGGGGAGAAAGAAAGAGAAAGAGAGATAGAGGCAGGGACAGAGATAGAGAAACAAAGAGAGAAAGAGTGAGAGATGCTAAACTATCATACCACATCCATGATCTGCACCAGGCTCATGGACAGCACCACGGTCAGCGGCAGCGAGTCGTTGGCCACTGGCCGCTCCATAGGATTGTAGTCCTTCAGCAGGTTCTTCAACAGAGTCCTCTGATAAGGGCCCTGCACAGAGACTGTGGGGGTAAGAGAGAGAGAGAGAGAGAGAGAGAAAGAGAGAGAGAGAGAGAAAGAGGGAGAGAAAGACAGAGAGAGAGAGAGAAAGAGGGAGAGAGAGAGAGAGAGAGAGAGAGAGAGAGAGAATTTAATTGAATTGAACTGAAAGAGAGAAAGATGGGAGAGGGAGAGGGAGAAGGAGAGGGAGAGAGAGAGAGGCAGAGTAGGGGCAAAGACATCAAAAACAGTCATGGGGAATAAGGGATAAGAGAAGAATAGACTGCAGAGAGAGAGAGAAGCAGAGTAGAGGCAGAAGTTATCAAGAAAAGTCACCAGAATGAAGAAGAAGAGAAAAACAGAGGGGAGAGAGAGAGAGCGAGGGAGGAAGGGAGAGAGAGAGAGGGAGAGAGAGAGAAGCAGAGTAGGGGCAAGACAGCAAAAACATTGGAATGAGGGATAAGAGAAGAACAGAGGGGAGAGAGAGAGGGGCAATAGATGTCAAAAGTAGGGAGTATATAAATAAAGGGGAGAGAGAGAGCCAGAGAGAATTGAATTAAATTGACAGAAAGAGAGCGAGAGAGAGAGAGACATAAGAATTGTACAAACCCATTAATATACACACACATACACACACACATCATCATCACCATTACCATCATGACACATAGACACATGCAAGCACAAACACACACACAGACACAAATATCATCCTCACACATACACATGCAATGGTACACTCAAACGTCCTCGCTGTTGTCTTCGCACATACACACACGTGCACACACACACACACACACACGCAAACACATCAGTGAAAAAAGGGGGAGGGAAAAACAAAGCTAAATGAGACAGTGACAGAGGAGAGGAGAGGAGAGGAGAGGAGAGGAGAGGAGAGGAGAGGAGAGGAGAGGAGAAGCTATGGGAGGCCCAGGCGGTGAGATAACGATGCAAAGTAATGTCTCTGCAGTAGCCAGAATAAAGTCATATAAATCAAGCCCTTGTAAAAAGCGCATTAGAAAAAATATAAAGAGCTGGTGAGAGCAGAGGGAAAAGGAGGATCATGCACACTAGGAGTCAGAGGAGAAAGAGAGAAGGCCTTCAGAAGTGAGGGATGGACGGAGACATTAGGGGATGAGGAGGAGAAAATGAAATAATCTTTGGGGGAGAACAGAAGGGAAATGAGTTTTCTTTTAAAAGCCCAGTTTAACAAAAGAATTAAAATAAAAATACAATTAAAAGCTAAATTTAACAAAATGCCAGCAGCTAAGACCAAAATTCCACAAAACATGTTGACAGTGAAATGCCTAGTTTTCACAAGTCCTACACAATATGTATTAAGTTAGAAACTCACAAAAAGATGACAAAAAAGAAGACCAGTCACAGTTATACTTAAATTAATTACACAAGATTGTATGCATCTTTAGTAGTCTTGCAAAACAATTCTTACAAAAACACAGGCATATTTTTTTCATTTGATTTGATTTATTTGATTTTCAATAAATCTCACAAACAAATCATATAATCATTATCAATCTGTACGTACAGAATCATAACATCTGTCAAACGTGATGTTACAAATCTCCCTGCCGTTCCCACCCACCCACTCACCTTCCCTGTCACCCAGTATAGGGCTACAGATTATAGAATATATCCACAAACACACAAGCATATCTTTTATGTATCTTTGAATCTAGAATTTTGTCTTTACATCTGATTGGTTCTTAAGAGATCACACGCTCTAACTGGACAGTTCTATATAGAGAATTCCTACAAAGGAACACAGTCAAGTGTTCTTCTATAGGTTGTAGCTCCAATAGGGCCAGGAACACACAAAAAGGGAAGTCAAGCATGAATGCATTCATGTGTGTCCAAAAAGTGACATTGAATTTATTTCAATAAAGCTAAAAAATAAATGTGTTGCTGTCCTCAAAGGAAGGCATCAGACTTTCAGCTAACCTTAAGCCCCCAAAAATAAGTATTTGAAAGCTTACCAACAAAAACATATGACAGTGTGAAATAGCAATGACAACACAATAAATTCTATATCCAAGACACTGAATCTGTAAAGCATTCCTGAAGTCGTGAGGTTGAAGACACTACAACACAATAAACCCTGAACAATTGAATTCAATTTATTTCAACATTAACTACACTTACTTTCACTGCAGTACTGTGAATGAATGTACTCCACTAACTACAAAAGAAAAAAATATGACCATGCCGGGTGACTCCACGCTCCAAAGCGTTTGGCGTAAAGGATGCTCTCCATCCATATCTAATTAGGTCCTATTACAACGAGCCACCCAGACAGTTTACCGTCATAAGTTCTCCCTTGTTGTCAGGTGGGGAGGATCCATCGAGGCCGTCCATCACCGCCTCGCTGAGGCACCCAAACAAAGGTGACACCTGAGTCAGGTCTTCTCAAGCCTATTTGTTACCCAAACACAAATAGACGCCTCTACATCATCAGCCATCACATTAGCCTTGGGAGGGAGGGAGGCAGGCAGGCAGGCAGGCAGCCGCTGACAGAGATGGGAATAGAGCTGGTGTCATTTTTCAAACAATCAGAGCAGGGCAAAAAAAAGGAGAGAGAGAGAGAGAGAGAGGAAGAGAGAGAGAGAGAGAGAGAAAGAGAGAGAGAGGGCGGATAGATCCAGCCAGCACCATCACTGTCATCTCTCCAATAACATCCTGCTACAATAAAGGCTTTTTATCCTTAATAAAGACACAACACACCGCCAGAAATGTGTCTTCAGCATCAGTAACAGCCACCCTCATTGAGGCTTTGATGCAAAGGGTTGTGTTGCTCTGTCTATTCCAACGTACTGCTGTTTGGAAAAGTGAGCTAAGCGTGCAGGAAGTTTTTGTTTGTTTCCACAGCATTCTTGAAGCCCAGGTCCTGATCTCTGAGTGAGAAAAAGAAGACCTAGGACATTATGCTTGTGATCTAAATGCAGCAACTGCTTCAGTTTTGTTAATGGAATAAGCATGTGTTTGCCTGTGATGTTTTGTTTGTTTGTTTGTTTGTTTATTTGTTTGTTTTCCACAGAGGATTGGTTTCCCTCTCTAATTTCGTACTGCCGAAGGGGCAACATTTAAAATGTCCCATTTTACTCACCACAGTTCATACATCCTGCTATACGAAGTAACAGTAAAATTGACGCCATTTCTAAGCATGCCCTGCAGCTAACTGCAAAGTTGACAGAACTATATGACACATCCTCTCACCCATCTAGAACCACAATTCGCTGGAGAGAAAAAAAAACACTCTTAATCATTTGGAAACTACTTAAGAAGTGAGAACTCTAAAGTCACCCAGCACGACACCAACACATCCTGTGGCGACACTCTGTGCAAAGTCATTTAGCTGAGCGCAGACGAGGCATCAGAGAAATAACATTGTTTACTAATTGCTTCCCAGGCCCCAAGTCAGCCTGTCGACTCAGAATGATTAGCGTCTGTTTGCTTATGCTAGAAATGTGCTGTAAATTAGCCATAATCTGTGTTCTGAATACCATTCTTTTGCTTCAGAGCATGCCATGTGGTCAACAACCATATAGTGCATGTATGTTCTTGTATGTTCTGAACACAATTGTATGCTCTCAGCAAACTGTACTGGTTCAGTGAAACAATATACTGAAGTTACACACACACTGGGAAACATCAGAAGCTCAGTGTAAAGTTGTTTGTAGGAACTGTTGAATTTGAGTTACAGATTACATTATGTGGCTTGATGCCCAAATCTAACTGACCTGGGTTAATCTGATCTAATCTTAAACTGATTTAGTTGAGCTGTTGTGACAGTGCAGGTGTTTGGAGAGAAAGCCAGCAGGCATTTGTGCAAAGATGGCATTTACAGTGTCCTTAATCCACAAATGATTAATACAGAAAGTCAACCCCCACAGTGGCATGTAAGGCTGTAAATTAACAAATCCCCCCCCCCCACACACACACACATCCTCAGAACTGCACTGAAATAAAGCTTTATGAGGCTTTGTTTTTTTCCATTTGGAATAGCTGTCTTTCTCCATCATCTCTGACATGTTCGTACTGGAGACACTAAAGATGTACTCAGTACGCTGTTAGAAACTGATCTAAGACAAAAGCACAATGAGGTGTGGAAGTCTGTGCAATATTTTACACCCTCTCTGGCTCTGTTGCCCACCTGTGCTGTTCGGATTGCATGGAACATATCACTCATATAATCTAATCTCTTGATTGGACTGCAGCAAAGATAATGACCTCGGCCAATGGAATAGGAAAACTAATGCAGTCTCTGCCTCAGACACTTCAGTTAGTCCCTCGGGCCTAAAAGATAGCTAACGTTGCCGCCGTCGTGCTTAGACTGCCATCGCCACATTCTTATTCCTCTGCCGTAGCTCACATCAGACTGTTTTCATCTTTCCAACATCTGAATGCTCAAAACAGCACAGGGAGAGTCTGGTGTGTATTTGGATCAACAGGATTTAGAGTCACACAGTGCAGCGAAGGAAAGAAATAGAGAGGGAGAGAGAGAGCCATGATGCTGGAGCGGAAAAGAAACTTCTGGTCTGTCAGTGCTTCAGTGTTGGAATGGGAGTCAGAGACTAGTTTCCACATAGCAACATGATCTTTGCTCTTTACCTACCACCAGATCACTCCCCTTCTCTCTCTCTCTCTCTCACACACACACATACACACACACACAACCCCCCAACCCCCTGCCTGAGTTCCATGTTTCTCAGCTGCTGCAGCAGCATGTTCACAAGCCTGCCTGATCGTTTCACATCCATAAGCATGTCTGAGTTCACTGAGTCTCCCACTGCTGTTGCCGCTGTTGCTGCCGCTGCCACAACCACCTCTGCTGCTCTTTTCATCCAGTTACTACAGCATCCACAGACACAAGCTGTTTACCCAGTGATTTAGAGATGGAGAGAGGGATGGGAGAGGGGGGGGGGATCAAGAGAGGGGGAGAGGGGGAGAGTGGAGAGTGGAGAGCGGAGAGGATGAAATTTATGATTGCAGTTTGAATCTTGACTGGGCTAAAGCTTGTGTCTCTCCCTGACTGTCTAATTGTGGGTCTGCCTGAGCCTCTCCACTGTTGTTACTGCAACACAACTAACAAGCCCCCCTCACACCAGCGTGCAGTCGGAGGAAAACAGAGAAGCAAACAGGTACGCACAAGAGTACACTAACACTAACACACTAACACACACTAACACACACACACACGTAAATCATGCATAAACACACACACACACTCACTCATTTTCAACACAGTCGCTTTTTTTTCTCTCTGCTCCCCTGACTCTCTCACACATAATCACCCTCCCTCAGCTGTCTTCCTCTCCCTGTCAAACACACATACACACACACATACAGAAAACACACACACACACAGACACTTACAGCCCTACCAGCAGAAAGAGAGCATGAAAACCTACCCTGCACCAGCGCTGAGAATCCAAAGAGAAGCAGAGGCAGAGAGCGCCACATTCCCAGGGAATATCACACAGCTTGGGTTACAGGAGAGGAGGAAGAAGAAGCAGAACCCTGGAGAGTGGAGGAGTGCGAGGAAGGAAGGAGAGAGAGAAAGAGAGAGAGAGAGATGGAGAGCAGGGAGCCTGGGAGCAAAATAAAGAGAGAGTGAAAAGACAGAGAGAGAGAGAGTGAGGGATGGTGAGAGGAGGTACGAGTGAAAGTACTAAAAATGTTAGGCAGAGGAGAGACAGAGAGAGAGAAAGAGAGGGAGAGAAAGAGTGAGAGAGAGAGGAGCGTGGTGAGCTGCGGTGATTCAAACCCACTGATCAACGAATGGAAGGAATGAATGAGAGAGAGAGGAGGGAGGGAGGGAGGGAGGGAGAGAGAGGGAGTGAAGGAGAGAGAGAGAGCGAGAGAGAGAGAGTGAGAAAACGACCGGCACACACAGAGCTTACACTCCTCACACCAGTGGCAAATCACAGCGACTGCGAGCAGGGGCAAAAAGCATCTGATTGATTCTAGATGCTCGAGTCAGCTCACTCCCTCTCCTCCTCCTCCTCCTCCTCCCATCTCTCTTTCTGTCTTTCTCAGTCTCTCACTCCCCCTCCTCCTCCCATCTCTCCTTCGGTCTTTCTCAGTCTCTCACCCCCTCCTCTCTCTCTCTCTCTCTTTCTGTCTTTCTCCGTCTCTCACCCCCCACCTCTCTCTGTCTTTCTCAGTCTCTCACCCCTCCTCTCTCTCTCTCTCTCTCTGTCTCTCCCTCCTCTCCCCATGCCTCTCACTTTCCCTGTGAGAGACAGACAGGAGGGATTAGAAAGGGAGGGGGGAGGAGAGGAGAGGACAGGAGGGGAAAGGACAAGGGGGGTGGGGGGGTTAAGGTGCTTGGGGAAAGGGCACACAGACACACCAGCTTGTCTGCCTCAGTTGATCTCCTTCACAGTCTTTATGTCTTTCTCTCTCTCTCTCTCTATTTCTCTCTCTGTGTCACTCCATCCTCCCCTGTCAGTCTCTCTCTCTCTCTCTCACACTCTTTCACTCTTCTTCTCTTCCATCTCCCTTCATCCTTATCAGTCTCCCACAAACGCAGACTCTGGGGAACAGACCTCAGACTGCCTCTATGCTCTACACAGATAGACACACAAGCAGGGCCACTGATGACTGCTTGCATGCGATTGACCGTGTGCTGGCAGAGGAGGGGCGTTTGGAGGTGAAAGCGAATGTGTGTGTGTGTGTTTGTGTGTGTGTGTGTTTGTTTGTGTTTGTGCACAAGGAAGAAAGAAAGAGGGAAGGAGAGAAAGAAATGGAGGACGTGTTTGTGTGTATGTGAGAAAGAGAGAGAGAGAGAGAGGAACTGTGTGTGTGTGTGAGTATTAGTGTGTGGTTTTGTCTGTCTCTGAGGCAGAATGTGTGTATACAAGTGTATCTGTGTGTGTGGTTGATAGTGTGTGTGTGTGTGTGTGTGGCTGCGATGGAAGGCACACATACTGCTGTGAAGTTGTGTTCAACTCCAGTTGTGCTCTGAAGACTTGATCTACAGGGTGTGACAGAAAAGAGTAAACAGAAAGGGAAAGGGGAGTGTTGTTGTGATGTGTTTAGCCCCTTGTGATGAGACTCCCCTGTAGCAATGCCAGGAGCTAGGCAAGATTAAGACTTTTAGCTTTTTATAATTAGATGAAAAGTACAAAACATAGCAAAAAAACAGGACAGAGAAGCCCAGCACAACAGCTTTTGATAATATTTACTTTCACATGTGTGTATAAGCATGGACTGCAGCCAATGTAATGCAAATGAAAGTCTATTGGTTATTACATATCAAATAATTGTAATTCATGTACGTATGTGAGGTATGTAATTCATGCATATTTATGTATGCATGCATGTTCATTTGTGTGTGTGTGTGTGTGTGTGTGTTTGCATGATGGTTGCATCCATACTGAGAAGAGAAAGAGAGAGAGAGAGAAAAAGAGAGAGAGAGAGCTAACCCTCTGTTAGGAACAGAAGGGTGTCCATCCAGCTAGATTGAGAAACTGCTGGAATCTGCAGGAGGCCTGGGGAATGTGCTTAGTTAAACTCCACTCCTCATTCAGCCGCACGAAGTGCTGAGACAGGAACGCGGGAACGAATGAGACAGAGAGGACTAGAGAGAGAGAGAAAAGAGAGAGAGAGAGAGAGAGAGAGAGAGAAAAGAGGGAGACTGTATAATAGATTACCCTATTACTTCAGCTGGCTTTCGCAGGCCTGCTCTCTGTGGGAAAATGAAAGGGTTGGGTAGTGCCAAGACATCTGGGAGGAGAGGTGGGGGGTCATGCTCTGTGAGCACACACACACACACACACACTTCCATGTTATTATAAATGTGTTCTCTCTCGCACTGTATAGGGTCCAGTCCATATCATCCTTTTCTAAGCACACTCACCCACACACACACTGATGCACTCTTGGATTATTGCAGATTTGTTTGGACACACATTGCTATAGGGCCCATACCACGCTTTTATGCACACAGTGACTCACACACACACACACATACACATACACACAAACACACACACTCACCAATGAACACAATCAGACACACACACCTGACACAATGCCAGACATGAACATGGGGCATGATCGAACAGATGGAGAAGGGTTTGACAGCCAGTTGGCAAAAGGAGTCCATAATAACATGAAGTCCCATTTAACATCAAAGTGAAACCATGAATAAAAATCCTGATTGATGTTCTTATGCACAGAGTGATGGCCTGTGTTCATATATTTCAGTATAAGTTTATGTATAAGCTCTGCCACAAACTCCAAATAACTCTCAGGTCTTTAAGTTCCAGACTATAATGAATGCATGAATGAACATTGTCACACAGCAAACACAGGCCAAGTGAGTGCTAAAAAATTAATCTTCCCCAATAAATATATACAGTACAATACAGGTTTTAGGCACCTGTTAGGTTTGTTTATTAGTTTTGTTATGATATGATGATCACATACAGTATACTTATTTGATACTATATGTATTAGAAGGAAGATATTCTAGCCAAGAAAAATTACAAAATGTGTACTTGTAATTCCAGTTCTAGCCTTGGGCCACCATTGGATTTGTTGTTTTTGCAATACTTTAATATCCTGTTTCACAAGGAGTAGGCTGTAGCCTAGTCGACTGGTTGGGGTTTCGTTACAAAAAAAATGCTATCAGAAGCAGGAAGAAGACACTGACAGTTTGAAGACCTCATTAATTAGCTACAGCTGGAAGATTTTATTGCTCAGCCAAAATGGGAAAGGCATGGCCAAAGGGTTACAGGCAAAGCGCCCTGGCCAGGCAAATTAAGACCAAATTCCGACCCAGGTGCAAATGTAGGGAGTCACACCTGATAGCAAATTTTTAGTTTGACCCCTCATTGTTCCCTGCCAAGACGCTTGTGCCAGTGCAAGGTCAGATTTTGGATGAGCCACACTGTAGATAAGGGCTGATCTTGAGACTGCTGTCACAGCTGGATCTGCAAGCAGCTTCTGGCAGGATAGATATGTCTTAGTGGAGAATGACAGCTCCATCAACAGCTTCCTCCTTGTAAGGTCGTTCATGAAAACACAGCTGCTAAAACAACAAATACAATGATGGCCCGAGATTAAAATCTCCATAGTCAGAATCCGCTATGTGTCGTTTAGCCGTGGTAAACCGGCATAACCCATGGGTTACTGCTTACTTTTATACATTCTTAAATACTGTGTGCATATTCTCTGCATTTTAAAGAGAGACAAATATGTATGGTTCTTATAGCACTGTTGAAAAAGTGCCTAAAACCTTTGTACAACAGGCCTTCAGCATATATGCACGCAAGATCATTTTCTTCAAAATTAACAATAAACTAATTATGTGCCTCTATTTTTAGTTTCAGTATAAGGCAGTAAACAATCAACATTAATTCAGTTTCCCTGGCAACATAGAATCTGCACTGAACTTAACACCAAAGTGTCTAGAGCGCTACACCATGTTCTGCTCTAGAATTTTTGCTTCACACTACCTCAAAGTTCCAGATGTTTTTGCCTGTTTTTGGTAATCCAGATTGATGAAGGCCAGAATATCTCCTCCCAACTCTGATTGTGTCCTATGGACCACCATTCTGGAAACAAGATGAACATTGAATAAGAAATGCCAATCATCACACTGAAACTATAGTACATGCATGACTAGGGAACACATGGAATGTCTTCATGGACCACAAGTGGCCCATGACCTCACTTCCATATGGATGATGCATACAGGGAGCAGAGGGAGCCGGACCTAGGCAAAGTGTGCTGCATTCTGGGAGATGAAGTCATTAGAGATTAAATTTGCTGATGGGGAATGGAGCAATGTTGCTGACCCTAGCCTATCTGAATTTTTGACAAGTATGGTGTACTAAAGGAATATGTAGAACACAGGTTGTTTATTGCTCATAAAACACTATAAACAAACCTGTGCTATCAAGCGTCTGCAATTAATGTCAGGAGCCTCATAATTTCGTTTTACTGTGCTTATACTTTATTTTCTTCAGCACAGCAGAAAGACTCAGCCTGCGTATTAAACTACTTGTAAACAAAACTGTCATACTGGTGAATTCAGAAATCCACAAAGCTAATTTGGCAGTACTCATTAAAATCCTTCTTCCTTGTGCCATGTCACGTATGGTAGTCAAAAGCATTTAGGCTTTCTCAAGTGAACGAGTCCAACAAAAACTACTTAGCAGTCAGTCAACAGAGAGCCAGATTTGCTGTATTTGAAAGGTAACCTTACATGTTCCTCAGTTTGAGTTTTCAGTCTTGATTGGGTGAATTTTCGTATTTCTTGCAATGTAGCCTATCCACCAGGAATGGAAAATGAAGCTGCTATCATCGTAGTGCCACCACTATAGTTATTGTTGGCGCCTCCTGGTGGTGAATCTAAACAAAACAGGTATGTGCAATAGGCCTAAAATGTGAAACGTTACTGTTCATTATGCTGAGGACAACCATCATTTAAATAGTTGGGTCTATTGCCAGAACAGAAGCTCATTCTGATGACTATGACAATGATGAAGATCCCGCTGCTAAGACGTCTGTTTCGCATGGTGGGTTCCAGTAGTAGGCTATGCCATTCCGACCGCAGGAATCATTAGTCAGTGCTGTGTTGTGTGTTTTTAATTGCTCGGGAGATTGGGAAAGACACTCGGCCACGCTGACATGCAGTGGCGCTTAATGGGGGATTATCGACAGCACCTCTCGTATGTCGGCTGTTTTCTTCCTCTCCTCTCCTCGCGTTACGCCTCTTCTCTTTTGTCTTCATTCTTGAAACGCCGGCCCTTTCCCTAGACCAGTTTTATAGTCATTCCATCTCAGTCTAACTGTAGAGTACATTTAACCTACCCTCAAGTAGCCTACTGAAGATAGATTGGTTGTATAGCCGTAGGAAAACCACACACACAATTACAAAACAATAAAGAGAAATTGACATTAGGCCTCACATTTCAAATGACTGACAAGGTGTAATTGCTTAGACAAAAAGTGTAGACTGGAGTGCTCGGCACCCATGCAAACATCGCTGAGAGCCAGGTGGGTGTAATTTTTCTATTGTGTTCTATGATTGTGCAAGTTTGCGGTTTGTCAGTCCTCCCTATCCTAATTTGTCTAGAATCACGCAGTTCAAAAAGAATGTTTTTTATGTATTCCAGTTTCTTCCAGTCACTGCAATGACAAGAGTTGCTAAGTTGCGTTCTGAGGAACCAATTTCTTGTGAAACAAAATTGCGTTTTTTGTGTTCCAATATACATTGTGCCACTTATAGATTGTGGATTCCCCTTATCTGCTGGGCCAGGCAAAATTAGTCAGTTGTGGAGGAAAGTAAGGAATTTTAACTACTTTCACCCAAACTTTTTAATTCTCTGCCTTTTTGTGTTCATCCATACTTATGCGTAACCAAGATGTACAGTCTACGCATACCATTTCAATGGTATTTAACAAGACACTTTGTTACTGTACAAGAAAGTGTAGACATTTCACACAATCAAGTCAGACTAACAGGGCTCTCTCATGAAGCCCAAGCATACTCCATGCTTGGAGTAATCAAGATCCCTTCTGCTGTTGTGCCAAAATTTGTTTCTTTTCTTTGCCAAGATGACTCAAGGTGGTTCATTTCCCATGTGGCAGTGCCGCTGTGCCTTGAGTGTGCAATGCTTTCCTGTAAATTCCAGCAAACCCATTTATCTGAAGTGAGGGGCCATTTAAAGATTTTCTGCCAAACATTCACACTAGATAGCCCACTCAGGACTTTGACTGTGGCAGGGTTGCCTGCATTCCATCAACTGTGACCCAAAAAACCATCTCCATCTACAGAGCCATTTTTCACTAAATTCTCAAAATCAGACTTGTTTGCCAAATACCACAACAATGGGGAAATAAAACTCCCTCCTATGAAACTCAAGAATCCTTACCAAAACAGCATGACTGTCACTGCCTGTAACAATCAGCTGTTTCTTACCATTTGACCTGTTGATGGTACAGGGCTTGGGATTAAAGACCACACTGAGATTCAGCCATTGCACCACCATTTACCATTTACAATGTGTATTGATACAAATGCTGCAGACCAGTGGTGGGAAAGATTAAGAATCTAACCTACTCATGCATCCAGTGAAGATAGGCGAGACCGCAGACATTTAGCCAAATATTTTTATTGAGACAGTGAGAATGGATGAGTGCTGTTGCTGTTGCAGCAGCTGGTCCGGGCCTGGTGCAGCTGGTTCAGCCCGGAGTCAGCGCCGCTGTGGTCCGTGTCTACCTCACTGCTGGACACCTACATGGCTAGTGTTGCTTCCTCCTGAATGAGCAACCTGGAAGAAAATGAAACCAAAATAGCCCATATACATTTAGATTTATACTCTTCTCCCATCCTGGGTTAGTTTCCCAAAAATATTGTTGCTAATCAAGTTACCAATTTTATTGATTGTAATGTAATTGCACTGACTACTAACCAAGTTACTAACTATTTAGCAACCATGGTTTTAGGAAACGCACTCCTCAGTTGCTGGGACTTCAGTACTGCACTGGCATCAAGTAATTCTGACCATTAGACCTGTTGATGGCTCATCATGCAATGTTCAAACTTTGAACTTTTTTTCTTGCTCAATGTGTTCCATCAACTTAAAACTACCCCTGAGCTGTAATCCAATTATGAACATTGTTTATTATAAGCTAAATATTTATAGACAGTTTGCTCGGACAAAGGAGAGCTGGTCAAACAGCCTAATATGGAACAGGCCTTAAGTATTTAAATAAGATGAGCAGGTACTCTGGTTCCATGCCAAGGCCCTTGATCTATCATCCCAATTAGTATTGATCCTTCACACTCCCTTGTTTTGAAATGAATTGGAAATGTTTACAAAAGCACTAGTCTGGGCAATTTTCTTGAGAAGAACCCCAATATGGCCTTACAAAAATCTATGTAAATCACCAAAAGCCAATTTGTCCCCAAGCGCCATGCACTGTAATTACTCTTAGAGATAAATGCTTGCCCCTCCCAACAAGACTAGCCCAACTCAATTAAGTCCCACTTTGGATGACACCACATTGGACCAAGTGGATAAAATAGCTTGGTTAGTAGAAATGGTGACTCAAAGACATCCCTTGCACACGCACCCCTAAAAGTGGCAATGAAAGCTTGAAAAAAGTAAAAAAAAGGGAGATAATTGTTAAAATGGCCTTACAATGACCAGTGAACTTTGCAATGTGATACAAGGATGTTTGTTGAGGGACACAGGCACTGCCTACACAGTTGTGGGCCGAAGTAATAGGGGTGGCTGAGGAGCTGGGCTAACTTTGCGGTAGTCAGAAAAGTAGGGAATTGTGCATTCGGACAGGGCACTGAACCCTGGCTTGCTCTGGGGAGCCTGGCCTTGTAACCAATTGATATCTGTGCATCACCTTGGATTAGTTAAACCAAATGACACAAAACAGACTTCACATCAACATAACTGATAACATTGCTTCAAAGGACAGACTCTATTCATTGGGTAATGGCAAAATAACTGCATATAACTTTAATCTTTCCCGATTAGACAGGCCATTTCTACTTAAATAATAATGTTGTGAGGATCAAGAGGGTTGTGAGGATCATTTTAACACGAACTCCTTCCACCTTTAATCTCATAACAGACACCAGGCACATTACATTGAAACAAATGATGCCATCCTCCACACTTGTTTCCAATCAAGCAAAAGAAATTGAAACTGACCTTCTGTGAGCCGGGCTTTGCCACCAGTGGGTTGGCACAACACTGTTGAACAACCCACGCACAGCACCACAGTCTGGGCATGGCTGAAGACAGTCGTGATCTTGTAACATCCTGAAACAGCCCAAACAAATGTCAGTTAAAAACAGCCATGCGTGCAGTGTACGTCAAAATGTAGAGCATGCTCACACCATAGACTTGGCGAACCAAGATTTAGTGCAAATTGGTTAACGTACCTGGACACTTCACGTCCATAAAGTAAGAATTCGGACTCTGAACAAGACGCTTCTTCTTGTGCCTCCTCCTCTCCTCCTCGGGGGTCGGGTGCAACAAGTCTTTTGCGAGCTGTAGGTAGAGTTTAAAAGGTTAAGGAATTACGATTTAAATGAAACCCACTACGCAGACACTGCCCCCCCGCTCACAACGTCGTGAGCCTGATAAACCATCAGCCAGAACGACCTATTTTTTTACAAAGCAGTCGTCTACTAATCTTACACCATCACGCGATTGCTAATAATATGTCTCATAATGTATGACTTTTTTTAGATCGGCGACTCCTGCTTATTGTAATCCTAAAATGCGTCACATACAACTACCCACACTATGCAACACCACAGTCCATGACTTGATATGTGCGCCGCCATCTTGTAATCGTGTAGCGACGATGCATGCTACCAAGTCATTCAAACTCTTGGTTTACTGACACATTGCCAGGATTTTTCTATCTAGAGGACAAATAATTTTGATCAGTGACGTATCGTACACTGGTACGTAAATTCACATGTCCCTGTAATGTGTCTACTCGTCTTATAATGCATTCAATACGGAGTCTGTACTCACTGGCATGTTGGCAAAGAAATAGCCGCCGCCGGAAAGGAAGTTAAACGGAAACGGTAGAAGAATATGAACGAGGTGCGCGTGCACGAAGAGGAAGAGAGGCCTGTTCAGTTAAAAGTATGCGTCAAATTAAAAGTCCATGACATTTAAAATGTTGCGCATTGTGAATGTGTAGCCTATATAACGTAGCTAATATTTACAAATTATGTTAACTAATTAGTGATCCAATTTACAGCCACTTAATTCCAGAACATCCAGCCTTCATCAAAATGATATTGGTGTTTTATTGGTTTCTGAATTTTACATATGCTGTAAAATAATGCAGTATTAAGCAGTCTGGTTTTCAGTTTTTTCCCAGAATCAATCAGCCACTGGTATGGTACAGGAGTTTTTTGTTTGTTTGTTTTCCAACATGTTACAAGAAATGCACATTTTTAAAAAATAATTTCATGCAAACTACTGTCCGCTTTGCTCCCAGAGTCTGCTACCCACGGCTAAGTGATTATTTTAAATTGAGTGTGCAGCTCAATCACTGAAATCACTGTGAGAGATGACTTCAGTTACACAGGAAAAGATGTTAAGACCTCCTGCAGCTGCCACACTTCTCAGTACGCATGCAGATAATCATGGCCAAAAACCTGAATCATAACACACAGACTAACCCACTGTAATGACAGAAAAAGTACACGAGTAAACATAGTACACCTTGTTTTTTTTTTTTAAAGTAGAACCCTTCCATTAGAGTTGTATGACAACTACACAAAATCCACAGAGACAAAATAAGCATGAAGTAGAAAATATATAATTTAAAATATGTATCACATTTTACATGCTTAAAAAAACAAGCTCTATGTGGCCTGTGAGGTCACCTCTGTGAAAAGACAGAGAGTGACATGGCACACCTGAAAGAGCAAATCATATGTCTCCTATAAAAAGGACGTATTTCATTCCTCCACCTCGGTCCTCTACTCGGCTGGTCCTTGCCCCTCCTCGGCATGAGTGACAGAGCTTTTGTTGAGGGGATCTCGAAAGGCCATCAGCTCCTGTATCTTCAGGAAGGGCTTACAGTCAGAGGGGAAACAGTTTCTCTAGAGACCAGAGAGAGACACATAACAAGAGGGAAATTAGTATTATTTGTATTAAGATTTGATAAATATAAGGACTCTGTATGAGTGATACAAGTAATGTATCTCATAATTTGTAGTTATATACTAATCTTGTGACATATAACACTGATACCCAATGACACCCACTTGTAGACAAAACTGACACTACCGTTCAGTGTCGTATAAGATACACAGAAGTCCCACTTGAGTAAAATTACAGATCCCAAAAAATTACTTTGCTAGAAGTTCTAGTCAACCACTTGTATGTAACTAAAGTATGTAAGTAAAGTCTAAAAGTACCTTGTAATTAATGTACTTAAGCATGAGAAGTAATCTATAAATAAATGTATAAGTTATGAAAGTAAAAGTACAAGTGAGCCAGCAAAAAATCTGTTGACAACATGTAGCTTACAACAAACTTTGAAGAATCTCAAAATAGACTGAAAAAACACACACACACACACACACATACACAGTCAGAATGAAAAATAGTGCCTACATCACATCTACAGTTTAAATGTTGAATTTGTTGTTCAATGTTCAATTTCTTCTGATGTTTGTAATGATGCAGCCAATTGAAAATGTAGTGAAATAAAAACATGCAATTAGCCCAGGAAATGTAGTGAAGTTCAAGTAAAGGTTGACAGATTTTATCAACTCAAGTAAAGTATGGATACTCCCAAAACAAGTAAACAAAAAAGTATTTTTAATTAGTTCCTATACATCTCTGCTGCCATTTCATTCAGAACATTGACATAACAGGCTGAGCTCTTTCAGTGGCTAATTCTTGTGGAATTTAACTGGGAATATAAAACTCAGTGGACGATGAGAGACAAGAAAAAAGACTAAGCCTAAATCTACAACCAAAATTAACTATCAGACTTCTGTTTTCTTAAAAAAGAAAAGAAAACTAAAGTATTTGAATTTGAAAGGACCATCTTTCATCCTTGTTTCTGTGATCCTTTCTAAGACTCACGCTCAGACAGAGACGCAGTAGGCCTCCCCCATCGCCCTGGGCCTGCAGGGAGGAGTGAAGAATCTTTACAGACATCTCTGTCAAACGATTGCCTGCAGATAGAGACAACGCCATGATTTATAGTGAAGTATGCACTGCATTTGACACCATAATGTCCTTGCTTCTATAATATGTAAGATAAACAGTATGTTCTCTAACCCTTTTAAATTATAATTTTAATTATAATATTAAAAGTAATAGGCCACACCAGCCATTTTGAGATAATTAAAAAAGTGCATCCAATAGAAAAACGCAGATAGACAGATGGCTAGTGTTGCAGACCTGTGAGATTGAGGGATGTGAGGACAGTGTTTCCTGGCATGATAATTTCCCCCCCAATGTGCTGGACACCTGGATCCAGCAAGGGGCTTCCTATCTCTCCCCCATCAGCAAACTGCAGAGAAACACTCACACACACACACACACAGCATTAGCATATAAAATTATTGAAAGCCATTTTTGTGGCTTCAATGGTACATATTTGGACTATTATCAGCGACAAAACATATTGGGTTATAATAGCCTACTGATGCCTTAGCTAGATTATAAAGATGAGGGTACATTGAGGGTGCAATATTACTGTTAAATCCCCCAACTTCTACACTAATGGTAACTGTCCTGAAAAAACAGGCTGATATTTTTTCATATTTGACTTTGTCTAAATCGCTCTTGTTTGAACTCATATCTGACCACGGCGCTCCACTCTGTCTGTGATCTAGTAAACCCAGACAGCCCCCAAACACACAACTCTGAGAACTTGAGAGACAAACCAGAGGAGTGTGTTGGGAATTCAGACTAACCTTACTTAGCCCCAAGTTGGTCTTGTCCTGCAGAGAGAGTGTAGAGGGATGGTAAGAATTCACACACATTGCTTTCAAAGTTGAACTTCTTTTCAATCATGTGAATATAAATTAAGCTTTGCATATTTTGTAATATTTTACATATACATTACATTTTACATTTATGCATTTAGCAGATGCTTTTATCCAAAACGACTTACAAAAAGAGGATAAACATTCAAGCTACAGCACAATTAAAAAACTAAGTAAGAGTGATTATTGCCAACATAAAATTTGCAGTATTTGGAGATTAAAGTGCAGTAGTGTAATAAAAAGTGCAGTTGGAGAGAGAATAGGAGGTGCATTGTAAGTGCATTCTTGGTATTCAGAAATTTTAAGCCAGGAGATATTCTTGGAAGAGAATTTCTTGAAGGTGAAGAGGGTCTCTGTTGTTCTGGTAGCACTTGGAAGGTCCACCAGCGTGGAACAACAGATGAGAATAGTCTGGATTGATCTGTGCGAGATGCTAGACAACGTTCCTTGGAGGAGCAAAGTGGCTGAAGAGTGACAGAGAGCTTTAAAAGGGTATTAAGGTAGATGGGAGCAGATCCATCAATCCCCCTGTAGGACAATATTAGTGCTTTGATTTGATTTTACTGGATTGTTGTAAAAAGAATAATTTGGTGTTGATATTCCAATATTTTTGGGGAGAAAATTATGCACACAGGCACACAGGCATTGTAAACCAATTTGCAAGTCAACTTGCATATTTCTGTAATGAAAATCGTGACCGCAAGTTCCCATAAGGCACTGCAGTATGTGTCCTGCATACTTAAGGGTAATCTAATCTAATTGTCATTGACAGTGTTGTAGTGTTGCACTGAGTGTGCATTAGGGTAATGCAGAGACCCTCCGTGTAATTCCACTGTAGTTCCAGTGACAATCTGCTTCCCTTTTTCATTCTGACCTTTTCCCCTCCCAGCCTGGCAAGGAGTCTGACTATTTTTGGGATTGTACTTATTGCAGTGTAGTGGACTCACCACATGAATGTGACTCTGAGGAAATGAACCTGTGTGGACTGTACCGTAATTTTCCAACTACCAACCGAGGTTAATGCACTTCTTACAAGGGGTGACACTGACAACTGACACTTCTTACATGCCATTTTCATTTTAACTTCACCAAAATGCCTCAATCTAGTATTTTGAAATTGGTCAGTCACATATTTGCAACTGTGGATGATCACTGAATGGAAGTTGTCTATCTTGAATCAGTTACAGTATGTAACATGAAGTTTGCATCTGGAGGTAGAGATCTACTGGTATGACAGGGATATGATTTTACCCAGTCTTAGTTACCCTGTAATTCAAATTCTAGGATCTAAGGCAGGTTATGTAAGGCTTGTGATCAAGGAGGTCCTGACCAGGGCCTATCGGGTCCCACCAGGCCACATAAAGCTAGTCCAAAAAGGCCAAGAACTAAAAAGGCCTCAGAGACTCTAGTTCAGCTTACATAAATGTCCTTACAGCTAACCTTCACTCACACACACACACACACACACACACACACACATTCTCTCTCTCTCTGTCTATGTGATTATGCCTTGCCTCTGCCTCCATTGCTGATGGCTGTTTGTCTTTGTTATCAGACTTTTGTCGGTTCCGTTGTACTTTGGTGTCGGATGCTGAGGGGTTACAGAAGAGAGAGAGTGAGAGAAAAATAGAGTAGGGAAGAAAACAAGATTACAGTTAATAGTTGGTTCATGTTCTCCTCAGTGCAAAAGCAGTGTGCTACTTTTGTCTTACTTTTTTTGGCCATTTTCGGGTCATCTTTCTTGACTGACCCAGTTTGACTGACTGATGATTTATCCTGCAAAAACCAAAGTTTTTGTCATGTTTGACACAATTAATCCCCAGTACAGCAGTTTATTGTTTATCATTATCATATCATTGTTATCATTGTAGAGGATATGTGCACACACACACACACACAAACAGACACACACACACACACAAACTGAATGACAAATTGGTGACTAGAAACACACACCTTCTTCTTGGCAGAGATTTTGTTCCCCTTGCCGATGTTCTGCTCTACTGAGCAACTACTTTGGATAGAGACAGCACGATCAGTACCCAGGGAGGGCTGGTGGGAGAGAGAGAGATGGGGAGGACGAGAGAAAAATACTTTTTAGTGTGATGAACAATGATTTCACAACTTCTCAACATAAAATTGTGGACCTGTTCAATGGATTGGAATGTTTTGAAGCATTTTAAACAACCCCATTTACGCTTTGAATTAGTATGCAATTTGGGTGCAGTTGTCAAAACCTAGGAAATAAAGACTTCTCTATAAGGCCTGTGTATTTACATACACCTGTGTGCTGGCTGATTACCTTCCATCTCTTTATGTAAGTGGATTCACTTACAGCCTCAAATAAACAAGCAAGCGACCAGTTATTTATCTTCCTGCGCCCTGATGGGAGCCTTAAAACTCTTGAGGCTCTGTGGCTGTTGTGTTCCTGTTCCCCTCCCAGTGCTGCATGCTGGGTATGTTTACTGACTGCATAAGCAAGTGCGCTCCAATCCCTACCCACATGGAATATTTAGATATTCAGATTTACATCCAGTCCTATGTAAATGCCAACCATAAATGGGGTGTGATGTTTTGATGTCTGGTTTTGCTAGCTTCTAGCCGCATTTATTAACATGCATGAAAGTGCCGAACTTTCCTACCTCTGTGATTATAGTGAGACTTACGTGGAATATGCAGACATCGTCTCCTCTCATCATATCATGTATAAAACATATGCTATCAACACTTTATGCAGGTAATATAATTTAAGGTCTCTCTTCACAAATTGAGCAGCCAGACCCTCATTAATATCATCTCTGATCTTTCACCATCAGGTGTCTATGCACACACACATACACACACACACACACATACACACACACAGATACACACACACACACAATCATGCAGCCCAACAAAAAAAGACATATAAAAAGTCTGTAACATTGCTATGTGAAACAGATGGGCCTGCTTGTATGAGCTGTAACAGCCCCAAGCTACTTCATCAAAATCCCCATTGCTCAAAAAAAAAGCGCACACACACTCCCTGTGTTCAGCAGGGGAGGGAATAAGGACCATCCACAGAGATCTGAAACAGCCTCCATAAGTCTTGCCAATTCAGACAGAGGCGATCTTTAAAGTCCCCGGGTGTAATCTTTTCAAGTTTTATAAAGTATAATTTGACTTCAAACTGGGGAATGAAAACAGAGTGTTTCAGGGGGGTTCCTTGCATGGTCACAGGAGTCCTACTGCTGGCTTGAATGCTTTGATAATAACAGACTTTGTGTTAAATGTTTTTGCCAGTGAACCTACTGTTTGATCATATAATGCAATGCAAAATGAGAAATCCAACAGTGAGGGAAAATGTCAATAACAGACCAAGGCTTGACCACAGCCTATAAGTTGTAATCATCAAAATGCGGTGGAAACTTACTGACTGGTCTCTCCGTATCTTGAGCCTCCGTCTTTCAACAACCTCCTCGTGGGTCAGAGGGAAGGGACTCAAAACCTAACAGGAGAGAATATGAGGGGGTGAAAGGGGGCAGGATACAGAGAGAAGAAAAGAGAGAGAGAGAGAAAGAGAAGCCAAGAGATATTTACAGAGAGAGCTTTACATGTATTAAAATACAACTGAACAGAAATAATGGGTAATGGGTAATGGTACTCATCACGAGGGAACAGTGTCAGGAAAGAATTTCAAAGGTGCACCTCTGCCAGCAAAGCAGCGCCTGCATCTCCTATGTGGTTGTTAGCCAGAGAGAGACACAACAGAGAGCGGTTGAGGCGCAGGCCCTGAAGGGACAAAAAATATATATAAATAAAATGAAACAGAGAAACCATCACATGGGACCTATAGTATTACACTTTGACTTGTCACTGCCTTTTATCCAAAATGCCATAATTTCAGTCAGTACTTCATTTGCCATTTGCTATGCACATGCAATGCTGATTAAAAGTACACAACTTGAAGGAAAAAAAAAACATTCTCAGTATCCCTTGTAAGGTCGACACTAATCTAACCCACAAGCACTAAAAGACTTAACTGACGTGATTCATGAAGTTGATTCTTGTCAGTTAAGTCTTTGTGGGTTAGGCCTCAGACCTTAGGGGCATATTCAGATTCTAATGTGTTGGTTTAGAGTAATAACATTAACGCACATATGTACATACGGTACCTGTGCAATGTGTTTGGCTCCTGCATCTCCAATGGAGTTGAAAGCCAGGTTGAGTGAAACAAGGCTCTTATTGGCCGACTGAGTAGTGGAGAGGGCAGAACCAATCAGACGTGCTCCTTCCTCTCCAATCTGATTGTGACGCAGCGATAGGTGGGCTAAACTTAAGAGAGGGGAGAGAGAGAGAGACCAGGTGGGTGAGGCCAGGTAAAGTTAGGAGAACATGACATACAGTAACTACAGTAAAGGGAAAAACAAGTCAACTAGGTTTTAACATGGGGTTAGGCCTGAGGAACACAGGCATCATTACACTAATAAAGCTGTTTACTTACAAAAAATGTCATACTACCTCTACACTGCATTCTACTTGTGTACTGACACTGACTGAAAAGTAGTTCTTTACTTGTCAGTAAAGATCAGCATGGTCAGTATGGTATACTGGTGTGTGGTGAGCGTTCTGGTGAGAAATGACTGCCATGCATCACCCAGGTGGGTGCTACACATTTGTGGAGTGAGGTAGTGAGGTCCCCCTTCCGCTGTAAGCACTTTGGGTATATTTGAGGGGCACTATACAAATGCAGCTTAGTAGAGGTACTGGTATATGAGCAGTAAGCAGTATGGAAGTAGTGTAAGACTAATGACTAAAAATAAGAGATGGAAGATCGGCAGGGAATTTGCCCGGGTGCAGCTCAGACCAACATAATACTGACAGAACTGCAGTCTTTAAAACGTGACAGGCTGCAGTGGTGTAACAGAGAGACACTCGCTTCTCTGATAATAAGAGATAATGACTTGAGGCTGTTACCTAGAGACCGCCATGTTCTGGCACTGCATTCTTTTATCTTTCAAGTGCTCTTCCCCGACCACTTAATGTGAAACCGTAAATCACTCCCAGGGAAAATGTCATGGCACGGTTCATCATATTCATTACATTTCACGCTGAATAGGAGTTTGAACACACCTCACTAAGGTTTATATGAAGTGCTTGATAACTTTATTAACACTCTAATTTCTAAAATTTCAGTGAGCAGGGGGGTACCTAATAACCCTGCCATCTTATCATGCCTTTGGTGCCGAGTTGAAGAGCCTGCTGTTGAAAGGGAGAGCGAGAAAGACAAGCCGAGACATCGACTCACTTGCTATCTTCAGACATTAAGAGATGGTAGCTGTGCTTAAGCATTGGATTCCCTTCCAGCACCACTGTCCTGCCACAAAACCACAAGATGACAATTTAGAATCACACGACTCTATCTTAATCACATCGGATCCACAGGACAAATAGGGGCCCGCACAAAGGAGATCATGTGTTAATGTTGATTAGTTACTGTCTGAGGGCACCTGAGGTTGTAGCACATGGGCAGGGTGGGCTTCAGGCAGTGGAGAGTATGAGTGGTCAAATCTGCTTGCCAGAAGCTGCAATAGCACACAGAAACCTCCATTATTCATCGCATTCACAGTTACACCATTTGGCAGTTGCTTTTATTCAGACCTCTGTGAGGAGAAGAAGCCTGGACCAATACAGATGATTAAAGAGCTACAAGAGAACTACAGTGATGTCACATTGAAGTTCCAGACTGCTGTACAGTGTGTTGTCTCTTTTACTGAAATAAAAACCTTATGATGTTATGAAATTTTATGATGCTCTTTGATGCTTCTTTGATAGTTTAAAATTTTCTTTGAATTTTCTTTCTCAAACCTCACTGTAGTGTTTGTAGATTGCTGAGCGATGGCAAAATCTTGTTTAGTGCTTTGATCATGGTTTCATCCACCTTCCACCCTGTAACAATACAGAGGCCTTGTTATGCAATAACACCATTAGTAATAGGCTAACAACCGTAATTAAAACGTTATTAATGAACTCTATTACTGTGTTACAGGGACATATTAGTAACCACTCTCTAAGCAGTGTATTGTAGCGTAGTAATCTTAACTTATCTTAAATCTTAACAGTGTTTCCATTTCATTTAGTTTTTCCATCTGTAAAGACAGTTGGTGAGTGGTGTGGCACAGTCCACAGGGCAGTGGGTGAGTGGCACGAGCCACCTGCAGCAGCACAGTTCAGATACTGCTTCTTCCTGTACTGTGCGTTTTGAGTCTGAAACTACTATTATTTAGCCAGACTAGCGCTGCCTAGTGCTTCTGTTCAATATCTCATTTAGCTCCACCACTGGTCAGGGAGCTATCTGTAGGCTTTGGTTTGCACCGCCTCTGAGCTGCGCGAGCCAATCAGCAAACAGAGGGAGGGCTGAAAGCGATAACGTTGAATTCAAGCAGTGCATTCCAGCGTGTAAAATACATCATGACCAAACAGTAGTGACTGGTTGAAGCAGAAAGTATCTGCCCACTGTGAAGCGAACGTATGCTAATGGATAGGTTTCAGAGGCTTTGCAGTGAAATTATGTGTAAGCGTTTGACACATCAGGCTAACTATTAGTACTTCCAACAATGCAATCCAAAACAATTCAGCAATGAAAAAAACTAACTGAAAAAAATAGTCTATTCCTTACCAAAGACTTTCACTGTTTTGACACTACGTGGATCCTCACTCTCCAAGTCCACTAGTAAGTGTCGCTTAGGACACCAATGTGTATATGTCTGGCTCTCTGTCCCAGCTGCACAAAGATGCAATACACACACACACACAGGTGACGGTGACTTCCATGACTGACATTCCACTTGATTCCAATTTACATAAACCATACATGTCATGGTCCTCATATAGTTGATATTTAATAACCATGCACTTTACATATTCTAATTCATCATTCACACATTACATGTTACTAAAATATCCCACCAGGACTGACTCTAGTCATTTTTGCTGCCCTAGGCCATATCTGAGTTTTGCCCCCTCTTTTCTGGAAATAAAAAAGTGAAAAAAATAAACATGCCCCCCTAAAATTTGGTGCCCTAGCCTAGGTGGCCTATGTCAGCAACCAGCCCTCACTTACTAGCATCTCTAAAGCTCTCTCACCTCCAAGCCTTTTCTCGATGGTCAATGATGTGTCTGCTGGGGGTCTGGATGTGACAGTGGGTATTTCACTCAGGCCCAAAAGAGCAGTGACTTCAAGAAAGTCTGCTTCCAGATTACCAGTGCACTGGTAGTCATCTGTAGAATGCCCAACATCAAAGTAAATAATGCAGAAATATCTACAAAAACAACAGCAAAAAAAAAAAAAAAACATCAAACATCAAACAAAAAAGAGACCATTTGCTAAAACAGTCAAGGTTTACCTATGCTTTGGGCTGGACACCTGTCTTGAAAATTCAGTCCTGTGAAAAAAGAGGACATCATTTGAGCACAATAACATTACATTTGCTCAATAACATTCAAACTTTTCGTAGGCTATATAAAGATGTTTGCTCTTTTGTGGTCAAGAGCACATGAGGAATCAAGCAGCCTTGGCCTTATCCAAAACCAGGATCAACCCTACTCAAAGAGCAATTTCAAACGTTAATTGGCGTTAGCCTACCAGCTGTTTTCGAAGCGATGTCCTCCACTCCCTTCTCGCTTTTCTCTCTTTGAGTCCTGTCTTTCTTCTTCATCCCTTATTTATGAGTTTAAATAAATTCTACTTTGAGATGAAATATCAACTGTTTTAACTGTAACTGTAACTGCGTTTTATACAACGCGTTAGTCTTTTCACGCCAACTTCACCAACACCTGCAGCATGAAATTGTTGTCCCCTACCTGATGGGTAGCTCTTCTCAAATGATCCTTAATTGCAGCAGAAACAGTTAACGTATCTTTGATTGCCGTGTGTGTTTAATGCTAAATTGCACACAGTAAAATTAGCTACAATCTGACAAATATAATGAAGTGTTATTGGGTGGTGTAGATTTCCAAAGTAAACAAAATCTTGCTTTGCCAGACAGCTGACTGCTCAGCAGTGCGACGTCTGTTCCCATGACAACACTTCCTGTCTTTTTCGATTCGTGAGAAAAAAAAAAAGGGGGGGGGGGGGGGGCTTGCATCACTTCATTACAGAAAGTGACGTTTTGGGCTTCAGAATGACCACGGTAATTCTCGCAAACTCATTGACCTTCTAAAGGCCTTATTTATAGTCCATTACTGGCCTTAACAATTATGTCTTGGACAAATATTTAAACTACAAAGCCTCTGTGTTCTGAACAAGCCAAACGAGAGAGCATCTCGACCATGAAATCCCATTACTGCTCAGGATGAAAGTACTTTTCTATAAATAATGCATCCGAATTTATTAGTAGATGATTGGGTCATTAAAATATACACAAGGAAGCAGATGATAAATGCTCTTGCTCAGTGATGATACACAAGCAAAAGATAGATAATGCCTTTTATATGCCAATATGCTTGTCCTTCCCTAGGGAAAAGTACATCATAAAGATGCACATGTCTTAAGAGTGATATTGCACTTGTTAAATTACATATTTAAAGTAACAGTTGAACCCCTCTTGCTTGGAACTATGACAGTAGACAATTAACCTACACATCCTAGAGACACTTCAAAGTAAACAATGACAAAATCTGTCCCCTTCAGGAACTTTTGAGTGAAGAAAATGAGATGGAACAAATTGCTAATAGGCTATGAGTTTTTATTAAAATGCATTTTATTTTAAAAAGAACTTACTGCATAACTAGCAATACACTTAAATTATGCTGTAATGCATTTCTCAAGAGATGAATCTGAGTAGATGTCTGATGCTTCTCTGGTAAAATTCATGAGCAACAAGAAGGTATATTCACAATAATGTAGTGCTTTTTTATTAAAAAACAAACAAACAAACAAACAAAACAAATAGAATATAAAACCAAAAGTAAAAACCAACAGCATTTTATGACTTTAGAATCATAATTACAAACTTTGAACCAGAGTGGAAGAAGTTTTGACAAACTGTACACAACATCACAAAATGTCTGACAGTCTGTCCATATACAATGCTTGCATCTTATTCTGTGATTGTCTAAAAATAACTAAACCAATCACACAAAAACACACAAATACAAGAAATACAAGCATCATAGTTAATGACCGCTATCACAAAAACGGAACCATTTTTCCATTTAAAAAAAGAAAGAACAAACAAACAAATCAAAAGAATAAGGAAATTAAGAACATGATATCTGGCACTGACAGTATCTCCTCTGGGTCCTGTCACGTTCAGAAATATCACGGGTTTGTTTTTTTAGTGTTCAACACTTTGCAGCAAAAAAACGAGGAGCCACTTTTGTTCACTCTCCTCGGGAAAAAAGTAATAATTAACAATAACGTCAATATCGATAGCTACAGTGACAGGATGTCATGTCAGCGTCACTGTAATGCCCCAATGCCTTCTGGGAAAGTTGATCGGACAATCCTTTCTCTCATGCACGTTACATCAAATTGGGGGGTTTTAGGCAACGGATTTCATATCTTTCTTTAAGCTCCATCACTGGGTACCTTTCTGCCTGCCCCAAGCTTACATGTGACGAGTATAGAAATACAAATGGCATAATAATTAATAATAATAATAATAATAATTAATAATACATATAAGGTTGATTCCTGTACAATACACAAAATCCATTATCAAGATATTGCTTTTGGAGACTCCCCTCACATTTTCCCAGTCAGTATATATACATAGCTTGGCACTATACAACGCTTCGTCCTCTGTCAGTTTTTTTTTTTAATTTTTTATATTTATTTAGCCTTCCCTGTCTCCCTCTCTTCTCCTGTCGTTTCACCTGACGAAGAGGGACAAACACACACACACCCGTCTCTCTCTTAGCACAGGTGCGGCGGAAAGGAAATCTCATCACAATCTGTTATTAACATTCTCCATGGCAACCAGAAAAAAACACCAGGAAAGCAATTAAAAAAGGAACAAGAGACCCCCCCCCCCCTAAACCCCCCCAATAACCACCCTTACCTTCCCAGTCACATACCCTCCCCCCAACCCACAGGAAATGTGACATTACAAGATAACCATTTTCTCTGCTTCCATTGTGTCTCATTTCTACCATTTAACCATTACTTATAATTAATTCATCAATAATTTGTCATTGCTTTCAAGCCCTTAGTTTTTTTTTCTTTTCAGTTTTTTAAGAATCTGGTGATTACCACACACGCACACACACACACACACACAAACATATACACATACACACATGCACAGATGTTTGCATACACATACAAACAGACCCACACTTTAACACACACACACACACACACACACACAAGTCAGGACCATGGCATTCTAAGGCGATACTCAGACCAGCCCCCTCCCGTGCCTGAAAACCAATCTGTTCCTTCTTCTCCTCCTATTCGCTGGTGAAGTTTGATGACTTCAAATAGGGTGGGACTAGATACCTCACAGACTAATCACAAAAAAGATCTGCCGACAAAAACCTCACCCCTCTCGAATGCTTCCTAAAGTATTACAGTAAAAACAGGAAAAAGAAAATGAAGAGAGAATATACTTAGTAAGTCATCTGTTTTGTTTTTTATGGATTTTGTTTGTTTTTTTGTTATTATTTTGTTATTATTTTTTTTAAATCCTCTGCTAGACAGCATCTTTCAATACTGTGTTAGTGTGTGTGTGTGTGTGTGTGTGTGTGTGTGCATACGTGTGCGTGTGTATATGTGTGTGTGTTGCATCCTGGGAGCCTCCGCTGTCCATGGTGTCAAAAGTGCAGTTTAGCCAAAGCTCCTAATTTCTTTGCCTATCTCCTGTTGTCTTCTCCTCTCCTCTCCTTTTCTCTTGGCAGTGTGTAAGCGTGCTACACTGCACTTCCTATGCTCACTCCCTCTCAAACTTCTCACCCCCCATCACCGTCATCTGGCTACTCATTCCCATCTAAAAAAAAAATGCTTGGTTTTGCCACTCATGGCCACTAGGGGGAGTCACTGTCCCGTTTCTGCTATCTCTGTGCATCCTTAAGTTCAGTACCTGGTACTGGGAGCCTCTCTGCCTCCCCTTTCTCCTCCTAATCCTCCTTATTCCCCAAACATGTCCCTGAGGAGAGACCAGGTAAAGGCGCGAGTCCCAGGTCCCCTCCTCCTCTCCTCTTTCGTTCCTCTCTCCGCATTTAAGGTCTGAGTCCCCTTGTGGGAGTTCTAAGTTTGTTATTCAGTTCAAGGCTTTTTTGTTTAGTTTTTTTTTGTTTAGTTTTGCTTTGCTTTGCTTTGTTTTGCTTTGCGTTGTATGTAGAGTTCTCTGTAAAGCGCCACAAAAGAAAAATATTACAGGTTCCTATGGATTTTTTTGTTTGTTTTTTGTTTTTGACACTCATTGCATCGTCATGGGTTTTTGAACATGTCAGGGCCTGGGCGCCATAGAAACGTCCGCATGTGGCCCTGAGAAACGGTCACTTCCTATGAATCCTCTAGTGGGTGGGGGAGATCCTGTAGGCTGCAGTGTCCTGCAGTTAGAGAGATAGACACCTAACTTTCATCTCTCCATTCGTCTCTCTCTGTTCACCACCCTCACTCCTGTTTTCTCCTCGTTCCCTTTTCTCCTTTTCACCCGGCCACAGAGAGGGGAAAAAAACGTGCTATGCCAGGTAGCAGGGCTGTTGATGACGAGGTCACTTCCTGCCCACTAGGTCACCCAATCCCAGCGTACGTCTGCGCAGCTTCCTCCCAGAGCCCTCCTCCAGCAGGTAGGTCACGTCAATCACTGCAGGAGATGAAGGACAAGGACAGTTAGTCAGTATTCAAACAAACACACTCACATACACACACACACGGTACACACATACAGTGCAGTAAACACACACTCGCATCGACACAGAACTCCTACCCATAGTCCATCACCTCCTTCAAGAACTTTACTCCTTTACTTTAATTCCAATTCTATATGGAATTTTCCATGGTTAAATGGACTTCAGAATGTTTCCCGTTAGCAGCAGAACATTCCAGTAGGAACAGAAGTTCTAAATGTCTCCAGACAGACTGAAAACAGCCCAGGGCAGACATCCCTAACACCTTTCCCAGAGCCTCTCTCTTTATCTTTTTCTTCTGTTCTTTCTCCCTCTCCTCCAGACATACTTTTCCTTTTATCTCTTAAGCATCTCCTGAAGCTAGCACACACTAGGCCAACGTTCGGACGTCTGATAGCGTCAAGCCTGTTGAAGCACGTATTTGGCCCAAACTTGAGCGGTACAGGTAGCTCAGACGATCTCTTGGCAGACCTCTGCTGACTCATTTGCGCCCGCTTTAACATGTTGAATCAGCAGTCAGCATCAAAGCAAGTTCTCTGATGTCTGCCCGGTGTGTGCACGGCACACTTTTACTCTCCTGTTCTCCACGCCTCTGCCGAACTCCAAGTATTTCCAGACCCCTGGCTGAGGCCCTTTTCTCCTCTCTCTCCTTCCTCTGCTTTTCATGTGTTATTCATCTCTCAGTTCCCTCATACAATCTCTCTCTCTCTCTTATCCTTTCACATTTTTCATGCATTCTACCACTTTATCTTTTTAGACATCTTACTCTTCACTTTCTCCCTTACACACACATGCACACACACACGCACACACATATACACACAACACACACACACAAATCTATGGGCTGTCTCTCATTTCTTTGTTCTAACCCAAATGTTTTCTCTCTTTATCTGTAATTCATGGATTCATGGCCTTTCTCCCATCTTCTTCACTGTATCCCCATGCTCTCTCTCTATCTCTCTCTCTCTCTCAATTGCTCACTGTTACTCACAAACTTTCTTTTACATTCTTTCTCTCTCTCTCTCTGTCCATCTCACCCTGTTTGCTGGGAGCTCTGTGCAGCAGCTCCAGCAGGATCTTGTTCAGTCGGTCTCGTTGTGCCTCCCGCCGGCTCAGAGGCCCCGAGTGATGCATGGGTGATGATGAGAGCGGCGAGGACGAGGGAACGGCCTCCGACACCTCCCCACCGCCACCTCCTCCTCCTCTCTCCCCTGAGCCCTCGCCAATCTCTGCTCTCCGCTCCTCCATCTCCTCCCCTTCCTCCTCGGGCTCCTCCTCCTCCTCGCCCTCTCCGGAGGGATGCTGTTGACTGCCAGGCTGGAGCCTCCCTAGAGTGCTGCTGGTCTCGTCCTGAGGGGCGTCTGGCTCCTGTTCGAGCCCTGGCGCTACACCACCTCCTCCTCCTCCTCCCCGGGCTCTCACCTCCTCAACGTCTCGGGGGAAAGGGGTAGAGCCCCGGTCCTCGTCCTCGCAGGATGCCGGACCCTTCGGCCGCTCACTCTTCCAAGCTGATCGGCCCCCGTTACGTTTGTAGTTGTCTGGGACATAGTGGGGCTGGGGAGAGGCAAAGAGAGAAAGAAGGAAAGCAGTAGAGAGAAAGCGAGAGAGAAAGATAAAAACAAGAAAAGAATGTCATCCATAACACAATGTCATTCATAACTAAGCAGCTTTGGTTCACTCACTAAATCTCTGACAACACACAAACCTGAGCACACTACATATGAAAAAAAAAAAAAAACAGAATTCTATATGCTGCCGAGGAAACGTGTGTGTGGTCTAATCTGTTCCCATGCATTCTAAATGACATCGGCTCAAAACCGAGGCCACAACGCTCACACGCTGCTTGCGGTGCAAATGAGCCCTTCTTCATGTCGCTGCAAACCACACTGACACTTCCACGTTCTCCCCAGCTTCCAGTCGCCTTAACTTACAGAGAAGTCTCTCTTGGGTGCCAGTCTCTTAGGGAAGTGGTTGAAGGCGTAGGGTTTAGTGCACACTGGGTAGCGGTTGCGGTGGATCTTGTAGAAGAGGTGCGCAGACTTGTCCAGCCGGTAGTCACAGATGTACACGTCCTGCTCCTTCACGCCCTTGGGCCGACCTGTCAGAGCGGTAATAAGTGACAGGGTTGAGGGTGGGGTGTCAAAGGTCATTTCGGAAATCTAAGGAGGAATGTTGATGATGATGATAATGATAAAATGATGATAATGTCATCAACACACGACATCATCAGCATCACAAGCATGTGGATGCACTGGTCTGGGGAGAACATGACGCAGTCTATGTAAACACGTAAAAGCAGATGTGCCAATTCTATAGGCCTCCATCTAAATGGTGGACAAAATCAACAAGCAAACTTCTTGTGTATGAAACACAGCTATTCTGTGGTATGTAGGAGCATTAAGGTAAAGTTTTTTAAGAGCTCTTGCTCATGAGAGCATTAAATTAGATTGTTTTTGTCTAGTCACTAAAGTAAGACTTTGCAGTATGCCCATCACTGAAATTAGGGCTCTGTGTGCTTGTGTGTGTTTAGACAAATGCACTTGTACATGTGTCTGTGTGTGATGAATTAGGGTCTAGATGAATGTTTGGCTGTGTGTGAATGAGCATTTATCAACATGTGTGTGTCTGTGTGTGTGCATGTTTATGCATGTGTTTATGTTTGTGTGTGTGTGTGCACGTACCTTTGCAGTAGGTGTAAAGGTCAAGCACACAGCAGGTGCCCACTACGGCTTCCAGAGGAATGATCTCGTACAGAGGCACCCTGAAGAGCTCGTTCTGGTAGAAGCGCCGCGACGGTGAGTGGTGCGTCTCGTGCGGCCGGAAGTAATGATGTCCGAAGGCAAAACGTTCTCCCCTGCACCCACACACACACACACACACACACACAGGGTTCAAGAAAACATCAGTGATTATGTCAAAATGATGTTCAAGTCTTACAACAGATGCCAAACTGTTTGTCATTTGTGGTGTCTGTACGTGTGTGTCCTGTGCCAAAGTTGTGCTAGGTTTGCAAGTTGGCTTTTTCAGGTTTTGCAACTGATACCAAATTGTTTGTGTCATTTGTGGTGTCTGTGCATATGTGTGCTGTGCCACAGTTGTGCTAGGTTTGCAAGTTGGCTTTTTCAAGTTTTGCAACTGATACCAAATTGTTTGTGTCTTGTGTGGTGTCTGTGTGTGTGTATGCTGAGGCAAAATTATGCTTGGTTTGCATCTGATTGTGTGGGGAGAGAGTAGTATGGCATGCGCTGTGTGAGAATGTGTGTGTGTGTGTGTGTGTGTGTGTGTGTGTTTGCTGTCACATAGGCTATTTAAAATGTGTTTGTGACGGGCTTTGAGTAAAATGAGTGAGTGTGATTAGTTTGGGTTGTTTGCCTTCTGTGTTGTGTTGTATGTGTGTGTGTGCGTGTGTGAGTGTGTGTGTGTGTGTGTGTGTGTGTGTGTGTGTGAGTGTGCGTGTGCACGTGTGTGTGTGTGTGTCTAAGCTTCGTCTGTGTTTCCTGTGCTTCTTACTTCTCGTTCTTCCAGAGCTTCTCGATGCGGAAGATGTCCAGCTTCTCTCTGTTTATGTGAGACAGGAGTCGGTAGGACTGGCGGACTGGCTGGCCCTCTGGTGTCCTCTTGCTGTCCCTCATCAAGTACACACAGTCCCCTACACACACACACACACACACACACACATGCACACACACAAATGCATTAGTAATTTGTTTGTGTAATTCTAACTTCTGCTTGTTCTTGTGGTTTTGGAAAAAGTGACAGTGGTTCTACATAAATAGACTGAAGACTTCTTAATGTAAATGAGGATTTAATGAGGTTCGAAAATAGGTTCACATTTGGTTGAGACCCATTAGGGAGCATTTTAACTGCAGTACTACTGCACTTGGAAACCCTTCATCCTTTGGAAATGTTTCACTGAGTTCATCTTGAGGTTAAACTACACAAAAACAAAAATAAAAACGCGAAAGATATGCACATACACCAACACAAACACAGACAGACACACACACAAAAGGTTGTTTTTGTACCTTGGTGTAAGAGCAGGTCATCTCTGAGTAGGCAGATGTAGTAAATGGAGCCAGCCTGGGCGTAGCCGGGCTGAGGGACCATGGGCACTTCCTGTGGGTGAGCACACAGTCAATAAGCAAAATGCCACACATCCAAAAGTCATACTGGGATCCCAATGTCCTCCCTACACCCTAAACCTGGACCCTTAGAGAGTAAACTGGTATGACGCATTCAGAAGAGTCGTGCCACTTATGTAGTTAATGGTTAAGAGTTCAGGGTTAGAGGGGATATTGGGATTTAGACATACTCTACAGACAGGGGGAGGATGGGGTCATGACCCATAGGTGGATATCGGGGCAAAGGCCAGAAGTCAGGGGTCACATACCCGGTCCACAGGGCGGGGGTCACACTGCTCACACAGGTAGTGCTCCACCTCAGACTCCAGACGCATGCAGTCACAGTGCTGCCATACCTGAGACAGTACAGAGAGACAAAGGAGAGGGGGAGAATGTAGAGAGAGAGAGAAAGGGAGCGAGAGAGAGAGAGAGAGAAAATGGATATGGGGAGAATATGGAAAGAAAGAGGAGAGGGGGAAAGAAAAACAGAAAGACAAACAGAGAGTGAAGAGATGAAGAAAAAAGACAGAAAAGGAGATAAGAGAGCAAATAAAGGTTTGGGAAGGATAGAGAAAGAGAGAGAGAGAGAAAGACATTGCATATTTAAAACCATCAATCACACCTGCTCTGACTCTTAATGGTTGCTCAGAGATTACCTAATCTTCTCATGTAAACTCACTCTTGAGATTATGACTTCATTATGACTATGTCTCTCAGTCCCACAGCAGATCCTATGATCTCTAAGCGTTTGATCTCATCTCTCTATTAGGGTTGTCAAACACAAAAGTGAAGACAACGAGCAACACTACGGTCTATGTATATAATGTGCTACATAAATAAACTTGCCTTATCTAATCTTCTCACGTACATTGACTCCTGAGATTATCACTTGTCTCAATCCCAGTATGTCCCTTAGCAGATCCTATGATCCCTAAGCGTTTGATCTCACCATGCATTTTTCACACTGGATCATCAGGCCCTCGTCCTTGTACATGCCGCAGATGCAGCGGATGATATCATCGTCCTTGTCATGGCCGCCGCTGCCGTGGTGATGGTGGGCGTGGTCCCGCTCCAGCGAGTCGGAGCTGTCGGCCTCGCTGGCCGTCTCCCCGACAATCTCGTCGATTTGAACGGCCGCCTCGTGCCGCGCACCATAGTACGCCTTCCTGAGCCGGCAGACATCGCGGCCCACGGCAGACTTGCGCCCGTAATACTTCTGCATGCATAAACAAACACACACACACACAGGCTTATCTACCAGAGGACTCTGACTCAACAGATTAACTTCCACACACACATCACTGCAGTTCCTCTGATAAACACACAGACCCAAATGTGTTTCAGTCTATTGCTCTAGTCTAGTGTAAACAGATTACTGATACAGGGTCTACTGCTATTGTCACTCTCACACACTCTTACTATGCAGAATACTTCAAAAGCTCTCTTATGGTATGCTTAATATGTCAAAAAGGCTTCCTTTAATATACATACTACTTCAGAATCTTATGTGTAACACTTAAAAAACATACTTGTGCATAGCCTTTCAAAAGCCGTCCTAATTGTGTGTGTGGGTGTGTGTGAATATGCACACATGTGTATGTTGTTGTACACATAATACTTATACACATACACATAAAAGAACACTTACCTATACAGTCTTTCAAAAGCATACATAGAGCATACACTGTCCTTCATACAGTAATATAATGCACACACATAACACACATTCATAAACCACTACATCTGATTAGTCAGACTGATTCTGTTAAATTCATATCAAATAACTATTAAGGAAGTAAAATGTCACAGCTCTGCTACTGACTCATGGGACTGGTGCCTCAGCATAACATTAGTAAGCAATCTGGATAAGCATATGTGTGGTGAGCTAATGGGAAGTGCTTCTCCGGAAATGTGCGTCTGTGTGTGCTTGTGTGTGTATGTGTGTTTATGTACAGTATGTGTGTGTGTGCGCAAATGTTAATACACTGCGGTGTATGACTAAGTGTGTGTGTGTGTGTGTGTGTGGGGGGGTGTGTGTGTGTGTGTGTATGTGTGTGTGTGTGTGTATAATATGACATACTGACCTCTGCATTGCGGAAAACCTTGAGCATGTCTGCGTCAAAGGCCTCCACCGTTTTGTAATGGCCGGTCAGAATCTGCTTCTCTATGGTGGTCAAGTCCAGCGGGTCAGACACTTTCTCATAGTACTGCGTGTTCCTGAGAGAGAGAGAGGGGAACAGAGAGAGAGAGAGAGAGAGAGGAACAGACAGAAAGAGAGAGAGAGAGAGATAGAGACAGGAAAGGCGGGGTGGTAGCGAGAGAGAGACGTATTGTT
>JAIFZK010000039.1:1112500-1217500 GCA_027481765.1 Tenualosa thibaudeaui | reverse complement strand
GCAGTGCATTAGCAATGTCCATAATGGTGCTTTTGTGGGTTATTGGTTGAGTGTGTGTATATGTCCATAGTTTTATATGAGTGAGAAGAGAGTAGAGAGTATTGTGCACAAATGTGTGTGTGTGTGTGCTTGTTTGAGCATGCACGTGTGTGTGTGTGTGGAGGGGGGGGGCATTTGTGTGTGTGTGGTTTTGTGCGTGGTGTGTGTGTGTGTGTGTGTTTTCTCTATAGTGTGTAGAGCACTAGAGCTATGCTATCCCTGCAGCTGCTTGTCTGGTTCCTCTCCCTTGGTCCCCTTGCAGCTGCTACTGAGCCGTTTGTTTTTGCGTCACATAAGACCAGGTCCTGAGGGTCCGCTGTACTTGCTGGCTTTACACTCCACAGGGGACTCTCCACGCCCCACACCCGTACTCCTGAACTCAGCTGTCTTAGTTCTTCAAACTCACATCTTCTCTCCTCCCCGCAAACCCCACCACCACCACACACACCAAACATCATTAACCTCTTCTCCCTGTCCCTAGTTACATTGACCTTTGACCTTCACGCTGAGCCAAGTCTCAGAGATCGTCCATCATGTGTGTCTTAACAGCAAGGGGAGTGAGTGTAGCGTACCCATGAGTGATCCATCCAGGGGTTGGTGTGGGTGAGTGTGTGTGTGTGTGTGTGTGTGTGTGTGTGTGTGTGTGTGTGTGTGTATTGGGACGCCCTGGATTCCTACACAGCCATACAACATGCTAAAGCTTATTTATTCTCTCCATGACAACATGTGCTAAATATAAACTGTCATAACCACCTTTTTCCACTTCTGCTTTATGTTAGATGATGTTCTGATACCACAACTGCTTTATAACTGTTTTGTGTGTTTGTGTGTGTGTGTTTGTACTTTATATTGAAATACGTTGCATAACTGCATGGGGAACAATCTTTTGTATTGTACTTTCATCTACCAGGTTCATACATTTTCATAGATTCTAGTTATAGATTAGTTACAGATTAACCTGCATATGTAAATCAGTGTTACTTTTACCATCCTTGATATTTTTACTGCTTGTTATAATAATCTGATTAAGTAATCTGTTTATAACATATTAGCCTAGTATTGTGGTAGATTTTATTTTTGTCTGTACATCATTTCAGACAGAAGTATCTGCACAATAGCATTTAATTGCTCATTTAGTGTTGCTTAATCCATCCTATTATTTAGGTGTTGTTAATCTCACCATTTCTGCATTTCACAGTTGGGCTCACAGCTGTGGTTGATGAAGCGAGCCTCGTTGCCCATGCGGTAGCTGTCAATCACCATCCCGCTGTCCAGGTTAAGGCAGTAGTGGCCACTGTACTTCTCCATCATACGGTTCCTGTTCCACACACACACACACACAGACAGAGAGAGAGAAAGAGAGGGTTAGCCACACAGGTCCTGTTACTCTTTAGCATTTACACATGTTTGAAAAAGCGCATGGAGTATGTAAACACACACCATCAAGCATGTAACCACACACATACACACACACACACACACAATTAACCAGGAGGCACACATCATCCGCCCACATGTACCTTTGATCAAATTACCACAACCTTTGAGGCTAAATAAACCCTGAGTAGCACACAGCTCAGCTATGTGCAGATTATATTACCAACATACGCAGGGCCTTTGGCGGGCTCCTTTACATAAACACACATAGAGTGTACTGCACGTATTTGCATTGCAAACTGAACCATATTAAACCTGCTGCTCTTCCCACTCCATTTAAATCACTCACAGTGAGGATCGCTCACGGTCCTTATCACTCATACTCACAAGCTATCCCTCTAGATCGCTTTGTTCCACAGATGCAAACACACACACACACACACACAATCGCAGAAGCCAACTCTCACTATCTGACTATTAATAACAGAAACATAAACCCAAAATTATCCTATCCTCACCTCTCCCGAACACAAACATGTACACAAACACAATATCTAATTTCTATTTCTTAGTTTTTTAACCTCTCTCTCTCACACACACGCAAACACACACACACAGATAAGGATAATCTTGTAAATATCTGAGGCTGAGAGTAAGTGTTCTCCCCTCCCAATCACACCCCTCCCCTCCCCGCACACACACACACACCTGAACTCGTGCTCGCTGACCACCTCGCCCAGGTACTCGATGATGAACTGTCCAGAGCGGAGCGGCTCTTTGGTGCGGATGCCCCAGCCCTTGCCCTCTGTGCGGAAGCGCTCCAGACACTGTACCCAGTCATGCCGCTGGATGTGCTGGTTGTCACACTGGTCCCCGGACGGGCACGTGCTTGGGGAACACTCCGCAAAGATCATCCTGAGAGAGGGAGAAAGAGAGAGAGAAAGAGGGAGAGAGAGGGGTGAAGTAGAAAGACAGAGGGAAGGAGGTAGGGAGGGGGAAGAAAGAGAGAGAGAGAGAAAGGAGGGAGGGAGAGAGAGGCATTTAGGGACACTGAACAAAGTTTAAGCAAAGAGACTGTATGGGGGGCATGTGAAACAGACAGAACATAAGAAATAATGGACAGAGCAGTGAATGAGGGATGAAAAAAAGAAAAAGAAAACAGTGCAGACAGAAAAGGCAAGAGGCAGTGGGGGCAATAAAGTTTAAGAAAAGACTGGAGGAGGCTGACATGAAAAAAGTGATGAAAAAATGCAATGAAAAATTAAGATGAAGCCCTGTGGAGGGTAAATAAACACATGAGATAACAGAGAGAGAGAGAGAAAGCAACGCAAACAGACAGAGCAAGAGAGTGAGAGAGACAGAAAGACAGCAAGAGAGAGAGAAAGCAATGCAAACAGGCAGAGAGTGAGAGAGAGACACATAGGCAAGAGAGAGAGAAAGCCACGCAAATAGACAGAGAGAGAGAGAGAGAGAGAGAGAAAGACAGAGAGAGAGAGAGTATGTGTGTAGCTGGCACTGATGGCAAAGTTGAAGGAAGTCCAGGGCAGAAGGAGGAGTGCTGTGTGGACTGGCACAGACAGCACTGATACTGGGGGAGGACATGTTTTTGAAGGAGGAGGAGGAGGTGGACAAGGCAGTGTTTTTAGAGAAGGAGGGGTTGTTTTTGAAGAAGGAGGAGAAGGAGGGGTTGTTTTTGAAGAAGGAGAAGGAGGTGCTTTGAAGAATGATGGGGTGTTTTTGAAAAGGCAGTGTGTGTGTGTGTATGTGTGTGTGTTTATACCTGTTCAGGCAGTCATCCTGGCAGCCCTTCTCAGTGGGGTCCTCAGGGGCGCGACAGTTACAGGTGGTGGCCTCATACCCCGACAGAGGCTTCACATCCACATACACATCTGCAGCACACAGTTAGACATGTGTTAGACATGTTTGAAAACACACACACACACACACACACACACACACAGACATAAACACACATACACTCAATGCACAGGTGAGAAAATACACATACACACTCACACTCACACACACACACATCTCTCAATGCACAGATGATGAAACAGACAGACACACACCACTGAAGTAGTAGGGAAAGACACATAACACATAACATGACAGAGGCAGGAAAAACACATTTGGCTATGTACCACAGGTGTGCAAAATACACATGGGGTACAATATATCAGGCTTCAGAACAGAAAACATAGGGGTTTGTGTGTGTGTGTGTGTGTGTGAGAGAGAGAGAGAGAAAGAGCAAGAGAGAGAGAACGTAGAGAGAAGGTGTGTATGTCTGTGTAACAGGGAGAAAGACAGAGAGCATGTATGTGTGTGTGTGTGTGTGTGTGTGTGTGTGTGTGTGTGTATGTGTGTGGGTGGGTGGGGGGCAGTAGACACAGAAGCACAGAAATATCTTTAATTCACACAGAGCTCAGGGTGACAGGTTGAGAGCAGAGTCCTACTCACTGGATCTGATCTTCTTGTAGAGTGGTACATCAGGTCGCTTATACAGCTGAGGGAGAGAGAGAGAGTGACAGGACCGGTAAACAACCTGTCCTTAGGGGTCTGTGCGCGCGTGTGTGTGTGTGTGTGTGAGAGAGAGAGAGAGACAGAGAAGGGTTGTATGTCTGTGTGACAGGGAGAGAAAGAACGTGTGTGTATGTGTGTGACAGACAAATAGAGAGAAAAGATGTGTGTGTATGTGTGTATCTTATGTGTGTATCCTATTTGTCATGCCAATGAAGCATTTTTGAATTTGAAGTTGAGGGAGAAAGTGTGTATGTGTATTTGTCTGTGTGTATGTGTGTGTGGTGACCACTAAAAATGGAACAGCTGAATCACCTGATCATGTTTCCACAGCCACAGGATGTCATAAGGCAACTGGAAGTCAATGCGCTTAAGTCTCAGGTACTTCCCTACAAGCCAACAGAAAGAGGGAGAGGGAGAGAGAGAGAGAGAGAGGAGTGAACAATCAGTGATTACTCTTTTTTATCAGTACATGTGCTCGCTCTAGAGATTAACCCATGTGCTAGTGTGAGATTGTGTGTGCGTGTTTGCGTGTGTGTCTGTGTTTGTCAGTCTGTGTGTTTTGGCTTGCCAATGTGGGTTGACGAGATTAGTCTCTGTGCACAAGTGCGTGTGTGTGTGTGTGTGTGTGTTTAGGCTTACCAACGTGGATAGGCGCAGGGAAAAGGCCATACTCATGTTCTCCTGGAATGTACTCCAGCTTCTCCTTCTTCAGTTGGAGTAGCTGACTGCGTGGACTAGGAGAGAGAAGAGAGGGAGGGAAGAGAGGAGAGAGAAAAGAGAGAGAGAGGAGAGAAAAGAGAGAGAGAGGAGAAAGGGGAGAGAGGAGAGGGAGATGGGGAGGAAGGGGAGAGAGAAGAGAGAGGGGAGAGAGGAGAGAGGAGAGAAGGGAGGGGAGAGAGGATAGAGGAAAGAGAGGGAAGAGAGGAGAGAGAGAGAAGAGAGAGAAGAGATAGAGGGGAGACAGAAGGGAGAGAGAGGAGAGAGGAAAGAGGGAGGAGAGAGGAGAGACAGAAGGGAGAGAAGAGATAAAGGGGAGAGACAAGGGAGGGAGGAAAGAGAGAGGAAAGAGCGAGGAAAGAGGAAAGAGAGGGGAGAGAGGAAAGAGAGAGGGGAAAGAGAGGGGAGAGAGAGGAAAGAGAGAGGAAAGAAAGGGGAGAGAGAGGAAAGAGAGAGCAGAGAGAGAGGAAAGAGAGGGGAGAGAGGGGCGGCCATTATGTTACTATCTGGGTCACCACCATGTTTGGTCTCATCCTCATAACATCGGTACAACTGTATTGTGTGTAAGGTGGCAGCAAGGATGCAGCAAAGTATCTTTTGAACTACCATGACTTGTTATGCAATCAAACGTAAACAAATCCGTAACGTACCATATAATAACATGGGCGATTCCACAGAAAGATTTTTTCCCTCCATAATGCAAATACAATTGTATGCTGCATGTGTATGATGTGAATGATTACATGAGATTTGAGCATTTGCTGCTTTTGGCAGTAGAACTTGCATGAAAATAAATATTTAAACAATACTATATTTGCTGCAGTTTAAATAAAAATGTAAACAATTCAAGCCCACATTTAAATGACAGGCAAGTGCAAAGTCCAAACTGTCAGGCATGAACTACAGTTGTTGTGTAAACCCACTGAAGAGACTCATCCCATGCCACTAATTTGTCAAATTGATTTTAACTTGTTAATTAATTATCTTAACTAAGACATAAAACTTTGCACTTTACCTATCATTGTTTCATTGGTTAACTTACTCTTCAGTTTTGTACACATCTGAATAAAGCCCCGCCTTCTGAAACTTCTTCTTGGGCGGTCTGGAGGCTCTCTTCTCCCGTTGGCTGGGCACAGCGGTGGGTGGGGCCTGTTCTACTGGGGTGGGGCCAGGGGCGGGACCGGGGCCTTCCGTTGTGGGGGTCTGACCTTCAGGTTTCCTCTCCAGAGCGCTGCCAGACAAACGGTTCATTGTGAGTGTGTGTGTGTCTGTACAGTGTGTGTGTGTGTGTGCGTGTGTGTGTATATGTGTATATGCACATGTGAGTATTTGGGTGACGCGTGGCATTCTCAGTCCCACAACAAAGGCCCTCAGAGTCTGCTGAAACACGCAGGAGGCTTTCTGGGAAACGTTACTCAGCAGTCTCACCCTCTACAGTGTCACCAGCAGAAGTGAAACCAAGGGGAACCACTAGTGTTTTTATTTAGTTCAGTACAACAAAGGTGTCCAGTATACGATTATGAGAAATCTCTCACATTGCTGTCACATTGCTCATCCCAAAAGCAGCCACAAGTGGCTATGATTAATGCAACTGTGTGAAAATATTCTCTGTTGTTTCGCTCACCCAAAAAGTGGACCAATAGGAGTGAGTGATTAATATGATTCAGAAAAGATTCTCCCTCATTTTGCTCATCGAAAGAGTAGCCAGTAGTGGTTAAGATTCATGACCATCCAGAGTCTGAGATGAGTAAAGGTGAAGTACATTTTTTGGGCACAGTATTAGGGGAGGTGAGCAGAGACATGGGAGTGGAGCATACAGAACTTCAGACTAAGGCCAGGGTCAAGTTCACCTTTTGAAATGTTTTGAAACGGTTCCCATTCATCTCCGTAGACCACATACAAAACATTTTGCAATGTTCTGTGATCTTGAACTCCAGGCAGATGCGCAATACTAGAGAAAGCAAAACTAAGTCTGTCTGGCCACCCTGTGAGTCAGATAACAACTCCTGCAATAAACAGGTCTAGTCTTTAGCACACAATATACTACTGTGTGTGCAAAAAAAAAAACAGGCCAGTAGTTTTTGCATGAGGCCACACACAGACAAACTACATCACAAACATACATCAAAATTCATCCTTCGCAAAACTGCAACAATAGGGAAACATTGCAACAACTCGGAGGAGAAAAGGGACCAGCTTGTTTATGTATACTGGTATTCTTATAAAAAATATGAAATAATGATTTTATTTATACTGCACTTTACAAGTGCTTATATGTCTATGGTGTTTCAACATGAAGAGAGGCTGACTGGTGGTAACTGGTGGTGCTGTGCTTACCTGCGAAAACAGTGCATCTCCTCTTGGGTGAGCCATCCTCTCCCTCCCCCTGCTCCCACTCGTACTCTGCTAGCTCCTGCCTCTTCCTCTCTTCCTCCCGTTCGCTCTTCCTCTTCCTCCTCCCCTTCCTCCTCCTCCTCTTCCTCCTCCTCTCTGGCTCTCTCTTCCCCGGCCGCTGCGGCTGCCACTGCTGCTTCCTCTTCCTCCTCCAATGCCACTACAGCAGCGGTCGCCTCGTCCTCTTCCTCATCTCGCTCCTCCTCCCATCGCTTACGCTTGCGTCCTCGCCGCCTCTGTCCCTGCTGCACCACGGACTCGATGGCGTCTGTCACCGTGTCGCCCCCCTCCCAGCCGCGCTGACGCACCGCCAACTCCAGGCCGGGCTGGGCGTGGCCGTGGGCGTGGGCCAGCGGCAGGTGCGTTGGCGGAGGGAGTGGCGGAGGGGGCGACGGGGGTGGCGAGGGCAGCGGGTACTTGCGAGGGCGTCCGGGCCCGCGCTTCTTCACCATGTTGTTACCGGTGCGTGCTTGGCGCTGGAGCTTCTTGGCGCGCAGGATCTTATTGACGTGGTGCAGGTTGTTTTTGGGTGCCTGCAGTTGAGGAGGGGGCAGAGGGGGGGGTTGGGTGCCACGCTGGGCCGCCGCCGCAGAGGAGGAGGAGGATCCGTGTCGAGACGGGGAGGAATCGCCACGGCAGCAGCCGGCTGGGGGGGCGATGGATCGACCGGAGGAGGTGGAGTGGGTGTGGGAGAGGGGAGGGTGGAGAGAGGACTGCTGCTGCTGCTGCTGATGATGATGATGATGCTGCTGGTGGTGCGGGTGGTTGTGGTGGTGAAGGTGAGGGTGGGAGTGGGGGTGGTGGTGCAGGTGGTGGTGGCGAGATAGAAGGCTTGAGTCCATGTAGTCAGAGGGGTTTGCACCGCGCATCTGCATCCCTCCTGAAACACACACAGAGCACAAGGAAGGGAGGGATGAGAGGATGCAAGCCACAGAGAAAGAGAACTAGAGAGACATACAGAAAAAGAGAGAGACAGAGACAATAAGACAGAAAAGAAAGAGAGAGGGAGAGAGAGGGAGAAACAGAGAAAAGGATAGGGAGGGAGAGAGAGAGACAGGGAGAGAGAGAAAGAGAACAACACAAAGTCATGAGCACTAGTCAAAGACCAGAAGACAAGACAAAGAACACAACATTTCCAGGGAATAAATGAACTTTTGAATTAAATCACGACACCCAGAGAGATGTTACAGGAAGAGCTGAAGTGAGTGAGAGAGGAAAGAGTGTGACAATGTATAGAGGCCACCCTGGGGGAAAGATGTCACACTGCAGCATAACGAAAAAGATCAGGGAGAGACAGAGAGAGGACACTCTTCATCACCACCTCTAACAGCTAACGGAGGGAGAAAAAAGACGAGTAACTTAATTCCTCTGCTGGCCTTGCACTGACAGCACACCTCGAGCTGTTCAGCAGCAGCCAAGCCCAGCCCAGTCACAGAGATGGATTCACCTTCAGCAGGACATTTTAATTACGTGTGTGCATTTGTGTGTGTGTGTGACTCATTCATCTGCAGCTGCTGAGCCACACACACACACACACACACACACACACAAATATATACAAATGAAAAGTCACGTACACACAGAATCATTTAAATTCACACACACACACACGCACACACACACGCACACACACTCAGACATGCAGTTTGTCTGATATCCATCCACAACACCCAACCTAAGCATATTATCTCTACAATGAAACCACAAATAGTACCCAGAGTGCCCTTGACACAAGAGTGTCTTATGGGTATGGACTGGACTGGAGAGTCAATATTTATAAAGTTTATGATTATGAAGATACCAGTGCAAAGTGCTGTGTGTGTAGTTAGGTATGTGTATGGTTGTAAGACGTGATTAGCAGTTGGCTAAGACTGCACTATCAAATAACAGTGTCAGTCAAGGGGAAGACAAGGCTAAAAAACATGATTTATTGAAAAGATGTCAGTCTGAAACTGAAATGATGTCAGTGTGACACGGTCTGTGAGCAGCTAATGAACTAATATATGAATAAATCAAGCTGCAGTTAGCTAAGGTACAACAGCAAAACATTGTGACCATTCACATTAGGTCCTGGCATGTTGGCACAAATGTCTGGGACGGCACAGGTCGAATATACTGCAAGAGTATCCAATCTCATTCACGGTGACCCATGTCAGATTTAGCACCGGAAGTAAACAATTGAACTCATCCACGAGTCCTGTTCGTGCACTTACTCCTCGTAATCCGTCTAGGGCCACTTAATTCATTACCAGCCTCAAACATACTCAACTCCCTCAGTGCCTAACTGAAAGACATCCATATGAGGATGTCTAATTGGACCATTTTATATGCTAGAGGGAGGATGGGATCAAAGGTACTGGGATGCTTGTGACTACTGCACTCTGCACTGTATGTGTAGGGTGTACAGACCAGAGGGTGTGTGTGTGTGTGTGTGTGTGACTCACTGCTCTGTGGCTGCTGAGCCACACACACACACACACAAACAAAAATATATACAAATGAAGTCACGTACACACACAATCATGTAAATCCACACACACACACACACACACTCAGACGTGCAGTTTGTCTGATATCCATCCACAACACCTAACTCTAATGGCTGAGAGAGGAAGGCCAAGGGAGCATCACCAGCACTGTCATCATGTAGAAAAGGGGGATGGAGCGCTTTCATCTGTGTGATAAACTGGTGAGGTGTGAGTGTAACATCTGAGGGTGAAGCACTGAGTGTTAAGTGTGGACATGTGAGTGTGTGTGTGTGTGTGTGTGCCAGTATCTAAGCATGTGTGTGTGCTAGAGTGTGGGAGATATATGTATAGTATGATAGTAACGTGTGTGTTTGTGAGTCAGAGTGTGGGGATGTCAGTATCTGTGTGTGTGTATGTGTGTGTGTGTAGGGTCTCAGGATTGTCTGTGTAGCGTGGTCTGTGTGTGTGTGTGTGTGTGTATGGAGGGTCTCAGGTCTGTCTGTGTAGCGTGGTGTGAACCCAGTCAGGGTAATCCAGGATTAGAGCCCTGGACTCGGGGTCGTCCAATGGTCAGCCAGCGACAACTCTGACACAGTTTACAGCCATGCTGCTTCTCACTGCCACACACACACACACACATACGCACCATGGCTGTATAGTAAATCCTGAGACCCTCAACACACACACACACACACACAGACCACACACTCACAGACAGTCCTGTGACCACACACACACAGACACACACACACACACAGACACACTCACAGACACAACACGCTACACAGACAGTTCCTGAGGCCTTCCACTCTTTCTATACTTCTTTCTCTTGCTCTCTCTCTTGCTCTCTCATACGTGGACTTGTCTTGCACATTCACTAAACACACAGAGACAAACACAGTATAGGCAAAGGCAGACAGGCACACAGCCACAGACAAATAAACTACCCTACAGACACACACACACACACACACACACACACACACAGCCCTCATCCATCTGGAATGAAAAGTGCTATGTCTTGAAGGCAGAGGAATCACTACACAAAGCTCTTCATCCCACCTATTCAGCAATATTCACAGCAGGTGCACTTGTCTATGTTTGTGTTTGTATCTGTGTGTGTGTGTGTGTGTGAGAGAGAGAGACAGAGAGAGTTCATCTGAATCCCAATGACCCCCCTACAGCCCTGAGCCCTTGACCACTTAAAAGGTTTATCTGGAGCAAATCAACCGGTAGCTCTGTTGTTTCATGTTGCTGAGCGTGTGTCGGTAGGTATGAGAACGACAGACCAAATAGCCAAACAGCAGTCAACACTACCTGATGAAGACAAGGAGGTTTCCTTTTACTGTGTCAGTCTACGTAAGTATCAAATGCTGTTTTTCTACCTACTTGACAGCACTCGGCAGACTCAAATAAAAACAGGCACATGGGATGATTGACTCTTAGGATTTTTCTTTACCATTCCTTGGCATGAATCCTAAGTGTCCTAAGTGTCCTAAGATTAGAGTTTACGGTTTGGAAGGGCATTCGAATTTCCCAGTGAGAGTTACACACATATGCTCTCCTTTACGCCACACTTAGACAGACAGACAGACACACACACACAGCGTTCTTCAAAACTCTGAGCTCTAGAAGCCTCCTCCTGCTGTCCACTTTATTAGGCTGTTGCTGCTTGCTGCAGAACTATTACAGAGAAGGTAGAGCTATTTTCAGAACACTATGGTACTCTACTCTACCCCATCATGTCCACATGAATACCAGGGCAGGCTGCCTGTGAGAGGAGAGTCTCTCTGTCTCTCTCTCTCTCTTTATGTCTCTCTGGGGGATTCACCTAACCTCATTCAGTGGAGCTACCCTGTCATAGCACCCACACACAGCCACAGAGCTAGTGCTAACCCCAGCTAGGAGGACTGGCTAGTATTGCTGGGTACTGGCATCTGCCAGCGAGCCCGGCACAGCAAAGCTGTGACCGTGTGTCGGGCACATGCCACATGCCATTGGACGTTGACACACACAACTCCACAGGACGCGCTCCAAGAGCAGCTATATTTGGAGCGTGACAACACGTTTGGCGCATTAATTTTCTCCCTTCGCTCTCTCTCTCTCTTTCTCCCTCTCTCTATCTTTCTCTGTCATGCTCTCTCTCTGTCTCGCTCTCCTGCTCTCTCCTTCACAATGTCAAACTGAAATAGGGCCAATTTTAAACGACCCGAGACATTTGCATTCAGTCACAAAATCACACAGTCTGCCATATGGTGTGTGTGGACAGAGCAGGAGGCCAGCGGAGAAATTGAAGACACCTTGCATTGGAGACGCCCTCAGGCACAATTACTGCAAAACACACAAACACATACATGACTGGCCATTGTGGTAATACAATAGAGGTGCACATGATTTCAGGACAATAACACACAGACACACACACACACACTCACACAAGAATGGCATCAGAGGACAAACACTACCTCTCAAAAGTTTGGAATCACTTTTTCCGTTGTTTTTATTCAGTAAAAATAACAAAATTGTCATCAGAAAGAAGTTTTATGCTACATTATGTTCCATTTTCTACAATGTTCGGTAGTACTAGGTACAATTGTTCAGAGCCTGTCGCAGAAACTACTGAAGCAGCTACATTTCACTGCTTAAAACTGCATTGTTAATTACATTAGTGTAACAATTAATATCAATATCATTCAAAGTCGTCTTGAAGTTTCTGGCATGTATAACTTCAAATCTTGTTCACAACTGAAGTGCATGGTGTGTATAGCACTCAAGCAAATGTACAAGCCGATATATATATATATTTGTCACAAAACTACCTTCACATTTACATTACATTGAGAGCATGTGTTTCCAAACTTGAGCTGCAGTGGGAAAGCGCCTCAGGCATGACACAGAGGCACTGACACAGCCATGCAAAAAGACACAACAGGTTGTAGTTGGGGACAAACTGATTTAGTTCAGTACTGTGAAATATTATTTTTTTCAAACAACAAGCTAGTATGAATTACGCTGGATGTCAAGCATCCATTATTTTTGTTTGTTAATGAACTGAGTATAGTGGTAGTCTACACACACACTTGACATACCAACTCTCAATACCCTGAGAGTTTCTAAAGAAACCAAATTCATCGACAGTCTGCTATGGAGCACTGCAAACTTTTTTTTAATTCTTTATCCTAAAACAATATGTTTATGCTATGTTTGTCATGCTTTCAATTATTTTATTGATTATTTATTTACATTTTATGAGTATTAATTCAGAGGATATTTCTATGTCACACAATGACAATACATTGTGATTCCCCAATCTACACACAGCAGACTGACTGAATGCAAGACAGAGAACAACACAACCCCCAAAATGCAACAGGACAGACAAAAGATCAGGAGGAGAATCAGGGATAGATCCACAGACAACTGAACCAAAACTATGCATGTTCAACACAACCGCAGAGAGAGAGAGAGAGCAGAGAGAGAGAGAGAGCAGAGAGAGAGAGAGAGAGGGAGCAAGAGAGACAAGCATTATCACAAACTCAAGAGTTTTCAAGTCTCTTTTTATTGCCATGATTCAGCCAAGCTGGTAGAATTGGTATGGATATAGTTAGCAGGAGAGGACGCTAGCAGACTGGGACACGCTAAAGGAGTCACACCGGTGAGCACTGCATGAACAGCCAAGCCCACAGCGATGAAGCTAAAGCACAGCACACATACCAACATACATACAATACTTACATACATACATACATACATACTTACTTACATACATACATACAAACAAAAGGCCTGGCAAAAGGAAAAAAAGGCAACATCACTTTACTTGGATAGCCTACCTTGAAATTTAAGACTGTTGTTGAGCAATTACTGGATACCACCTTAACCATACCCGACCCCTAACCTTAACCATACAGTGTTGTGTAAACAACATGTCAACAACAAACAATTAACAACTTTGTTTATAATCTGAGCATCTCTGTACATAGTCTATAGGCCATCAAAGTAAAGTGTGAGCAGAAATATAAGAAGCACCGCACAGACAGAGGCACAGAGACAGAAGAGGCACAGTCACAGGGCTACAGTATAGCATAGCATTAGCATAGCATAGCATAGCATAGCCAAGCACACAGACATACAAGATGCATAGTGATCTTACACACCAGTATGTTGTCTAAAAGGCTAAAAATGGCTGATGATGTCTGCTTTTTGTTTTTTTTTTCTCCTAGCTCTACAACTACGTTAGTCCCATCTTCAAACGGCTATCCAACAAACTGTCACAGACCGTTTGATGTTAATAGTTCCACTAGCCTAAGACAGCCAATGTGTTAGTACCATTGTCCTTGTCTATCCACAGAGAACAAATACGAGTGTTTACACACTTGCAACTTTCCTTCTGAAGGCGGTTAACACTTGTTAGCACAACCACAAAGCAACAGGAATACGTGTGATGGATCGAAAAAAAATAAAAATCAGAATGGGCCGTTAAGCATAAATCAGTCATGCAAGATCACAGCAGCAGTCTTTGATCAGTAGATTTGCAACACGCCTCGACTCTTCCATTCTTAGCCACATCAAGCAGCCACTGCTACCAGACCTCAGACTGGCGGTCTGGCTCGCGAGACTACCCCTACGTCGGCACACACGCCTCTTCGTCTCTGGTAGGTTCATCCACACAGACAGGCTGAGGCAACTCACCTGTCTCTCTCCTCTCCGCTGAGGTGGATCTGTCCTTCCGAAGGGATCTGTCCAATCGCACAAGACTGCCACCGCCGCCACCGTTTCCTTCCAGGGAGGCGGGCCTCCGTCCACGGCCCGGACGCAGCGAGCTCCTTGTGAGCGCCGAGGCGAACAGGTTGGTGTGCTGAGCACTCGGCTCGGCCTCTTCCTCCGCCGGAGAGAGACCTTCATCCTCCTCGCTGTCAGAGCAGCCGATAGGTTCGGCGGCGTGTCCATCGGAGAAGGTGGGCTGTCCAGAGGCGGAGTGGTGTGACAGTTTGCTGTAGTCGGCCTCCGTGGAGCCCACTCGGAACCAGGAGTCGGCCGACGTGTGGCCTCGGCTGCCAAGGGTCAGGCGTGAGGGGCCCAGGCACGACGCCGATGCCTCCTTTCGTTTGTAGCGCTCAGCTGAAGACGAGGAGGAAGATGAGGGAGAGTTGGCCGAAGCCACCGCTGCTGCCGCCGTCTGTTTTCCGGCACTTTCCACCGACCCGTCTCGCCCAAACCGACAGTGCTGCAGGGGCTCCATGCCTCCTGTACCCCCTCCTCTCTCTCCTCTGCCCATACCATCACCTCCGCCCCTCTCTCCTCTTTCGCCCCTCTCTGCACTGCCGCCTCTCTCCAGAGACTCGTCAGCGCCGCAGCGTTCGCGATGCTTGTGCCGGTGCTTGTGTTTGTGGTGCCAGCCGAAGGAGAGCTCGGGCGCCATGGGCGGGTAGAGGACCGGCGAGCGCCCGCCGCCCAGGAACTCCTGCCGCAGCAGCTTGTGTTTCTTCTTGTGGAACTTGGAGGGGTTGAGCAGCAGGTGCGAGGGGTGGTGGTGCATGTAAGAGGGCGGGGGTGGTGGGGGAAAAGAAGGGGAATGGTGCGGGTGGTGCCCGGGCGCCGTATGGGGTGGCTGGTGATGGGGGTGGGGGTAGAGGGCGCTTGCCGGGGGATACCCACGATAGTAGCCCAACCCGAGGGGCGCGGAGGAGTAGGGCACGCTGTAGGAGGGGTGGTAGAAACCACCACTGGAAAGAGGGAAGCCGAGCCCAGGCACAAAGGGCACCTCAGACATGGACTCCCGCAGCTTGGGCGGCCTGCCACGCTTCTTCTTGAGGTCGGGCTTGCGGACGTAGTGAAGGGATTCGCAGGGGTAGGCTGGGTGGGGCGAGTAGTAGCCGCTGAAGTTGATCCGGAAGATGGTGGGCAACAGGTCTCGGTGCAGATAGTGGTGAGCCGTTGGGTTGGCACTGCCACTTCGGCCGCTGCCAAGGGTGGCGCCCCTGCCCGTGCCCCCAGCGGCACCGAGCGCCAGGCTGCTGCCGAGTCGCATCGCGGACGTGCGGTGAGAGATGCGGATGTCACTAAGACGAACGCAGATCTCGTCCAGCTCGGCCAGGAAGTCTGGGTCCTGTCGGCGTGAACGCAACTGCAAGTACTTCTTCTTGCGCTTACGTTTCTGCCGCTTGAGCTTGTCGTAGGCCGGGCATGCGTGCCCTCGCCGCTTGCACTTGTGCTTGTGTTTCTCCTTGTGTCCGACCAGCCCTGAGGCTGGGCCGGCGGCTGGGTGAGCCCGCCGCGGGTCGGGGGAAGACCGCGCCCCAAGGGGAGAGGGCGAAGGCGAGGGTCGTTCCATCAACATGGAGGAGGCGTGCCTCTTTCTGCCGCGTGGGCTAAGTCCTGCCCCAACGCCCACGGCTGACCCCATGACACCCGGCATCAGCAGGCCACTGGCGACACCCTGGGGCATCCCGCCGACACCACCAAGCCCAACGCCTCCCACCTTCTCGCCGCGGTCTGACGTGCTGTTGTTGTCAGTGCCGATGCCACTGTCGCTGGGCACCGTCTCCTCGCTGTGTGACTCACTGACGGGCGAAGGTGTGGCCTCTTTCAGCTCACTCAGAGGAGCTGGAGAGGTGGGCAGCAGGGGCCTGGGTGGCGACACCTTTCTATAGTGGTAGTGCGTCCGGTAGTGGTGGTGGTGATGATGGTAGCCGCGGCACAAGGACTTCTTCTGAGACGCTGATGACACCGAACCTGATCCCATCGTCCCGAGCGAGCGTGGCGAGGGCGCAGAGAAGGTCGGCGAGGCGAAGGGGAAGGTGTGGTGCCCATGGTGCCCGTGACTACAGTGGGTGCAGTGCACCGAGCCCGGCTCCACGAAGCTGGCATCACTAATGGGGCTCTGACCGCCGCTTGACTGTGAGAGGGAGGGTGACGGGAAGACGTCAGTTGGGGGAAGCTGGTGGTGCTGCTGGCTCTGCAGAGACTGGGAGGGGTGTGGATGGTGCGGGGAGGAAGTGTTGGGGGACAGGAAAGGTTCCGGAGGGGGTGTCGGGGCCCCCGCTGGAGGGTTAGTCGCCGCTTTGGGCTTGCGACCCCTTCTCTTGCCCATGTAGATGGTACCTTTCTTGCTCACGTTGATCTGGGGCCCCAGTTTGCCTCCGAACGTGGCGGCCAGGGTCGACAGGGACTGTGTGGCAGCCACTGCGCTGGTCGCGCTGCTTCCGGCCCCTCTGCTCTCGCCATCTGGCCCGACTCCAGACCCCAGAAGAATCTGGCTTAGGAGCCGCTTGCGTTTCACCGTCTTCATCTTGTTGATCTTGCCGATGATGGTCTTCATGATGAGCTGGCCGTTGCCCTTGCTGCGAAAGGCCTTGTCTCCAGAGTCGCCTTGCTCCGGAGCTAACGTAGGGGGTTGCCCTTCTTGGGGCAACGTAGGGGGCAGGCGTTTGGGACGCCCCCGTTTCCGTGGCATGGGCTTGGGGGGGTTGAGGTCCACCTCAGGGTGCAGCACTGGGGGGTCCTGTTCTTCTTTGGACTTCAGGATGGAGAACACCTTGGAAGTGGGCATCTTGAGAGGGGGTCTGCCCCGGGCTGGGGCATCCAGACGGGGCATCTTGGATTTGGGGCGTCCCCTCTTCTTCGGCGGGCTGTCGAAGAGCTGTGGGACGGTGGTGGGGGGCACCTTGTTGGGGTTCGGGGGTCGCCCCACGGGTCTCCGTACAGGCGGTGGCGCATTGGGCCCCAGAGCCGACACAGGCATGCCAGGCTTGGCCTGGCTCAGAGCAGCATCCTGTGCGGCCTTCTGGGAACGGTTGACCACTCGCGTCCAACGAGGCCGGCGACCCCGCCGTTTCTTCAACGGCTTGTTGTCCTGCTCAGCGGGGGAGGCGGGGGACGCCGGAGGCGAGTCACTGAGCACCGGCGTCGGACTGCCACCAGAGGGCTCGGAGGGGGATGTGTTTCGGCGCGTTATGGTCTCAGCCGGGCTCGCTGTCCGGCTGGGTCGGCTCTCCCGAAGCGGGCTGTTCTTGGCCGGGCTGGAGCTCTTCCCATGCTCGCTCCTCACTACCAGGGCCAAGCCCCTCTCCTTCATCTCTATCTTCCCCAGACCAGAGGGGGACGACCCTTTGCTCAAGTCTCTAGGTCCGTCTTTGTCCCTGCTGTCCCGCTCTCGCTCTCTGTCCTTCTCTCCGCTCTCCTCTGTCCGGGAGGGACTGGGCCTTGGTCGGGAGCCCAACATGGACGAAACCCCCATGTGTGTGGACCCACTTCCTGTTCTCTGGTCCAATGACGAGGACAAGGAGGAGGAGGAAGAAGAGGAGGACAAGGTAGGTGAGGAAGAGGAGAGAGGCATATTGTGTGTGAGCCGTGACTGAGTCTTGATGATGTTGTTGCTGTTGCTGCTGTTGTTGTTGCTGTCGCTGCTGTTGTCATTAATGGCAGCGGCTGCTAAGCGACTGTTGCCATGGTAAAGGGCAGAGCTGGTTACAGCGGTGGTGGTGGTTGCCGTGGAGGTGCTGCTGCTGCTGCCACCACTGCTGCTGCTACTGCTGGTGTTCCCCTTAAGCCCTCCTTCAAGCTCCTCTTTTCGTGGGCCAGGACCCAGCTTGTCCATGATACTGTCCTTGTTGCGGGAGCCGTAAGGCCGTCCGGGGGGCCTGGATACAGGCGGTGGAGGAGACAGGTGCTGGATCCTGGAGTAGGTGGCCCTGTTGGCCATGGCCCGCTCGGGCCTATTCAGGTTGGAGATGAGCTGGACTGAGTTGCTGTGTGAGACTAAGGATGAAGGGGAGGGTTTGCGCACCTTTGTGGGCTGTTTGGGGCACTTGGAAGGGGGGCAGGTGGCAATGAGCTGCGCCAACTTTTCGGTGACGGTGGACGAGCCACCGCCGCTGCCGCCACCACCACCACCACCGCTACCGCCCCAGCCGTGGACAACTCCCCTATCCTGCTCTCGCTGGGCCTCGCCGAATGGAAACTGGGGGGGTTTCATCATCACACCCTCCATCTTGGGCTCGTGGTTGGGAGGTGCCGGAGGAGACAGGCTGGGGTTGGCCTGGGCGTTCAGCTGGGCCAGGGGAGCTTTCTTGGCGGAGGAGTGCAACTTTGGGTCGGGCAACGGGCGGTGGAGATTCAGGGGTCTCTCCATGGAGGCTGCCATCTTCCCCTCCGGTTTGCTCTCAGTCTTGCTAACCAGTTTTGGGGGCGCCTGTGTAGACAGAGGATGAAAGAAAGAGAGAAGAGAGGAGAGGAGGAGTTTAGATCATTCTAGAACACTGCTCTGTCTTTATGTCATTAGTTGTCTAAAATTGTCCCAGTTCACCACAATCAGGAAAACCCAATGAGGAACTGGACACAAATGAAATGAACAGCTGGTCACAGGCACAAACTTTCAAAAACAAGGCTGATAAAACCTATTTAGGCGCGGCTCTAATTCCATAATTACACCTTGCGTTGACAAGCACGAATCTGCTGCAGGTTCAACTCAATTTAATCTGTCCGAGCTAAGTGCCTTCTCCTTCTCCCAGGCCAGGGCTTTTGTCTCAGGCTATAAAGGATGGGGGGGAGAGTGGCTGCTAAAGAGGATTCCGGTAAGTGTGTTGTTGTTTGTCTAGCTGAAATCCCAGTGCACTGATGGGGCTCTCTGCCCAGTGGACACACAGACGCACTCACACTCACACACACACACACACAAACACTCTCTCTCACACACACACACACACAGTTTGCCTGCAGGGCTAAAGATGCTCGGCTCAATGACACTTAGTCAGGCCAACATGGGGACAATGACTGAGGTGGAGGTGGAGGTGAACAGCATGCAGGGAGAGAAGGCAAACGGATGAGGGAGACACACAGATAGATATATGAGGGGGACACGGACTAACTTCCCACACTTCTAAGCTCCACATAGATGACAAAATGGCCAATGGCCAACTTAATTGACAGGACAGTAACTGAACTGTGATTGGACAGTTTTGAACTGTACCAAGTAATCCTAACAGGGTCCCCACTGTGAGTCAAACTTAGAATTTTCTGACTTTTCCATGACCTTCCCTAACTAAAAAGTTTCTATGACCCTCTTCATTAATATGTACAATATTGTAAAGTGTCTAGATTGAGAGCTGTGTTTTAAACCAATCGATCATTTTCAGGTTCACATGTTTTCAGCGCAAAACTTTAGCTTTAGGTTAACGAGCAAGACATTAGCCAGGTTAATACCAGATGAACACCAATAAGGAAGCATGAAAGTAAATATCACATTTTGGGGACAACTCCATGCTATTACCAAAATTCACTGACTTTGTTAACAAAAATATATATTTGCCCTATTTTCTGTGTCTGGAACAGGCTGTATTGAAATTCCATGAGTGTCCAGACATTCCATGACCCATGGGAACCCTGTCCTAAGCTTTCTATTATGGGTACATTTGATACAAATGGGTTGTTCCATGAAGAGTGGTCTTTTTTGTCATATCCATTTTGTCAACACCAATAAAATATTAGTTAGTATAAACATATGTTTGTATGATGTGAATGATTAGGCTAATATTGGAAATTGCTGTATTCAGCTGTCCAGGTTACATGCATTTTTTTTTAACAAAATATTTAAATAATACCATGCTTGCTCAAGTTCTGTCACATTCATAACATAGAATTACCCATAGATAGATAAACAGACAGTCAGATAGAGTTCATTTCTGCTTGTTAGACGTTTTTCTGTGTAGTTTAAGTGTAGTTGCTCTTACCCTCTTAGCTGGCGGGCTTCCATTGACTGGAGTGATGGGGCTCGTGGGCATGGGTGGGACTTGAGGGGGAGGAGTCTGGGCTGGTGGCGGAGCCGGCCGTGCGCCGGTGCTCTGACTCTTCTCTGTCTCTTTCCCATGCGACGGGCTCTGCGTGTGTCCGCCAGGCGTGTTGGTGCTGGCTGTGGTGGCGGTGGTGACAGTGGTCGTGGCGGACGCAGTTGCGGCGGCAGTGGTAGCAGTGTCGTTTGCTCCTCCTGCTCCGCGGCTGCCCCTTCCCCCTCCTCCTCCTCTCCCGGCGTGTCGTACGGTGGCCCGGAAGGCCGGTCGGCACACATAGTTCTCCAGGATCTTGGGGGGCTTCTTCATGCGCTTGGCCTGCAGGCCGATCTTCATCTTGACGTTGCCTTCCCCGTACGTGGCCTCTTTGACGGAGAACTGAGGGGACTGTTGCTGTTGTTGTTGGGAAGGGTCACCTGGTGCACCCTCGGCACCAGTGCCAGGCTCTGGCTGCGCCCCCTCACGCTCCTTCTTCCTCTTCTCCTCCTCTTCCTCTTTTTTGCCACCCACTCCCTCCTTCTCGCGCTCGCCTGTGGGAGCTGTGGCGGGAAGGGGGGGTGGTGTGGTGGGCCCCCCCTGAGTCCTCTGATCCATTTGTGTTCTGGGTGAGAAGTGAGGTCTGGGATGGTCAAGGGTCAATAGGGAGATGTGTGTTTTGTTGCGGGAGGGGGGGGGCGGGAAGGGGGTGCGGCCGCAGACTGGTCAAGAGTCCTCTCACTGGTGCTGGGAGGGGGGGTTAAGGTCCAACAGGAGGAGGGAGTAAGGGGAGTGAAGGGGAGGGGGGGAAAGGGGGGGTAGAGAAAGAGAGATCTGAAAAAGCAATCCTCTCCTGGCAGCGCTGCAGTTGTCCCTTTCCTGGCTACTCGGCCCTCTCACCTTCAATCTAGGAGATAAGGACAGGTAGAGGGAGAGGGGGAGAGAGAGAGAGAAAGAGGGAGAGAGAAAAGAAAGACGAAGGGGGGAGGGTAGAAAAGACAGAAAGCTCTGCATTAGTCACACCCCAGTGATCTGAGAGCATAGCTATCTGTCTGGTGAATCCACAGCAGACCAGATGACATCACCACACGCATTAGCGACAACCGTAACCTTGCACAAGTGAGGTGTCACAAATTAGCATGGCACGACTAGGGGAAAAAACATCACAGACAAGAGCAGAGAGGAGAGGCATTTCTCCTTGGTGAATTCACCTCGTGATAAGTCACTTCTAGCAGCACCGGTTCTCCCTTAATGAGTAGCCAAATCGCTATGTGAATTTACAACCAGGGAGACAGATATACTGCTATAAATGTGTAATAACATTGTTTAAACGTGAACAAACACAAATACCCATAGCATTGCCTAACAAAGCTCAACCACTGGTTGTTTCCAAAGCATTTTAACAGACATACAACATTTCGATGAGCAAAGACCTAGTCTGTTAAAATGAGAGCTTTTCAAAAAAAGTGTGCAGGTCTTTCTTTTGACCACTATCTTCACTTTGACTTGGCACCTGATCTAGCACCTGTGAGAGTTTTTTGGGTTGAGTCAGAGCCCATACTGTAGACATCCTCTGGAGGTTCGAAAACCCCTCCAGTGCTGGCCATTCAGCAGTTCTTAGCACATCACTCCTGTGCTGTGCTGCCTGGCTCAATTCCCCATCTTCCTTATGACTTTAGCCATAAGAGCTAGTAGTGCTTTCAAGCCTGGCTGCCCAAATCAAGGTCTCAGTGGCTGTGTGGTCTAGCTATTATGCCGTTGTGGCCGTGGAGAAAAGAGCTTCCCTTTCCATGCAGAGACACTATGTGGGCAGGCCAGGCCTGAGGGATGAGGAGCAAGGAGAGGGCAGCATGGCCGTTAAAGCATCGCTGCCTATGGAGGCTCCCCATCAGCCCCGGACGGGACATAAAGCTGAGGGTAATTGGCTCAGCACTCTGTCCACTAAGGAATCTAATTGTCATCCCAGGAGGGGCTGGAGGAAAACAGAAGGGGGTTGCATCGGGGAGTAGCCTAAACGTCTTAACTTCTTTTTCTCCATTCACTTCTTTCTTTCTCCTTCCCTCTCTCTGTGTCCTCCTGGGCTGTGGGGAGTGATTTAATGCGGGGTTTACCCAGAGCAGGTGCTTTCTTTGAGTGAAGTCACTGCCAGAGCGGTTCAGTGCAGTGACCTCAGCACAGCAAAACCCCACTGAGAGACAACGGATACGGCTGCCATCCCCAGCCCTCCGGCTCGACCAATCACAACGCGGGAGGCAGAGAGAGGGAAGGGAAGAGAGGGAGAGCGAGTGAGTGAGTGGGAGACAGAAGTGTGGGAGAGAGTCAAACAGAGAGAGTGAAAAAGAGAGAGAGGGAGCGAGAGAGTGAAAGAGAGAAAGAGAGAGAGAGTACAGAGGACACAGAGAGAGAGAGAAACTGAAACCATGACAGTGAAACAACAAGTAAGACAGTAAGATAAGGAAACAGAGATACATGAAGTGAACGGCTAAAGGAAAGTGAAGAGAGCAAGAGAGATGAAGAGAAAAAAACAGATAAAAGACCAAGAAGCAGAGCTTGTAAAGAAGACAATTTATCAGAAGAGGATACCAGACGGGCCTTGTACTACGTCTCTGGGCACACCAGGGCAGCACACAATTATACGTGACAGCTGGGTAAAGGCGAATGTTCTCAGCGGCCAAGTCTACCGAGTAAAAAGGAGTCATTTAGTGTGAAATCTATCTGTCCCGTGAGCAGGGGGTCGTCATTCTGGTTTGTGCTGTGCTGCGTTTCCCCACGCCCTCTTTTCTATGTTTACTACAATTACTCACCCCATTTCACTTTGGACCCCCCTCCCCCCTTCCCCTGATCACACATACCACATTTACTCACACCTCCCTCCTTTTTCCCCTCACTGCATCAAACCCCCTTTCTTTCTGTCTTTCTTTCACTCACACACACGCACAAACACAAACTCACTCTATCTCTTTCCACTGTCTCTCTCTCTCTCTAACAGGCATGCACTCACTCCATCTCTTTCTGCTATTTCTCTCCCTCTCACACACACTCCATCTCTTTCTGCTATTTCTCTCTCTCACACACACTCCATCTCTTTCTGCAGTTTCTTTCTCTCTCTCTTTCACAAACACACACTCACTCCATCTATTTCCACTGTTTCCCTTCCACCCTCTCTCTCTCTTTCTCTTGGAGGGGCTGAAAGTAAAGCAGTCAGACTAGTCACTGTACTGCTTCTAATCGAAAACACATTTTCTCCAGCGCTCCCTCCCTCCTGCTCTCTCCCCTGTCCGTCCCTCCCTGAGTGACAATCATTCCCCTATTTCCTCTCTCAGCGCTGTTCTACAGTGCATGGCACTGTACACGGCCACAAAACACACACACACACACAAAGAGGCAAAACATTGAGGTGTCAGAGCACTGCACTCTTTCTCTTTCTCCCTCTCTCTCCGTCGCTCTGCATGTGGTCTTATCACACTCACCAGATTTGAGCGGTAGAGGTTTTCATCTGACTCATCATTCTGTCTTCAATCGTTCGCTCAGCTCTTCATGAGCACATTCCTAATGAATAGACTTCTACCTCGCTGAGTTCCTTACGGTTTACAGATGGATTTAAGATGTCCAAGAGTGGCTGCTTCTGAACGTTCCCAAATCAATCTCCTCTTTGCTGCAGGGTATTTACACAGCATAACAAAAAAATGCTTCATTTTCTTCGTGTGTTGGTCCCATTAGTTAAATACAGCAGTTAACCAACTTTTTTCAAACTTTCAACAGGTAGGACAGAGAGATCAGCACAGAATTTAATGTGGATAAAACACATGCAATTGATCAATAGAGCCCTTTCCTGTACGACGGATGGGCTACATGGAAAGTACCAGACAAAAGCACACTTCTGTATGCTTTATGTGTAACTCCCATTGCAAACTAGTTCGTGACTATGAGATAAAGTGGGGAAAAGAAAGGAAGACAGAAACAGGGCGTGACTATACGACAGCGCAGCACTTAATAGATAAAGTAAACAACATTGGCGCCCTCCCACGCACTCCGCACTTTTGCACACGAGTTCAAACTAGATAAACTGACGACTTTAGCCTAGACGTAAACAACATTGAAGAGACATACTCAAGATCTCTGAGCAGCGCGTGCATTCATACACACACACACACACACGAAAGTAGAAACACTGCCGTGCATCCTATCTGAAGTCAGTCTATGTTATTACAACTGTCTGTGAAACGAAATACAAGCCTATATCAAGAAGTGGTCTCAAAACATAAGGTGAGATCAGGTAAAATTCCTTGAGAACGATCATGCTTAGGGACCCCAACAAAGTCTTAAAATACGTGACAACGTAAAAACAATGAATATGGAGAAGGGATAGTTGTATCTTCATCCTCAACAATCTTGGAACAGTCAACATTCCGCAGCATTCTACGACTGGACACGTTACTTCCTGACATGGGACAGCCCACGTGCTGCTGTGGGTCAGAGTTCAAATGTGCCCTGCAGTCTCCAGACAGGTTCACTTCGATTATTTAGCAACTTGTTTAAAGCACACGTGTGGTCTCATTTGCACCCGTCCAAGTCTTAGCACACACGCCATCTGTACGTGCTGTGAACCGTACTGAAACTGAGGTTATCTAAGGATGATCACCATGTCTCGGTAGGCAAGTACCACATGTAACGCACAGAACGTGCAAAGATATTCAACAGAAGTTCTAGATGACATGAGCGCCAACGTTAGAGCCAGTTCTGTTTAAAGAGAAATCTGAAATTCAACTACTAGTATAACACACAACGAAACTATTTGCATTAGACTGTTTAATGAACTTCCCAAAGACCGTTATCCGATTATTAGGGAAGTGAAAGAAGTAAAGGGAATCACCCCGCTGTTTACACCTGCCGAATGATTTCACAAGTGTGTCACAGTCAAACATTTCGATAGCCTCGTGCGATTAGTGATTTCATGCGAGATTTCCAAATCTAAACATGTCCGTCTCTTCCCATTAACGTCACCAAACCGTTAACGTAATTTATTTTCTATATTAAAAACAATGAACAAATAAAGGCATTGTACGTTGTCCTGTCGACTGGAATGCGAAGAGTCAGCAAAACAGACAGCGTTTAAGAAGGGTTTGATAACAGCATAGCCATTATGGCAACTCACCTTAACAGCGGTCCAAAAACGGAGCTCACATAATTTGGTTCAAAATCCTCCCTTCTTGTGTATCAACATGGTCGCCACGGTATTTTTGTTGCAAGTGCTGATTTGCCGAGAAAAAATGAGATAAAAGAAAAATGTCAAAATAATCAGGGAAATCCACCAATGTCCTTTCCATCATAGTGCTCCACAACAGCACGAAATGTTAACAATCGGCAAATATAACGCAACAAAGCGCTGTTATCTTGACTTATGGATATGAAACCTGCTAGCAGGCTACCAATCCTATCACAGAAGTGACCCCATCCAACGTCCTAATAGTGGAATACGTACGCTAACTAGCCATAGTGCTATCCAGAAAGAGCAAATTGTAGAGACAGTGCCCATTAATAGTGTTAAATGACGTGAACTCTCCCGTTATCAAAAAGAGTGTTTTAACGCATGGATATTACAGTATGTTGCATGCACACTGTCTATGTCGTCCGCTTGACACAATTCATTCATTGAATGGAGATGTTTATTTTGTAGCAAGCTAGACCTCAATAATACCCTGGTGCTACATTGTATCCAGTGCGTTTCTGTCTAGCTTGCTAACTGCCTATCATTTTTCAGGGTTGGATTGCTAGGTGTAACTTATGTTGGTTCTCTGGTAACGTGGCTGTACACTATACATCCGGAGGATCGGTATTGCCAGACTGTATGATTACAACAGCCACACTGATGTTATAACAAGTTAATTACACCAGACAAACCCGTAGGTAAAACGAATAATCTGTCCTGTCATATCCACACAGATGCTACGATTAGCTACAGGCTAACTGTGTACAGCCCCCTCGGCTAACGAAGCAGTGTGCTGCAACTGGCTAGCTTGTTTCCCTTGCAAAGTATGCACTCTCGTCTAGTCAATAAAAGAACGGTAATAAAACAGATATGCTGAAAGACACATTTACAATAATTGATTTTAGGTAAAATAATATTCAGATAAAGCGTTGGATAGGTTATTAAAAAAAACACGAACTGTCAACAAAATGGCGGCTGCGTTGAATCAACAGAGACCCGAAATGGATCTCTCCCTGTATTTCTTCTCCCACTCCTTCTTTTTTTTTGTACAGCGGTTGTTATCCGTCGTATCCCAGAATGTCGCCGGAATCCTTCTCCGGGACTGTGTTAGTCGAGCTTGGACGTGTCGGAATGGGCCTCTCTCATTAATCGGGCCTCCATGCCTGCTAAGCCCGTAACGTTTCTGTCAGTACAACACGGGCATTCTCTCCGTCACAGAGCGGGAGGGGAGGGAGGGAGACTGAGCGAGAGGAGGAGGACCAACAGAGGAGGGAGGAGGGCATGTGGCGTATAGTGTTCACCACTTTCTCCCGTTTCTCCCAGTTCTCCGCCTGATATGTTTGTGTTCTCTTTAACAATGTTACACCTTGGCATGTGATGTGGTCTAAAACGACATTACGTAATGGGTAGTTTGGATTCGAGAGAGTTATATTCAATCTGAATACAAATTGTCACCCGCGACCGCGACAATGCTTCTGCAACCTTTTCTCGGTGGAAAAAAAATGAGCGTTGGTGTTTTCGTGCGCTCGTGGCAGTGTTTACCCACAGTGAAGAATCTAGACTCCCGTGGGAATTGTTGCAGAGAGGCGGGTTTTTCAAGTGTCTGTAAAGTGGCTGCAATCCAATCATAAGGAGCTAAAAAGGAAATTGTACGAAAGCTTCTGGTTTGATTTGTCTATTTCCCTTGTGCATAACAGTTTATGCGTGTTATTGGCTCCCTTCATGCATAGGCGGGACAGAGGAACTGCCCGTCGACTCGCACAGTCTATATATGGACATTTATGATATTAATATTCCTAAAATATTTAGGGACCTCAAAATATACATAGGGGCTTTGGTTATTTAGTTTCAAAAGCTGCGCAAGAGAAAGGTCTGTGTGATATTACAAGAAAAACAGACACATTATTGTAGGCCAAGGGTAATCTACAGCCTAGGTTATAATAAGTAGTAAACCACTGCTTTGAGAGCCAGTTGACTTTTCATGTTCCCATTGTTGTTCCATATTGACAACCAGCCACAATATTTTGCCATAGTACAGTAGCCTAGGCTACCATAATAAATAAAGAATTGCAGGGACTTTCAGATAATCACTGTAGTTGTTTTTTCTTTATTGTTTTTATTTTTTGGTCAATTTAGTGTCAGATATATCTCATGTCTTGCATTATCTTTTCTTCCTACACATACATGTGTATACATAGGGTAGACATAATTACATGTACATGTATATACAAATAGAAAAAAACTTCACTCAATGCAACAGTTCCAGTGTTGAAATTTGTTGTGTTGTCCATTAATCTCCTTAACATTGCTGTAAATATTCCAAAATGACACAAATGCATTTTCTGTGAGTCTGCATTTATCGCTCTACAATTAGGCTACATGTATTTTCCTTTAGATCAGTGACATTGCTTAAGATCAGAATGACACTGGACCAGGCTGTCAGCATGTTCAGTAGGTCAGTGAAACAAAGGGAAATGCCGGTGAAATGGAGGAGAAATGCTGTAAGTAGCCTAACTTTAAGAGCTTGAAGAATGTCCAAGCCAAAAGAGACTGATGGTAGCAATTGAAAATTCATAAGTGTAATGGATAGAACTCTAGCACAACAGATGATCAGTCCATAGAGCTTTAAATAGAATGCCCCATTCACAGTTCTTCATGTTCCTCTGAGGACTGCCTTAACCAGGGAAATGCACCAGTAAACGATCAATTAGGTCTACAGTTATCGGCACAAACAATAAAAGTCAAAGAGAAAAACAAAATAACGCATCAATGGGCTTTGTGCATGGAAGACAGAAAGTCCCAGAAGGACTCTCATTCAGGATGGTCATTCTTTTCCGGTGAACATCTATTTTACAGTAGGCTAGATTGATATTAGGCATAAGTATTAGTTGTATAGTGTAGTTAAACTACTTTACTTTAAAGTAAGCCTAACTAATAAGCTCTGCATGTTCCTTGCCATTTCAGGGTGCATTTCGTAGTTAGCTCATAGCCTCATTACATAATTGTTTACCAGTGTAAAAGCCAATTATCGGAAAAGAGTGACCATCCTGAATGAAAGTCCTTCTGAGACTTTCCGTCTGCTGTGCACAGAGCCCACTGATGAACGACTACAAAATGAGAAGAGGCCATGAAGATATAGCGGTGGTCTTCACGATGAGGTGCCAACAGGGCTGAGCCCCAAAACCTAGAGAGCTGCATTCAGAGAGGGTGGTCCAAACCAAGCTCAGTTTATGAACCTGAGAGAGTCAGCCAGAATGGGAAGCACACAGCCAAACTAAAAAGAAGACTAAAAAACCCCATAACACTGCACAGTGATTCTCTCCCACATTTCTCTCACAGCTCAATAACAAAGTGTATAATATACCCTTGTCCTTTTCTGGCACTGAAATAAAACCTCCCTCTCCCTGTTAACTGCTACAGACGTTCCTGTGGAGATGCAGTGGAATTTTTAAAAAGCATTGAGATCCATAACGATGGGTCTCCTGGGAGTTGGGTTAAAGAGGGGGGGGGGGAGAGATAGAGGGGAGAAGAGGGGAAAAGAGGGAGAGAAAGGCGTGGATGAGCATAGGTCCATCTGCTTGGCTACACACAGACATAAAACAGAGGGAGGCACAGATACGGAGGGGTGAGGAAGAACAGAGGCATAGCCCTCTCTGGAATTTTATATGTTACTGGAGTTCTGTCAAAACGTATATGTTTTGAAGTGTTGTCATCTACTGTGCTGTGTGAATATGGTATTAATAGAAAGCCAGAGGATAAAAAAGGAAAATCTTTGGGACACCCAAATGTGCAAACTTTTTGAAAAGAGTTTCAAATACTTGGAGCACATCCGGCTGGCGCTGATCTGGAGACGGCAGGGGAGAAAGGCAAGCAGGGCTCCCCTCAAAGGGCTGTCCCACCCTGGGTCTCAGCAGTGACTGGGCTATGCTCTGGAACCTGGGTATGGGAGTCTGGCTGTAAACTGTAGTCTTCTCCGTTCAGACTCTTCCTGCACACTGGACACGTGTCGTGCTACATTCATTGTTCAAGAGAGAAAAAAAAGACGAGGTTGAGTTTAACACAGCAGGACGATCTAGGACAGAGTAAGAAAGAGTGATATTGGCTCTGATATTGGGTTCATTTCAATTGAGCTATGATTTTCATTGCATAAGATGTATGCACCACAAATGAGCAACATTTGCAACACAACAGTTATAACAATACAACATGTACCTAAATAAATATGCACATATTATAAATATGTAGTATGCAATATTAATAACAGGCACTGATATACTTATAGCAATCAGTAACTTATAATTAAATACCATATACATTGCACACCTATTTAAGGTGTCACTCTGCAGGCATGTTAAAAACATGTGGCTTGTGTTCTTTAGTTACAAGTCTTACCATCTGTAACCATGGCACTATGCAGTCACTATGGAAATAATGCAGACAGGGCAGTTGCCGGACGCTCTCTTCAGCCGTATACTCTTCCCGACACACAGGGCACTCAAGTCGGCATGCTGAGTGAAGGAGACATGGATGGAAAACACACGCACATACACACACACACACACAACGGAGAAGGATACACAAATAAAGAAAAAAAGTCAGGTTTATTGGGAACTGACATGAGACCAATACATTTTCGTACTTTAGTTATGATTTCATATGTCCTAGTCGACCGATGCTGCATGCCAACATGTGCAACTTATTCCACTGCCAGGCCATAAACATGAAAGTAGAACTGAGACTGAGTGAATGTTGCGAATGACCACACGTTTTATTAACAGAGGTGTTATTTACTCTCTGACATGTATCCAATTACCATACATTGCAATATGGATGCTTTCTACATTAGCCTCCAGAAACATTTTCATTAAGAGAACAGAGTGAGCATGTGTTTGTTTAAGTGTGTATGTTTGTTTAAGTGTGTGTGTGTGTGTGTGTGTGTGTGTGTGTGTGTGAGTCAAAGGAAGTATGGGAACTCACCAGCCTGTTCCTGAGAAACAGCTACAGTAGGGAGAGATGAGATCATCTCTTTCTCGGCAGGAGGAGGGCCAGTGTTCTCTAATTGACCTAACAACTAAAAATAAGAGAACAGAAGGGGAGGGGTAAACTCAGCGTGTATCTGTGTGTGTGTGTGTGTGTCTGTCTGTGTTAATGCAACCTAGAATGTAACATAAACCCACGTTTCTTTAGGTGGGGGGGCAGTATCGTATATGATCACTGTTGGAATGGGAGTAGTGGCACCAAAACCAGAAAGGACTTTCTCAGACAAAATGAAACTCAACAATGCCTGCTTTAGCCTATCTACTGCGAGGTAAATGGGACGCCATTCTTCAGAATGAAATTGTCTATTACCCCACAGGGGACAATAGTGGTGAGTGTTGTCTGATGGTAACCCACCTGTGTAATGACAGTATCTAAGCCACCCTGGCCCCAAGCATAGTCCCCCGGGTTTGAGTGCAGAGACCTATCATGGGCACAAAGATATACAGTCTTATACTTGAGAACATTCATTCAGGGAGTAATACAGACAGACAGTGGCACGGAAGTGTCCATGACTGGCTGAATCCAACCCCTACCCAGATTTGGATTTAGAAACTGAAACTATACAAGACAAAGAATAAACAAAATCTGTAGAAATGATGTGAGAGAGAAACTTTCTGTTAATTAAATAAACATGATCTTTCCTTTATGTCCGTCATTAAGTCCATAAAAACATTCTGTGTATTCAACCATGGTTTAAGAGGAGGAGGAGGAGGAGGAGAAGGAGGAGGAGGAAGAGGACACTTTATTCTTACATAATAACTGTTAAGTTCTGGTGGACAACGTGTAAGTGAACAGGGTGTGGTTATGGGCTCCAGATGCCGCTAGCATTCACAGGGGCTTTCCCCAGCGCAACTGTCACAACTGTTTACTGAGAAAGGTCCACCACCCAAAAGCATACAGCCGACCACAGGTCTGTGGTTGCCAAACAGGCCACTGCTGAAAACAAGGCGATGGGAATCTGACCAGAAACAGATACACTTAAAACAGCCTCTTAAATTACAGTTCAGCCAAACTTTGGGAACAAAGAAGCGGGATACAGATGTGGTAGTTCACTAGTTCATCTAAAGGACCAGTTAATGTCAGTGATTTAGTAGAGGACGCTGACAATACTTCCATTAAGCTGGAACTGTATAATTAACTTGGTAAATGCTGTTTGAGTCTGCACATATCTTATTTCCATAATGCAGGTTGGGCAAATCTGTTTCAGAAACAAAACAAACACAACATTTTCCTCTGCCAAGATCTGGTACAACAGTTATATGGTTATAAACAGTTTCCTTTGTGCATATTGCACAAGGGAAAATCAATTATGGCTGCACAACTGATAGACAACGTCTTTAGTTTATGTGATCTTTTTTAGTGTTTTAGTTAGCTGGAGTCTGATTCATGGTGGCAAAGAACTTGGGCAGCTATGTTCAAACCAGAACTACTCAAATCAACACCTAACAAATGACAATGGCTTTATTTGTTTCTCTTCAAATAAAGTGCTAAGTTTACAAACTTACCAGAATAGAATTACCATCCCTGCAAAATGTCAAAGCAGAACTATGTAATAGCCAGTTAGTACATACCATGAAGAAGGCCCAGAACTTGGGTTTCCGTTGTTGGCAAACAAACCAGCCAGAAACTGCTGTACAATCCTTGATGTGAAACAAAGATTAGGTTAGCCAGACATAATTTCTGGACATGCAATGCTCTACGCCACAATAGCAGTGAATTATCCACAATAAAGAACTAAATGAATATGTGTATCTAAAAACATCTATGTGTATCTATGTGTTTCACAATCAAAATTAATTTCATTTATTATTTTATATATGCGTATAGAATAAGTTTGGATTTGACGTCATTCTAAGAGTACACAAATCTTCAGATGATACAGTCATACTGTAAGACATAATTGCACTGTGCATATAGTCTCTTTGAATCATCACATTGTTTCATCATATCCTTAGAAAACACCATTTAGTGTTCATCACCATTAATCTTATTTTTATAAAAACGTTAAGACAGTTCACACATTATGGAGAACAAACTGATTACAAAGGGCAAATAAATAAGGGAGGGACAGGCCAAAAAGCACTGCTATCTCTTTGACTCCCCCTCCACACTAGATTTTGTTTGCGTGGGTGGTTTGCTATGTGAGAATGATGCTGGCCTTATTGTCGTGTTACTCCGGAAACGCAGTCTGTCTGTACATTTCTCTGTTTCGGTGCTGAACTCTTCCTGATCCACACACACACTTTTACAAAACACCAAAGTACAACTATGCATGACTCAACTCAACAGCAGCTGAGGCTCCCTTAGATTATTCAGATCCCTTCAGATTATTGGTGACACAGACATTAACATTCAATCATGCTGACTTTGACTATGTAAACACAGACACCAAGGCCAAATACCATCTCCCTTTTTTTCCTCCTTCACCACCTACGCCTCGTCCCTTGAAACAGAGCGGCCAAAGGTAGCAATGAAAGTGTTTCCCTATTCTTCCTGTTCCATCTTATACAGCGTCTACCTACTGTTCCTAAAACAGACTATGTAACAGACAATGTCTGTATTTACATGTGGGTGAGAACAAACTAACTGGTCCTTTTTGCTGTGTCTAGTGTAAAATGTTCTATATGCAAAGCAGCAGTACCAGTTGCAGATCATGCAGCACTTTGTGATCTCTCAACTCGCTGATATTTGGAGGGAGATGGCTTGACATTGAACAAGGATCTAGAGTGCATCTGTATGTTAGGGAAAGTCAATTGACTCACTCAGCTCCCTAGAATCTCCCAAAGACTCCAAGAAGTGATGAGAAGATGGGAGGGGAGACTGGCCCTAAACTAACTGATAGTTGACAAATGTAAGTTGCTTCGATAAAAGCGTCTTGTAAATGTGGAGTGTATAATTGTTACTATCAACAGGGAAAAGGTATCACTAATGATATGATAGGCATAAAACAGACAGATTTTGTCATGCCCTACCTGTCATATCTCTACTCCTCACTAGCCAAGCCTGGACTGGTAGACACCTTTGCTTAATAAAGAGTCTGGATACTTTCTACTGTCATACAGTTACTTTGCAGTGGGTGGGAACTTTGAACCTTAACTTTAAACATATTGGTTCTGCCTTCATTTTCTGTCAGCTGATTTGAAAAATCTATTTGAAGCAAACCAAAGCCTTTGGGAAGATCCCAGACAAGTACTGTAGCAAAAAAGCAATATTGAGCACAGGCACTAGGCAGCACTAGACTGGCTAAGTAGAAGCCTGGCCCACACATTCAGAAACCAGCAGCATTCTTAGTCCACCCACCCTTCCATCGCCGGCCCCCTCTCCGGTCGGACCTGAGTCCGCTGCTGTGTGTCCTGCTGAGCAAGAGGCTCTGGTTCCGAGGGTGTAACAGAGGGTGCTGTCTCTACCTGGGTCCCCTGGGTCCTGGCTCCCTCCAGAGCAGCGGCCTCTCTGCCAGGAAGCAGCTCGGCGCTGGTGGGGTCGTCCAGGAGGGCAGAACGTTCCATGAAGAGCAGCTGCCACAGCTGACATGACAAAAAAAATATGTGGGGGTTGGGGTGGAAGATGGCAAAAGGTTGAGTGGGATGACTCAAGACGTGACCACACAGAGGAATGCAGTGAGGCTACAGACAAAAACCACAGCAGGAATGTCTGTAGGAGGAGACATGGCTTGTACCTCTGTAAGCTGAGAGCCGACATCATCATTGGCTGCAGTGGTGTCTCCAGTTGCCAAGAGACTGAAATTTAGAGGATAAAGAATAATGGTCATACTAATCATTGACACAATGCTCTACTGATACTGTGGGTGATTGAACAAATAATATGAACCCCTTGGAGCCCAACATAGACCCAAGATCTATGTGTCACCACTAGGCGAAGTAGGAATTGAATTATTCTTCACACTTTTTTGTCTGGCCAACGTAAAGAACTCTCACCTTGACCCTTCTGTCACTTCCTCGATAAACCCAGATTCACACGTTGGACAAATAAGCTCCTGAAAAAGAAATGTTGTTTGCTTGAAACGAACTCGAACAAATAAACTTAAATAGGCTACGCGTAAAACTTGGAAAGACCTATTTCTTTTTATGATATCTTATGTGTGCAAATGAGAACCCCCCTGAATATTATTCGCCTCTACTCTTAAAGAGGTTACATCAGCGCCAGCACGTGTGCCTGTATGTTAATAAACATGCGTCAGCTGTTAGGTGGGCGTTAATCCACACAGTGGTCGCTCGACTCTTTACCGACACGCAGTGGCTGCCAATCTCATGGGCTCTTCCCCATCGGTTACAACGTGCCCTCGCACTAAATAAGGCAACGGCGTAAACCCTAAACTTGGATCGCTCATTCTGAGCCATTCGAACTGGCCAACTTTTTTGCCCTCGTTGCAAGTTTTCTAAGTACACCCTCGCCGAAAATGCAGACCATTTCCCTCACATTCTCAGAAGCAGAGATCATTTCCAACTTTTAACCTAGAACTTATTATATCGGATAACACTTTAGCAAGAAAAGACCAGACTTCTCTTTGTTTTTATCGTATCATTCAGTTGAGGGACAATCGCTGCATCAACGGTGTCGCACTGATAAGGAATCAACAGCAGTTTCTGAACTCACCGGCAGTTTTGGAGCGATTTCAGCTTTACAACAGTGGCAGTAGAAGCGCTGCCGGGGAACCGCCGCAGCCTCCGCCATCTTCAGAGTGGCTGGCCAAGTACTGACGTTGACCCGGGCGCGTACTGACATGGGCAGGCGTCACGGGGGTCGAATCAGTCCAGGATGGGAATATTTGGTCAGAGAATATTTTGCTTTGACCTCTGTAAGGTTGGGGCCGGCAAAGAACTACAAATACTACCAATACCACTGTGGTCATTGTTCATTGACTGTTTTCATAAATGTTTAAATATGAATTATAAAATATATATATATATATATTATATTATATATTTTAACTCACATGAAAATCTGACCGATATGCGGATTTGGGTTTATGTAAATTGCTTTTCAGGTCATGGGGTGTAAATGAATCATCAGAAGGGGATACACCGTGATACGATATTCTGTCTGGAGTCTGCTGCAGTTTGGCTGAGTCATATCCTCACGTCAACTTTGCAAAGTCTAGAATGACTGTGCATAACGGTTTGGCTTATAACAGATATCCTAATAAGGACTAAAGTTTTTTTTCTCTCGTCGGACCCATTGGAAAACAGATGTTAGAATTTACAATGCATAAAATATTGAATAGTAAACTCATAAAATGTGAATATTAAAGTGCAGTTATGATGGGTTCATGTTTACGTTTGGACTACTATAGGCATATGGTCTTGAAGTGGATGAATGCTCTTGATGGTGCAGAAATTGATGTCACCAGTCTGATTGTAAAAGATGTTAACCTTTCCCCATGTCTAGTTTGATACTTTGTGGATCAATAATTCAAAATATTGTTTTAGAGATTGGGTCCATGTTTTATTAAAACAAACCAGACTTCCAGTTGACAATAATCATATACATATGGACAACACAGTGATTAAACACAAACGCAAGCAAAATAATGCTTTTGTCATTCTTTATTTTGGCATTTGAAAAATACTTAAATTGGCATTCTCCTTCACATCACAAAAAAGAAAAAGATAAAACATAAAAACTTGTTAGAGCTCATTGTTAGCAACATAAAAAACATTGGCCACAGAAAACTGAACAATTCAGCTATAGTTAATTACATGTTAAATCAATCAAGTGTTTTACACTGCATTGCCAACTGTGTCAACATTATCTTCTGCCTTTATTTCTTTCATTCAAATATACAACATGCAATTCAATTTTGCTTTTTCATCGGTTTGCTTGCATCCATAATACATTTGCCACAAACCTCCACATATTATTAGGCAATGCTCAGTTGTTGCTGTTTGTTACCAAGAGTCAGGCTGAATTTAGCAGCCAGGTAAAGCAAAGGTAGAACACTGGGAGCAGAAAATGGAAACCAGTGCCTCTTTAGGTAAGGAAACCGTAAAGGAAAAACAAAACAAAATAAAAAACAAAACAAAACCAGTTTTAATTGCAAAAAGCTCAAAGCAACTTCTCATATCTCCACTGAACTCTAAGGGGGCGGGGGGCTTAGACTCATCATTGGGCTCTAACAACCACAACACAGGTACATATGGGGTGGGTGTGTGTGTGTGATAAAAACGGACACTTGCACAGTGGCAGCAAAAAGGGGACTCGTCGGTGGGATTGGCATCCTAAATATGATCTACCTGTCAGTAGTGTCTAACAGACCAACAGGTGGTCGTCCATTGAAAGGGTTTCTCATATACAATAACCCTGACCCCACCCCCACCCCGCCGCCCACCCACTCCATCTCTTCTGTTCTCCCTGTTCTCCCCCAGTAAGTTTGTGAGTGAAGTCCTGCCTCCAATAACTCTAGAATACAAGTAAGCAATAACCAGGTTTTTTTTTTGTTTTGTTTTTGTTTTGACTCTCTGGTGTGACTGTGCAAACAGAGCTGAAGTGTTTGTTTTTTCTACATTTGAAGGTAACATGAAGGTAAATTATGGGGTACACAATCTATTCTCACTGCCCATTTACTGATCTTTTTTTCCTCTTTAAATAAACAATGGACATTATTGACAAAAATGCAGGAAATCTACCTTGCAAACATGTTTGTCCCGATACAGCTGAGGGTACTGTGTATGCAAGGCCTGGACTAGCCATCCAAGGGCAAGCACACAACCCAGATATCCCCGCCCCCCTTCCCCCTGTCTTGCACCAAACCTCTCTATCGCGCCCCTGTGAAGGCGCCCTGGGCAGCAGAGGTGGTGGCATTGGCAGCTGCCTGCCTCACGGCCTGATTGGAGAGGACGCCGGTGGCAAACTCTGCCTGGGCTTTCTCAAAGCTGGCGCCAGTCTGTCTGTATAGGGAGTGCACCTGAGAGAGAGGAGAATAGTTATTAAGACACTGTGCCTCAAAGAGAGAGAGAGAGAGAAAGAGAGAGAAAGAGATAGATAGATAGATAGATAGATAGATAGATAGATAGATAGACAGAGACAGCCGGACAGACAGATAAATCGATAAATAGATAGATTTAGGGAGAGATGGAGAGAGTGAACAAGAGAGAGAGAGAGTGTTTTAAGCTGAGGGACTCTAACAACAAAGCACAACCATGAACAGTGACATTTAAAAGAATGTGACATTTAGAGGTGGGCAGACTTGGAACACACACATTCACAATTTTAATGGGATTTTCCTCACTGTTTGGACTGATGTCATTTCCTGTGACTGTGTACAAATGTTAGCCCCTCTCTGGCTTGCCATGGACCAAGGAATGAGTCTGCACACACACACACACACACACACACACACACCACAGCACCTAAGACAAACAGCTCAAGCAGCAAAGGTTACCTTCTTTAGCATCACTACTCCCATGGCGGCCTGGCCGGTGAAGAGAACAGCGTTCAGCAACATCATCACACCAACGGGAACGCTGGACTTCAGGGTGCCCAGACTCACAATCCATCCACTGGAAGAGAGAGAGGAATTAGTCACCTAATGACTGCACTTGGAGAGAAGGATAGAAGGCTTAATGGTTAAACGCTTTGAGAGTAATAGTAGGAAGAGCAGGACTAGGAAATTTTAGCTCAACCTTTGGTGACAGGTGCCTACAGTAATTTCCTGAATATAAGTGATATGTATAATATTATAATCAGGTCAGTATGTTATGCATTGTGCATAAAAAAATAACAAAACTTAGTAAAACAGTACTTATTGAATCAGAATTAAATCATCATGTTAGTGATAAAGTTGCCTAAGAAACAAATGAAACGCAATCCCAAACATATGCCCTCCTCTGTGTATTAACCACATTGATTAAAAAAAAAAAAATCTATTAACCTCGGGTAATATCAGGAAATTACGGTACTGTTTTGTGTTGCAGAGTGAATGTAGATTGTCTGGCTCTTATTCGTGCCAGTGTATAAAATGTCCATGTATGGTTTTATTTGTGTACAGAATAAATATATAGGTCACATATAGGTGAAGTCCATCCGATTGTTTAAGAGTTTTAATGCTGGTGCAGACACACCTGAAGCCCCAACCAGGGATACCGATGGTCATGATGATGTAGAAGACAACTTGGGCAAAGAAAACGAAGAAGAAAGCAAAGAAGTTGAAAGAGCTGTCACTCCTGGAGAAAGAGAGAGAGAGAGAGAGAGAGAGACAGAGAGGTGAAGTTGGGAATTTTTCAAGATGCGACACTTTTTTCTCCACATATAAGCAATAGGAAGTGTATTTAAGTATCAGAAAAACTAAGCTGTTTACAAGCTAACATACTAACTAAACCTGCATCCACTGGTACTTCTGTGGGGACTGCAGGTGGTGCCAGTGCAACATATTTCTTTTTAAAACTGGACTGGCAACATAGTATATATATTATGTTAATGTGCAGACTTTGCATTCTCTAGTTTTGCCTCAACCTTTTAAATACGGCTAATGGATAATGCTTCACAGCAGGTGGCACTTCATGCCAGGTGAAAGTCCAGCTCATGTCTCTGTTTCCTAAAATATTAACCACAAACATGGTTAGAAGTTGAGCCTGAGTATGGTCAATTTGCAACCCAAAACCATCTGTAGTGGTTTCAGGTTGATGTGGAAGATTAGAATGATTCAGGGGTGAGTTACCAAAGAGCGTTGCTGCCGATATCCATCACAATGTCAGTCGTGACACCAGTTGCACTCAACAGTGTAGCTACCGATATTGCAACTGAAGTTAGCATTGACACTACCTAGAAACACACCCCTAAGCAGGGGAAAAACAGGGTGCCTACCTGAAGGCTTTGTACACGGGCCTGTACCAACAGACAAAGGAGCAGGGGGTGAAGAGGATGAACCATAGAATGGCCAGGCCCAATCCTACGCCGCCCGAGTTAACATCCGTGCAGAAGTTGGCCAGGGAGGAGATCACGTTAAACAGCAGTGTGCAGGCCGTGACTACCGGGAGAAAGAAGAGGGGAGGAGAGGGGAGAGGAGACAAGAGGAGAGCAATGGGGAGAATTGGAGGGGTGGAAGAGAAAGAAGAGAGAGGGGAGAGTGTGATACAGCAAAAGAAAGGGGAGGCAGAGTGGGGCGAGCATCAAAGAGAAAATGTGCCAGAGCATTAGAGAAGGAAGTAAGAGAAAGTAGACAGGAAACAGGGAAAAAAAATTCAAAAACTCAAACTAAACTTGTATGGTCACTTTCACCAGCACAGAGATGATGAACGAGGGAGGGCTCGCTTTAAAAGAAGAAATTCAATCTTCAAAAAAACTATCTAAGGGGGTATCTATTTTGCATAATTAACTGCTAAATAAATACCCCAAAGCCCCTTACACTATGGCCATAGAACACAGAGAAAAGAGTAACATCCATTTGGAAGTGGTAAAGAAACATCTAACTGGACTGAGGTGCAAAAAACAAACATTAGGAAACATTTCAAGAGCCCCAACTAGAAAGCAGAGGAGTCGAGTACGCGATAAATAGTTAAGTAGGTCACATCACTCCAGAGGAAAGAGATGAGGCATTCAGGTTTGGCGTTTTTGTGTTTGAACAGCAAGGCGATGCAAAAGATAAACGAAACCCAACAGATAAGCAGACAGACACATACCAGCACAGCACCAAGGTGTTGAACTGTCAGACATGATATACCAACACATAGGGGCACAAACCCTTGAGTTGTTGAGGGAATACGATGACGAGTTGACTGATGTGCAGATTAAAGACACACATACATAAACAAAAGCGTACACGCATGCACACATACACACACACTTACACATCCAGTAGTAGTACATGATGGTGACGGTACGCTGAAAGTTTTGGCTGATCTCCACACTGATGTCCTGGTAGAAGCAGGGCCCCACTGGGCAGAAGGAGGGCAGGGGGGGCCAGTTATTCTGACGGGCTGTAGAGAAAGAAAGAAAGAAAGATAGATAAAGAGGAAATAGAGAGGCAGAGAAAAGAGAAAGGCAGAGAGGCAGAGATAGAGTGAAAATAGAGAGGCAGAGAAAGAACGAGAGAGAAGGAAGGAAGGAAAAAAGGAAGAGAGCAAGAAAGAAAGAAAGAGAAAAAGAACGAACAGAAGAGACAGTGTGTGCGTGAGGGAGACAGTGAGAGAGAGATAGAAAGAGAGAGCGGGAGGAGTGTGTGAGAGAGAGAACAGCCTTCAGTCTCACTGTCATCCATCACCCGTCCCCACACGATTAATACATCCCTCCATCCCCCTCTCTCACCTCTCCATTACTTTTCTCCAGCTGACTCCATCTATCCATCACAATCTTTTGGCAGCGTTTCAACAACTGCATTACATTCATACCACCACCACCACTATATTTAAGTGGAGTCTTGGACCCATATGCAAACAGAAACAATGTTTAGGTTTTGGGCATAGGGAAACTACACTACTTCCAAAAATCTATTTAAGGCCCCCCCATCTGCTGGAGATGACTCCTAATCTTCTGTCATGTAGCCTGCATGCTCACATAAACACTAACTAACTAGCTACATGAACAAATAAATAAATAAATAAATAAATAAGTGATAACAGCTTGACAAAGAAAAAGCTTAGAGCATATGACTGCATTTTACAATTTTCTTGGATTCCAAAAATGAGTGTAGACAGGATACATTAATCACTATGGGCATTTTTCAGCTTCTGGATGCCTCTTGCTTCCAGAGCAAAAGCTAACTGCTAGTTGCATGTATTTCCTGGTCTCCCTGGCCCGATCTTTGTATGTCCTTGCTAAAGACTACACGTCTGGCTCTTATCTAACTTATTTTTTGTCTCTTTCAATTACCTCCTCACTCATTTCCCTCTCATTTCATCACCCCACCCCTCTCTCTATCTCTCTTATCTTCCTCTCTCTCCCTCCCTCTCCATCTCTCTCTCACTCCTCCACTACCTCTGAGGGTGAGAGCATCCAGCTTTCTCTTCCGTTTCCTCGCGGCTTTCTCTCTCTCTCTGGTACAACATCCAGCTCCTGGACGTGCATCTCTCTCTCTCTCGCTCTCTGCCTCCCTCCCTGCCTAGTTCTCCCACCTCCCTTCCTATCCCCTCTCCCTCTCCCTCTCCCTCTCTCTCTCTCTGCCTGACTCACAGGCTCCAGCTCCGAGGGCGTGTGCATCCAGCTCCCTCTCCCGTCTCTCCAGCTCTCGGGCTTTCCTCTCCAGCTCCTCCTGTTTCTTCAGCAGCTCCGCTGTGGTGGCGTTCACCGCAGTTTGCTGTGGATCAGGCAGGGGACACAGAGACACACCAACACAAAAAAGAGGAAGACAAAGACGCAGAATGAGACAGGGAAAAAGAGAACAAGACAGGAAGGCAGAGGTAGATAGACAGACAGAGAGAGGGAGAGAGAGAGAGAACCACATGGTGAAATAAAGTCAGAGGAAATAAGGAAGGGGAAGAGTTCAAGATAAATTATGTCATGTGGGAAGATCATTATAACTTTGCAAGTGATGCACAAAAACATGCCACTTTCCCTAATTACACTGTAAAGTCAAACACTATAGGCACCATTTATAAACCTTAAACTATCCCTGTGGGATTGTGCACGAATGTAAGACACTGATTTCATTGCATTTTCATTAGCGCTGGAATGAAGCCATTTCCAGGATGTTCTAGATGCTTCTGGACATACCGCTACATACCAATTACACGGTCACTCATTCAAGCCCAGTATGTTTTTTCCCCCTCAATTTAATGACGCAATGCTACCTACTGTGCCAATGGGTATAAAGATACAACGCATATTAATGTACATCACCCAGTGGAAGAAGCCATCTAGAGGGGTGTCCTCATTAGGACACTGATGAGTAGCTACCTTTGCCTCATCGAATGGACCTACTTCACAGCAGCCATTTTTCAAAGAGGTCGCAGGGTAAGCACAGGTGTTATTAATGACATCCAATAAGGATCTGATTCTTCTACACTGAATTAGAATCTTATTAGCTGTCATTAATAACACCTGTGCTTACCTTGCGACCTCTTGGAAAAATAGCTGCTGTGAAATGGGTCCATTGGGCCAACATTTCACTGCCATTTTTAAAGACAGGGAAGGAAAGGCCACACTATGCATACACACCATTCATTTACACAGATGCATTTCAGCGCTCTGCCTTCCTCAGTGTGTTCAGAATTGAGTAAATGTTTGGCCAGCATTCTCACAGTATGGAAAACTGTCTGAGGGAAGCCTGGTCCTACCCTTACAAACTGACATTTTGAACGCCATCATCTCAGTCTTGAGTGAGATCAATCTTCCCTCTAAAGGAAGATGGACAGTTACAGGTTTGTGGAGAGGGTTTTAAGGTGTTTGGGGGAAAGGGTCAACAGCTGTCCTGCTCTTCAAGTGTTCAACATGTCTGTCTAAATCCACACCATATACTCCTATCAAACCGATCCTTTGTAATGCAAAAAAACATGTGAACACTTCCTTGCATGGATGGGAAAATATGCTTTTAGGGATGCTTGCCAAAACTCAACTTTGAACTCCATGTTGGTTTGATAGCTGTCCCTAGAGAAAAGACTAATCCAAAAGAAGACACATAATTCACACATTCACACATTTTGCTAGACTAGCAAGTGGCAACAAACAAAGGACAAATATGAGATTATGCATACACACTCAGTGCCCCTACAGAAAAAGCAAGGCAAGTAGGAGAGGTTGAAGCTACAGGTTCTTTCTTAAGGAAAAATCCAGTATGAATCAATCTATAACCTTGTTTTTTGAGGTCACAGAGTGTATCTGTAGAAAAAAAAATGAGAAAATTTGATGCAACATAGACCGAATAGTGAACCAGAAGCTATCAGTAGCTGAATGGGGCACAGAAACATTTTCCAATGCCCTAATCAGCTAACTTTAACTGCCAGTTTGCTATTCAATAAATGTTGCATCAAATGTTCTTGTTCTTTTTCCTAGACAGCACTCTGTGACCTCAAACAGCCAGGACTATGGATTAAATTATACCATATTTCTCCTTTAATCTGAGCTTCATCTTTAAAGTCAATGGTCCACCCCAACCATGTGATTTATCAGTAACAGACATCGAGCTATACCGAGCTGTGTACTATAAATATGGTGGGGATTAAAGTTCTTGTTGAACAGTATGTACGATGTGCTTTCATGTGCTTACTATTGTCTAGGTTGGTAGTTCACACAAATAAGAAGGTGTTGTTTTTTCAGGATATTTGCCTTGACCTAACATAAGGTACTGACAATCAAGCTTTTGTAAAGTACAAAGAATCACTCAAATCAAATTGCCTGCAGAGTTATTGAGTTACTTGCAAACATAGAGCATCATGAGGCTACGTGATGCTTCTGGGAGTTTCCAAGGCATGTTCTAAAATCACAGTGCAAAGCAGCTCATTTGAAGCTCGTTTAACAGCAAACAAATCCCAACACTTTTCTTTTGCATTCATGTTTCACTTCGTTCACTTGACAAAACATCACAACTATAGCTAAAGCCTTGAAGGCACAGCGTGCATTGTTAGAGTGTAAGCCGTTGCATGGTAGGATCAAACAGAACAAAAGGTGGGTAAGTAAGTATGATTATAGTAAGCAAAGCACACAGAGAGTGGGCAAAGGCACTGGATTTTTTTGTTCAGCCTCAAGGTTGCCACTATATGCAAAGTGGGAGGAGCACACATACAGGATCTCCAGCGGGTTGGCTGTCTGTTGATTGCAGAATAGGAGGGACATACGAACCCGAGGCAGAACTATCCTCGTTCTACAGAATGAGTGAAACAGGAGGGAGAGGTTACATACAGACTGTCAGTGAACTGAAAGAGGGGGTTGAGAGGACAAATATGTTAGGAGGCGATGGCTGGTTTGTTCGCCAAGGGTACAGTGGCCATCGGTGGGACATGTGGAGAGAAGGTGTGAAGGGTTGCAGTTAATGGAAAGGGAGGACAGACCTGGGTGTTGTAGGAACCATAATTGCGTGGTTCTGTAGGTGTCGTCCGACTAGGCGGAGTTGTAGCCGGCGGAGGTGCCGATGGCACAGTGGCCTCATAGGGAGGAGGTGGTTGCTACAAATATGAAAAAAATTAAAGATGTAATTGATTAAAAAAAACGTATATACAACACTGCAATTGCTAAACATAAAGGATATTTAGCATAGCCAAACAACTATTGCTATTTACACTTATGATGAAGTAGATGTATATGGTTGCATTTTTGTTTTTTCAGTTGTATGCAACAGGTTAATAATTAATTTCAATAAGAAACAAGCATACACACATAAATGTTTAAAAGACTGTCAAGTAAACCAGCCTGGCACTGAATAAAATTCGGTATGCTGAGAGCAATGCAAACGACGGCAAAAATGACTGAAACAGACCTTACAACAGATCTTACAATATAGTCTTGGCAGACCCCAGATGGTAGGAATGCAATATTCATGTCATGCCTGTTGAGTTCTGCATTCTTACCAGCCCCCTCTGCTCCTTCTCGGCCTTCCTAAACCATCTCGCACATAAGCAAAAGAATCTAAAAGCTGTTGGCTCTTTCTTACCACTGTCTTGTTGTCAAATGGATTGTACAAGTCCAGAGTGGCATAGCCCGTGTTGCTACTGTGCTGGGTGACAGACGGGTCCTGTTTCAACACACAAGGCGTTTTCATACATTATGAGTGAATCCACAGACAACGGCACACAATTGCAGCCTCTATGAGGATTGCATGCAACCACAGCCATTGCAATGACTAAGTATCAGCAGGTCCTTCCTGATTGCTTAAAATACATCCTCTCAAGTTGTTGTTCTTCCTGCGCAAGCAATTTGATACAACGCAATGACCTAACTCTGCTAAAGCATTACAGTCTTCATATCACGTCAACATTCAGTCATCAATTAATCAAAATGAACTAGGGCCTACATAAGAATTTAAATTTGAGATACCTGGAACGGATTCTGGTCTTCGTTTGGGTCCGGAAAACTTGTGTACTTTGACATGATTCCTTATCGTTAGCGGTGACAAGTACAAAAATGTCTTCAGGATGTCGGCTAGCGAGCTAGCTTGAAAGAATGTGGGTGTCTGTGTTTAATCAATAACACGATATAGAAGGTTGTTTATCTAGCGTTACTGTTCGAATAACAGTATATGTAAAAGAGCTGATTTGTTGTTACTGGTTGTATGGCACTCGATCAACCAGGAACGTTAAAACTGTTAAACGACAGCTGTTAGCACTACGGCTAAAGGCTAGCTAAACAGCTAAAAGACAGCTAAGCTAGCGGATGTACGTTACCGTTAAATCAAATCAGCTATCGCTACGTTGCTCGCTAGCTGGCAAGCCACGTAGCCAACCTTGCCTTCATTTACTCTCATTTATAATGTATAATTTTTGAGTCCTCTAGGCTGCATTGCGTTGTCTTCGAAAGGTGCGCTTAGTTTCGGCCTGCTCTCTGAATTTCAATTTCCCTGCAGAAACGATAGCAGTGAGATTTATCGTAAGGCGGCTGGAATCAGGAAGTCAAGTCATGTGACTGCGGAGAGAGGAGAAGCCGAAGCACGTGTGCACTTGGGGGGGAAGGGGGCGTGTCTGGTCTGTCCTGGTGGCTGTGTATGTAGAAGGATCTGTGCTGGAGTCCGTCTTGGCTCTTGTTAAATGCATGCATTGGCATCAGTGCTGTGTGTATTAGTGTGACATTCGTGCAACTGAAGTATTTCCAATTATAAAGATATAGCCTAATGTTTTTGTATGTGAGTTTATTTACACTACGCAGTTCCTTTGCCGATGTTCAGTGAGCTACACAGAGAGAAAATGGTGGGGGTTGATGAGGCAAAATTGGACCAATGATATCGTCCAAAATAAATTTCATTTAAGACAGTTTGGGTTTCATTTCAACCACAAGGCGTCGCTGTGGGCTCATAAACGCTCTATATACGGCTATATAGGGCTATGATAAACGCCAGAGCCGTGAATGCCGCTTCGTTAACTGGCTTTGGCCTGTGAGTATTAGATATGAGTACATGCGATGTCAACAGGACACTTACATCATTAAGTTAGTGCGAGGACTATTGTAGTCTAGCCCTCCAGGATAATTGCTTTATAAATAGTTCAGCTGAACATGATATTGTATGTGGTTCATTGTAGGGCTGCTGCTCACATGAATGTGTAAACAGGCTTGTTTGTCGGCCTAAGAAGTCAACAATATTTAGTACAGAGTTAATTTTGCTCAATGTTGGGCTGCATCATTCAACACATGCAAGTTGTTTCACAAAGCTTTCACAATCTCTATGATCCTACTGCCACCATGCCCTAAAACATCACGTTTCTAAATTAATTTAACCCCTCTAGATGGGTCAGCATGTTAGCAAACCTTGCCATGCCATTTGCCAGGTTTAAAGCAATTCTCTTTGATGCGTTAATTCACACATCCCCTGCTTCCCCCTCCTGCTTTATTCGGCTCTTCACCCCTCACCCCACCTATTTGACCCTGATCATGTGGGTTCACATGGGTGATCGAGGGGAAGTCATATGATCATCACATTCCCCCACACAATTTAGATGTGATACTTCCACATATGTAATGATATACATAAAGACATAACCATTGAAAGCTATTTTGTCTTTTTATCTGTGAGTGTGCATGCACACTTTTGTGTTTGTGTGTGTGATTTCTTTTTGTGAGGCGTGTGTGTGTGATTGTCCTTTGTATGTGTCTGTGAGCCTGTTTCCACCTCCACTGTGTTCACACACTACTGGACTTGTGAGCCTCCGAGTCCTAAAACCGCAGCATTCCATGGCAAATCAAGCGATCCACAACCCAGTGACATCATCGCCTATGGAATGGGCTGACATAATGGCTGGGGGGGTGGGAGTGAGAGGGAGAATGAATGAATGAATGAATGAATGAGGGAGAGAACAAATGTATGCACAGTGCATTAAATGTACGTAAATGTGTGTTGAGTAAGTGACCTGAACACAGAAAAAACAAAAAGTGAGACAGAGAGTGAGAGGAAGAAAGGCGGGAAATACAGTACGTAAAGTGGAAAGCATGCAAGTAATTTAAATAAAAGGGGGCTGGGGGAGAGAGGAGAAGAGGTTAGAGACAAAGCCCAAAAGCAAGCACATTGGGAGTCACAAGCCTTGTGGTTTGCTCAGAGGGAGAGCTAGTGGTAAGAGGAGGACTGCTCTTGGTCAGGCCGCAGCTTCCTTGTATGCATCTGAAACAATGTTCTGACTCCCTCCCTCCACCACCACCAGTGAACCACCCTCCCTGGGAATCGGACCGGCATGTACTTTTGTTCATGGTGGAGCATTCGGGGCCTTTTTGTTTGCCAGTGTTTTATCAAAGAGAACTGCGGGAGATAGAATAGGCCTGAGAGCGGGAGACTGAGACAGAGCACTGAGAGAGCTTTTACTCCAAAGTGTCTCCTGTTGGTCGTACATGTTCACAGAAAAAAAAGAGAGGCCTGAATCATTGTTCACAGTGAAACACAGTGTAAGTACTGTCTCACAAATGCAATTCCATGTCTTTTCGGACTCTCACAGACACACACATTCTGGCTACATTAATTCGCACAAACTCACATGCACATGCACACATAGGCAACGTGCACTCACATAAACATGCACACATAACTAGTCAGAGTTTTAAAACTTAAAGGGACTAAAAAAACAGTGAAAGCTGACATTGTCTGCGAAGGTGTCTGGAAAAGAGATCATTGGCATGAGACACAGGACAGGAAATAGAATATTTTCTGTGGGTCTGCTGAGAGACAGAGAGAGAATGTGTGTGTGTATGAGTGTGTGTGCATGATGTCAAAAGCACCAAGTTCGACAGTTCAACTACTGGCAGGTTGAGTGATTTCTTGCTTTCCCTCTCTCCATCTTTCCACGATTTTTACATTGTGGTTCTGATCCTAATTGCAAATAATCGTGAGACAACAGAGAATTCTCCCAGACCACAGAGCACCAGGCAGTAGCTTGTCTCCACCAAACAAGGGTGGAGGGTGTAGTTTTACAGATCTCAAACACTAATGAGCCGCAGCTGCAAAGACGGAAGAGAGAAGAGGGAGAGGAGGACCTCTCCCAAACTGTGAAATGACTTCTTTTTCTCTTCCTCCCTGTAGCTCTTGTCTCTTTCTCTCACTCACTCACTCTTTCCTTACCACTCCCTCTTTTTCCCTCGTTCACTTGCCAAAACGTACTCTTGAACTCCTCCTCATGGAATCCAGAAAATATGGATTTCATTTCTGCAATGAAAAAGCAAGAGAGAGCTGCGCCGGCACATCCGTGTGAGAGCGAGGAGAGAGAAGGAGGACGGGGGAAATGAAAAGGGTGGAAGCCGATTACAGAAAAGATATAGAGAGAGGGAGGAGGCGGTAAGAGGTGTTGATAGGACACAGGGAGAAGTGATGAAGGGCAATATGTGCTGATAAGGAAATATGGAATTATATAGAGCAAGGGGGAGAGGGAGAGAGAGGGATAGAAAGGGGTGAAAATTACAGGGGCTCTGATCGACACGATAGGAAGGGAGTAAAGACATATCAGCTTTCTGTCTAATGCGAGCAGCTATTTCAGCAGTGCAGAGGCTGAGAAAACAACTTAAATTTGTTTCACTTGTTTTAGACAAAAAACATCCTGGTTTTGGTTTATTGGGAAATAATCTCACACAAACATTCAGAATAAATACTTTTTTTTTGGTTTAAAAAACAAAAACATATTTGCATGCAAATAGAAAATGCACATATCCATACATAAGTGACAAACAAAGCAAAACAAAACTATAAGAAAGACACTCATTACATACAAAAACTTGATACAGATGAACCAATATTGGATGTACTGATGTAGTTGAACATGATGCACTATGGACAGAGGAAAAGGCGTCAAAAAGTGGCTCTTCATTCTCTTTCATACACCCTGGTGCATACAACATCCCCAGCAGTCATTGTCTGCGATACAGGAAAATACACATAACTTTTGATTACATTACAGCAATTCATAGAAATCCATTCATACACATAGTGTTTCCTTAACTAAGCGACTGTATCATGCAGATAAAGAAAGGGTAAATCTGTGGAATTGTCCAAAAAAGCCTTGTGTAAATGATACACTTCCTGTACTCTCCAAACATACAGCTGACCTATTCACCGTTTTGCGGTTGGTGTGAACATAATCTTATCCAACTCATAAACATGTTCCAGTATTGTGCAAATCTAGTAAAAACTTTAACAAGATTGGTTTGAGTTTATGAAAAGTGTTGTTGCAAACATCCGTTGCTATCTTGGTAGTTATACCACTGGATGTAATAGCTTAATGACCAAGACTGTAATGGAAGTTAGTAACAACACACTAAAACTCAACCCTGTTCAAGCATAAACTACCGAAGATGATTGGCAGGATTCAAGGGTCTCACCAGGATCAATTCTCCATCGTTGGTTAGTTCCCGTGTCCAGCCTGTCTTGGGTCCATCACCCTTCTGAAGAGTCTGCTCACAGACAATCTTGCTCTCCGTTTCCCAACGGGGTATACTCTAGACAAAAAGACAGCCATGCAATGGACAGACAGGAAGACGAAGTGCATGTGTTACACACATGTTACAGAAACGGTGAGAGTGATTAATGACTGTTTAATTGGCGGCTTACTGAATGCCAAGAGGTGGAAATGGCCACATGGTGGCCACTTGTGTTTATAGAGTTTCATTTTGATTAATTTCTGTGACTTGTGAATTACATTTGCTACAATGCACAGTTCAGGTGAACCCAGATGAACCTGCAAGCATATCTGAATTTGCTCTGTTTGCTGCCCATGACTTGACTCCACTCTCTATAGCTAGGTTTCCATTCAACTTTCATATCCGCATTACCATTAGTTCAGCTCAAGAGTATGTGCCTCTCCATGTGTTTCCATAAACTGTGTAATGCAAATTAAAAACGGACCTTAGTCTAATCCAGTGACGTAATGTTTCCAGAACAATATCTATGTATACAAATATAGTAAATTCACATATATGCGAATGAAACATTCCATCGATAATAATCACATTACGCTTTATTCACAAGAGTTAATCCACCCCTCCCAAGCAAATCAAATTTATATTTGCATTGGGGGATCGATGCAACACAGGAGTTATGGCATGATCTATCTATTTAACTTCCTATCTATCTTCACCCTTGTGAGAATTTTGTCACATGTGAAAACAGGTTGAAAGATGATTGATTAGACGGGTCGGGATTACATGACTGTATTTGCATGCATGCATAAACTTCCAAACAGTTTGAAGCTGTGCTGTTTCTTTCATTCAGTGAGCAGTAACTAGAACCATATGGAGACACACTCAATCTGTATGGTTCCACACAAACACAACAACCAGTATGATTCTACACAAACACAAGGGATGGGGTAAATGCAAAGACCAAATTTCTCTAAAGGGATAAAAAAGTAAGTATGAAAACACTGGAGCAACCATTGCAGAGAGGCTTATACCGTGCATGGCCGTCCATCCACGGTGGTCTCATTGAAGGACTCTCCCACAGTAAACGAAATGTGTGTGGTACGGACACTGGTGGATGTCTGAATGGATAAAGTCTCGCCCTGCTGGGAGATCTCCACTGCTGGCCGAGATGCTGCCGCCACAGCAATTTTACGAAGGAACACGTTCACTCCTAAGAAAAAAAACACACACACACAGCCAAATTATACATACTTTTGCTCTATATTGTACGTACTCTAACCAGAGATGGCTGAATGCAATAGTAGAGTGTGTGGGCCTCCTTGACCTCACTAAAAGAATTCTTGTGGTTTGCTGACTTTAATAAGAATGGCCCTCTAGTGATTACAGTGGAATGCGGCTTGCCAAATGGACTATGGTAATTTGGAAAACTGATATCCCAGACACCTTCTTCTGAGGTGACAGGGGCCTTTTCTCCTGAGATAAACAAATAGCAGCCCCAATAATCTGGAGAAGGGAAGGAATGCTTGTTGCCAGGATTTTAAATTCACCACAGCACACCATGCAGCGATTTCATAGGGGACCAGAGTGGCCTAAGCACTTAGGGCAACTGAGGCTCCGTTACAGGGAAACATAATCACAATCTCATGAGGACTTGATTAAGACCCCCTTTCCGCAGGCATTAGTCATTAGCTGGTGCCCCTGGCCGGCCGGCGACCTGTAGCCTATACTCTCTAATGAATCATGTCTTTCTTTGTACCGATGAGGAAGCATGCTGTTGACTTAAAAAATAGCATAAACACGTTTAGTCATAGCTTTCCACCATTGCAATCAACATTGTTTGAGAGAAAGTTTCCTTTGGACAAACCTAAATTACAAGATTTCTATTCAAGTTCTTTGATGGATAGAGAACAAACCCGACTGGCTCGCGTTTTTAATTTTTCCTGCAGCAGATGGGCACATATTTGAGGGAAGCGTAAATTAATAAATTAATTTTAATTGACTTGGCTTGGTAGCCTATGCAATTTGTTTTAAATAGCCGTGTTATGCTATTTTGGCATGGATTCACATTTGTTTATTTTAATGATGGAGGGTATTTGAAATATAACCTAATGCCCTGCGAAAAGGAATGAATTTTTAAAAGAAAGTTTGTCACAAATAGACTACACGAGTATCCATCAGGCAATATGACATTCATGACAGCCGGCCGGTCAGTTGAGATCAGTAAAAATACTTATTTGTCGGAGAAACTCACTTACCTAGAGCCTTTAAAAGCTCCTCAAAGTTTTCGGAGCTTTTCATTTTCCATGTTCCGGAGAAATCGGCGAATTTACTCTCCATGATTGCCGGTACTGTGCAATTAACGCTGGAAAGGCAACTTGTAAAATATGTTTTGTCGTGATAAATTTTCCAGGTATACCAGCCGTGTCAGCCGAGGGCTGTAAGGACTGGTTCTCTGTAGCGTGGCTGTTGTAGTCCTGCTTTTGTGACTGGGCGCGCACCGTTACGTCTGAATTCTACGGCTCTTGTCTCGTTAGTTCAGCCCGAACAACTTGTTCCCATTGGTCCTGAACTATGAGTATAGGTCTCTGGCGTCGGGCAACGCGACAGACAAAGCACCCAATTAGTCCCTCACAGCACGCCCATCGCAATATGCATGACTCAAAAGATGGGTTACAACTCACCAAGTCAAGTCAAGTAGGTTTTTATTGTCGTTTCAGCCATATACACAGTACATAGTGAGACGAGACAACGTTTCACCGGGAACAATTGGTGATGCACTTAACTGTTAAAACACAGTATGGACAAGACAGATACGTAATAGTGCCTACATACACTATTGCGGGAATACACAGATTCACTCACCCACTCACACACGCACTCACACACACAACTACATACGCACGTGGAGCTACGTTTTTGATTACCTCCATCTCCAAGACCATACTACTGTACTGTACGCTGTACTGTTGTGGGACTTGTACTGTCCAGTTTGCAAGACTCCCAATTACATAATTGTATACTCTCTTGTCTGATGACATTTGCCAGCTGTTCCAAAAACTAACCCATTGAACAGTTAGGAAGTAGGACACCTGGATAGCGGCACATGACGGTGTTGCAGGACAGCATGTGGCATGAGACAAAGGGTGAATGGCACAGGTCAGTGGGCAACTGGCACAACACAGTGAGAGAATGGGCCGCACCATCAACAACAGTGCAGTTTAGCTTTTTCAGTGATAATGAAACATAATTTTTACATGTTGCAAAAAATATGCATGCAAAAAATGTGACAACATGACAATTTTACAGTATCAAAATCAAAGTCATAGTCAAAGTCAGCTTTATTGTCAAAAGCCATATGTACAGGTTGCACACAGATTTGAAATGACAGCGCTCCCTAGACCCACAGTGAACACTTATAAACAATATCAATATAATGACAATAAATATAGTGACAAAGCTTAACAATATACACATAGCAAAAAGTACAAATAGGCTTGTATATAATACAAATAAGTGAAATACCCAATCCACAGTGTGTAGCGTAATAACACTCAAATGGTGTCATTTAAGCCGCAGTGTCAATTGTTGTAGTGCAAAAAGAAGTAGTACATTCAATTACTGTACATCCAATTAATGTGGAGCAGTAATAGAGGAACTCCATAGGAGAGAAATATCTGATGAGTTCTTGGGAGGGGAGAGATGTTCCTTAGGTAAGTTTCCCTGGACTGGGACACTTACACTAAGAACAGCAGGAGAGGGGAGTGGTGGTTGTAGGACCTAAGACCTAAGATGTGCCTTAGGTAAGTTTCCCTGGACTGGGACACTTACACTAAGAGCAGCAGGAGAGGGAAGTGGTGAGTGTGGGGGTCAGACCCAAGATGTGCCTTAGGTAAGTTTCCCTGGACTGGGACTGGGAAGGTTTCCCTGGACTGGGACACTGGGCAGTATGGCAGTATATTGCATGAGTAGATATACACTGATCAGTGAAAAGATGAACTATTCTCTGAAAAACTTTATACATCTTCACAGCTTCTCGTGACAGCAAGCTTTGTGAAGACATGCTGAAACTATTACGTCTAATTGCTTTCTTCATGGGAACCAGTCGAAGACTTGCAGAATTGCTTCTTTCCAAGGAAACAACATGACTGTCTACATCACTGTAACAGAAGAGAATATTGCAGCCAATTTGTGAAACAGTTGCAAAACAGTTCACTCACTTTTGAGTTGAAAATTGTCAGCGTACTCCCACAAACTAAACATACAGTGAAACAGTTTAATGATTGTGTTTCATTGTAATGAGTATGTTTTTTCATATTTTATTTCCTGCAATGCTATGTGGTATTTTCCAGTAATGAATGAACAACACTAATACAGAACGACTGAGCTTAATTATATGTTTTGGAATCTTGTCTGTGGGAGAAGGATCAATAAAATGTTAAAATAATGTGAAGTACAAAGTATGTAAAAACAAAATATGTGTAATACATTGACACACTGAGGGCCTCCTTCTTCTTTTTGTTCTAACAATGGCTACATTTCTTAGGTAACATGCTCATGCATGTTTGTGTTTGTGTACAAAACAGATCTCCATTGTTTGAATTTTATCCTCCAGAGTCACTATCTCTTGTCCATCTCTACAACTCTCTTTCTCCAACATTTCTGTACACACACACACACACACACACACACACACCTACACACAGGACAATAAAAAATTTAAGTCAAAAGATGGCAAAAACAAACATACAGAAGACCAGGCAACATAGCCATGATTGCATGCGAATCTACAGAGCATAAAATGCACAAGCATGCTCTAGCATGATTAAATGGTGTACCACTTTGAGACTATGTAGGTGGTGGACAATTCCATACATTTATAACATGTTCAAAAAGCAAACTGTTTTAGATCTTAAATTACTTTTCCAGAACCACACTGCATGGCATGCATGAAACAGAATAGGTCTGTTTTAAAGGTGCTCTACACCTCTCTCTCTCTCACTCTCCCTTCCATCCAGTCCTTTCACATTCATGCTGTTCCTGCCAGACCTTTCTCTCTCTGTGGGGGCTGGCACATTCCTGAGGTGCGGAAGATGGTGGTGGTTGTGGTGGTGGTAGGGGGGTAGGGTTTTTTTTTTTTGGGGGGGGGGGGGGGGTGGAGCCAAAAAAGTGAAATGTTTGCAATTGAATGACTGACCATAAAAGGGCCACCTTTTGAAAAGGCAGAGAGGCCTTGAATTGCAGCCTGAGTACCAGAGGTGGGTGAAAAAGGTGAAAATGGCCAATGAGAGAGTGGGAGAGACAGCAAGGGCAGAGGATCAAAGTAAATGGTGCAAAGAAGTGGTTTAGTGGTGGAGAGACAGAGGGCAGGGGTGAAAAATGACACTGCAGACCCTCTTATTCTGAAAAGCTCTGGGGTAATTACCTTTTCCTTTTTTTCATTCTCCCTGTGCCACTGCCCCCCCTCCCACCCACCAGGGACCTTTCAACATGTCTGGATTGGAAGCGATACCCCTGGAAATGTGGCATGGAAACACACACACACACACAAAAAAACACACTCACACACACACAAATTACACAAACACACACACACACATACAAAGAGGTGCATTTTTTCATTCTTGGCTTCTTGACTGGATGGTAAAGTTCAGCCAGGTCAGTCAAGTCGCTTAGAATTTAAATGTAATCATAATACACTCATAATACTGAGTTGAAATTGCTGTGGTCTGTCCTCCTTTCTCTTCTACAAAAACAGCATCAATTGATAAGAAGAGAAACAAAGAAGAACAAGGAGGAAGACAATGGGAAAGAGGAGGGAGAATAAAGGCCAATTCGGAGACATCCAGTGCATGATGATGATCTGGGGCTTTTCAGGACAGCTTCTCATTTTACAAACAAAATTGCACAGACAGGGAGAAAAGGAGCCCCCCCCCCTCCTTTCTTTCCCTCTGATCTTTACCAGAAATTTTCAGTCCAGGTCAGACATTCTAACAGATAAAAGTAGCTATGTGTGAATAAGAAAGCTTTTTTAATTTCACTTTTTCCATGAATCCTGACGAAAGCTATTATGGATTTTTTCAGAGACTTCTGTTTGTCCTTTGTCAGTAGGATTTAACACAAACTGATTCCGTTTCTGAATTTAAGCTAATTAAAATAAAACTAACAAAAAAACCCCAAAGGCTTATCTCAAACATTTCTCATAATTATGAGTCATAACTCTACGTACAGCAGCTAGGTTGAAACTGACATACAGGCCAAGCCTATTAATCTTTAGACCGAGGTTTCAACTCACAGGTCACCTCCATCACAAACATACCTTCAGGCCTACGAGACTGTGTGCTTCTTCTCGGTTGCGTATCTCCAGCGCCATCCAGTGTTTTGAAGGTAAACCTAGCGGAACGATTTCTTTTCGTGTCAAGGTTCACACCCGGAAGAAATTCGGGAGGACCAAGGCCAATATGGCTAGACACCTTCGGTTCATTGCTCGAACTGTAATGGTTCAGGATGGAAATGTCGACGCTGCATACAAATCTTTAAATCGGTAAATAATGTTTTTGTATCTGTTTATTTCTAGAAAACGTTGTAGCTATTGATATACTAATCATAATCTCTACCATGTGACAATGAGATTCCCCACTTTGCTTGCTAAAATGATGCTAGCTACTTCAATGTCATACCAGATAAATTTTATTAGTAAACGGGCGCTGTTCACGCCTGTATTATGGTGTCCACAAAGGGTATGATTAGGGCTTCTTTACTCTTTGATGTCTATCTATGTCTACCAAACTATTTTAAATGAAGCTGATCTGGTTGCTATGAAGTTAACATTAAGACGATGATGTGAAATAGTTTGTGTGACTGTTGGAAGAACTAGCAGAAAAGACAGAGTTTTGTGCATCTTAGACTGAATTCGCAGGCAAGTTACATCAGAGACACATAGGAGGAAACGCATCACTTAAAAAGGCCTCCTATAGAAATGTATTGAGACCATTCGTAATGCAAAGATGGTGGAGTTGAGCAACTGGAAGTCCTGCCCAGCAATGAAAGTAACCAATCACATTGTTGGACACGGTATGACTGGCGGTTAACCTTTTGATTACTGTCTCCGTCATAATGGTGATAGCCATGCTGTGAATTTTTGGGCAGGTGTAGTGAGCAAATTGGCATTGGCCTTTTTTTTAGCTTTATTTGAGCAATCTATGGGTAGATTTTAATATCGTTCAATTCAGACTTAAAGACGGATTCACATAATACACCTTTAAAGTCAGTGTGACCTGCCGATCTGGAGTTTTGGATATCTCTCCATTCATTTTGATAGGGCTTGGTCTTAATCCCAAAGAGCTGCCAGAAGGCGTTCCAAGATGGCAGCCGAGTGAAGGGACTAGCCTTAGAAGTACTTTGCTTACATCTCCCTCCAAACTTTAGCTTAACCTACCATTCATAATTCCAGTATACAGCCCAGCTGTGAGCTCCACTCACTTGCATGATAAATCGACCAGTTCTTAGCCTATCCATCTATCACCCCTTGCATTTTGGGGGCGTTAACCAGGTTTTGCTCATGGAAACAAAATATAACTTGACAAAATTGACAAAGTACCAGATAGTGTTTTCATTTTCATTTTGATTAGGTGGATATCATTTGCATTCACTACACTGAACTCAACAATCCAACATGTTCCTAAAATCCTGAGAAGTTAGGCACAGAACATTCTCTGCAAAAATAACACTGGTAACCTGATCCGCTGTCCTGTCAGACTGCATAGTCATGTGTACATGTCAACTCGTACATATAACAAATCCCAGGATAATTTAATCTTAGTAAGTTTTTATCTTTGATACTTGTCCACAGGGGTAAACTACACATTTCCATAACAGCCTAGACTATGGTGAATATCCTAGCTTGCACTCGGTGGCGTGAGCTGAAGCGGGGGTGGGACAGACTCTACAGACACTAGACTTTACACTAGACATTTACCCTCTACATTTTTCTTCTACCTTTTTCATTTTTACTCTCTTCAGCCATGATCGTTAGGCTATTTGTAGTGTTCATTTTTTGTTGTAATAATAATAATAAGTAAAACAACTTTTGATCCTGTGAGGGAAATTTGGTCTCTGCATTTAACCCAGTCATGAATTAGTGAAACACATACAGCAAAATGAAGTGCACACTAACCCAGAGCATTTGGCTGTGTGCTATAGCGGCACTTGGGGAGCAGTGAGGGGTTAGATACCTTGCTCAAGGGTACTTCAGCTATGGTCCACTGGTTGGGGACCAGTTGGCCATGGCTGCCCCATTTTACCTGCGTCGTCTGTTGAAGGGGGAAGTGTTGTATGCTGTAAAGTTGCATAGTGTCAGTGCAGGTGATGCAGTGAAGATGAAGGTGTGATTTAACCTATTGTGAACTGATGTACCATCAGAATGATCTTGAAAATATAGTTTAAAGGCTTAAAACTACATTGGTTTGCTGTAAATGGCAAGGTGAAACTAGAAGAGATCTGAGAGGGACAAACACAGCCTCAATAAAAGCACATAGCCCATTAAAGGCACACCAGGCAACATTGTGAGATTTATTTTCCAGCTTCCGTAGTCACATTCATGATTAAATGGTTCATTACGGGGTGAATGAAGACTCTCTTGCTATAGACGGTTATTCTCCTATGCATAATCTTTTTTTAAAGGTGAAAGCATGTTTAATTACAAGCACAAACACGTGAAAGTGTTTGGATTTTCTATTGTCATATTTACATTTATGCATTTAGCAGACACTTTTATCCAAAGCGACTTACAACTTGTACAACTTGTAATTTAGGTTTGTTCAGGGCTAGTCTCCCTCTCTCTTAGGGTTAAGTGCCTTGCTCAAGGACACAATGGTGGCAGCTGGGATTTGAACCCACAACCCGCTACTTGCACGCTAGCCAGGTTTCTTAACCACTACACTACCACCACCCACTATATATCTCATACAGTATGCAGGACTATGATATAAGTCTTGAAGTAGTGGTCAGTTCCTACAGTAAGATTATGGGTTCTTTGTCTTAGCAGCAGAGTCTGTAATTTAGGATCATAGAAGGTACCAAAACATTTTTTATCAGTTTTCTTAAAATTACAATACATTTAAAAATGTGTTAAACTGTCTTCGTAATTTCTCGTCTTCCAACCTTAGTACATCTCCTTTCCTTTTCAGGGTGTTGTCTGTTGATGGCGTCCTGGAAACGGTGAAGCGGAAGAGGTACTATGAGAAACCATGTCGACAGCGACAGCGGGAGAACTACGAGAGCTGCAGGAGGATTTACCACGCAGAGATGGCCCGAAGAGTCTCCTTTCTATCTAAGGCTAACCGCCCAGATCCTTGGCTTGGGTGCTGAGAAGAGAAAGGACTAATGCTGTGTTTTTTTTCCCCAGAATGCAAAGGACTTGTACTGGCATATAATGACTACCCTTGTGGTTGTTTCAGCTGTCCCCCAAGACAGTGTTTGTTTAGAGGAAGTTCTGGTCATGTTGTATCGTGAGACACAAATAGTGTCCCTGTCATGCTGAGAGAAAACTTCAGTTTCAGTTTTAACACACAACACAAATATGTTCAAACTAAATAATACAATTAGGTTATAAATAATATCCTTAATCATCTCAATTAAATGTATGATAATTGATAAAAATGTATAGTGTGTTCCTGTTTAATGTCACTTTTAGTGTGGTTTGGCTAGCTGAACACTTGGCAGAGTTTGGTATGCTTGGCATGCTTATCACATAGAAGAGCACCTAAGACCACAGTCATTTGGCTTAACTGTTTCAACTTGCCACACAAGGATTGCAAACTGATTTATGTCTTGAAACAGAAGTATTACATAAAAATAACCATTTGCTCAGTTAAACAGGTGAACATACTTTTGCCCACAAGTCAACCTGAGTATGTATTATTGTTAACCCTACAGAATGAGTCTGCACTCAAATCACTAAATATAGAGACTGGATAGTGGTTTTAAACCAGCAATGTCGAGATTTGTACTAACTAGCAATATCAATTCTTGCACCAGTCAATCACCCAAGTAAATGTGTTTCCCATACTTAGAATACATAACTTATGTGGAAACACTCATACACTAGAGTACCTTTACTTGTACTACGTGTATACTACACAACTGTTAAATGTATCCCAGTTCAAGGAAAAGCCTTCACACTACATGTCTGAACTGAATCTCTGCCCAAAGGACAGTATGGGTAAATACCGGTGTCGCCCCTAAACCCTCTCAGGCTTATCTGGTATAAATCATGGGGTTAATCATGGAGCTAATTCACACCAGTTAAGTCTTTAAGGGTTCAGGGCTTAGTGCTTAGAGAGGGACATTGGGATTCAGCCTATGTCTCACTATCAGGTCAGTAGATGAAACCAGTCTCCTGTCAGGCCTGTTTGGTCTGACTCAAGTGCACTGAAATGCATTTGGCCCATGAAAGGTTAATTGAGCAGACCTGTTCTAATCGTCTCAGAAGGGGGCATATAGCCTGTGGCTACACAGTCTGAATAGGGGCCTCCTGTGGAGGAATATAGATTGCTTTAACTTCCTGTTTCTCCATGTCTGAAGACGGCACCAGGGGTGCAGAGACTGGAGACTAGAGCAAGGGGATTGTGGGTCACTATTGACGTGTGACCCATATTTCAGTAGTGCTTGGGTGCGATGACCGTGTGCAGGAACTAGTGGTGTGAAAGGAAGTCAGAATCGTTGACCAGAAAACGCATCACTGCATCCCGATAGGGGTCTGATGGTGGCACCTCTGCTGTGAGGACTGACCTGACCTATAATTCATGCAGTGTTTAACATGAGACTGCTACCTAATAGTAGGTAGTCTTGATCAAAGAGGTCAAAAGTCAACAGAGATTTTGGTGACACTTTATTTTTCCCAATTTATATGAACAACACAACTTTTTATAGTTGGCCTATTCGTTCAAAAGAAAGAATGACATTTTATAAGACCAGTACTTTGAATTGTTGAAGAATTCGACTATTATGAGTCATCAATCTATATACCCTGTTATATTTATCGCAACATCCATTCTTACATAACCGGTGCCATCCTTTTTTGTAGTTGGTAGACTAATGTAGATTAGCCTTGTGTTTCTCGATCTGATTAGCATAACTAGTCGCATTGGCGTTCTATTGTGACGTCTAAGTATTCAACGAGGCGAGGCAGTGGTCAAACCCTCGAACATGTTACAGGAGAAATACATGATGTTCTTGAACGTGCAGCTACACTTCCTCGCCAATCCGCTGTCGTAGCTGTTTTTCCGCACGAGTGCCACGTGCCACAGGCTACGCTTGCAAACTCTCTGTACTGGCCAATCACAGCTCGAGACGCCTCTGACTGGTCATATAAGCAGCCTATCGGACAAAGCCATAACAAACCTTGGCCAATAACAGCAAAGTGTCTGTAGTACGCAGCGTAGCACGTGTATCGCCTTTGCACATGGACTACCTCGCTGTAAAGGTCCGTTGACTGGTAGAAAGAAGAGAGAGTGACAGGAGAAAAAGAAGAACAGGCTGTTGATGGTGGCCAGATACCGGTAAACCTTTAGTAAGACCACTGTCGTGATTTGCAGCCTCAACTAAATGAGCACTGGATTGTGAATTATAGGGAAATTAAACAGGCCTACTCAAGCGAGTAAGGAGTTTGAACAAGTTAAGCAGACGTTGTTTTTTCCTTGGCGAAAGGTAAGAAGTGTTGTTTTCTCACAACGGTATCGTTTTGTTTTGACGAAGTGAAATGACAATTATTTTAATCAAATTTTATATGTTTAGCAAACGCATGTCTTGACATTTTGTCATGCGAATGTGTTTTGTTCAGTCATAGCACGCCTTTGTTCTATCTCTACGGCGATTATTGCGGTCTTAAAAACGACTGGAATTTAAGTTTATTTGACTATCATACATATTTTCTTAAACTGAGAGTTAGTGGTTGCAGAGTTTGTGAAATATTTAGAACGTCCAGAAATTACATGGACATTAAAATTGGTTGTAGATAAAGTTATTGAAATTACGTAAGTCGTTGATATCGTAAGCTACTTTTCAACATATTACCCATTCACCACAACTTATTTGGATTTTATCCGCCTCAATGAAGTCAGACAATAGAGAAGTTGGATTGAATAAACCAAAAAGACAAAAAGAGCGGTCCCAGCAAATGAGAGTACGTCAGATACACTCTGTTCACCAATCACGTTCAGAGCGTTAAAATATGTTGAGGCAACGGTGGTAACCGCGCGTGATGTGGACACGAGGTTACCCATGCATGCATGCATCTTGTGAAATATACTTAGATTGTTATGTTGTTTTTTTTTTGGGGGGGGGGGGGATGGTCAGGAGCTACTTTCTTAAAGGTTGTCAGTAGCTTTTCCATGTGGCAACGGGTGAGCCAAACGTGAGAGACGTTGCTGACTTCTAAGTGACATCCTGTGCTTTGTTTTTGTGGTGAAACGTCATCTCTGCTAGACCAGAGTGGAATCTCTGCCGTTTGATTAGAGATCATCTTTTTCCTAATATTCCCCTTGCCTGTGTTGAATGTATTGATTCTTCGTCTTTTTGAAACTTTTTGTTTACATTTTTTTCACTGTTAAATTCAAACCCATTATCCTCTTTTACTGTTTCCCTCCCACCTACTAGTAATGCAGTCGATGGACAGCTCCGCAGAGTGGTTGCCACACGAATCCCTCTCCTCCACTCCCAGCTTTCCATACAGTGAGAGCGATCACACCGAGGATGAGGGTGACATCTTCTCTGAGGGAGAGGGTGAGGGAGGCCGGGCCTCACTAGAGTGCTTTTCTCTGGCAGCAGCCAGCCTGCCTTCCCACCTCCGCCCTGTAGGGTACCACAGGGAGCAGCGGGGGCCCTTGGCAGAGGAGCAGCAGGGAGGGGCAGGCCGACGTGGGCAGACCCCTTCCCCTGCCACCGCACCACCCACTGAAGGGGATGTTGCCTTTGCGCGAAAGGTGAGTGTGTGGAATTTTGTTGGTGGTTTTCAGTCTAGCCTCACACAGTGTACTTAATATTTAACCTTGGAAGAAGATGACCTGCTAGAGGTGTTCCTTTTTTCAGCTTTTGCCACATTAAAAAATAATTCTTAGCAATTTTACATTTGGAAGTTGCTTTATGGTCTCAGTTTTGCTGGTTTAAAATGTCAACTCATCATAGCCAAGAGTTGTTAACTACCGGTTCTGGTTTAATTTAAATACCTGGAAAAATCAATGACTGCAAAGATGAAGAAGCCATCCCAAACAGAAATAGGCTTGTGACATTGGGGTAAACTGGTTTGGTTAGGTAACAGTTCAGGATCCATTTATGCATTATACTTTGTGTAGGGGTGTGTGTGTGTGCGTGTGTAGGCTGTATAGTGTACACATTGTATGTTTATCCCCACCATATGACTTGACCATTTTCTTGTGCCGTTGTTTCCCAGTGTTCTGAGCTCCATGGATATCTCAGGCCACTGCTAGAATTGCTTAATGGACTCAAGACGGGCAGGTTTGATAAAGGTATTACACATGCTTCTGTAGATAACATAACATGAATGCTGTGGTGCCATTGGTGGTGAGCAAGAGCTGTTATGTGTATGCCACTGGCTTAGGCTGAGCGAAAGCTCCTAATCACCATTCTGTTACTAACTATAGTTTTGCTTAATTGGCAGGTCTGAGCACTTTCCAGCAAAGCGTAGCCATGGACAGACTGCAGCGGATTGTGGGAGTGTTACAGAAACCTCATTTGGGGTATGTACTCTATAACCTGTGTAAATTAATTTTCAATTCATTAGCAGCGTCATAAAGTTTGTGTGTTGGGTTTATGGGTTTTTTCAAGGGTTGTCATAAACCTATATAAACTTACACGTACAGTAATAATAGACCTATAGTACATGTTTAAGTAATCCCTCAGTATCTGAATGGATGACTGTTATAATATTTACAGAGTGCAATGTCCCTTATCTGAATTGGGTCAGTCATTTTCTCATTCCTTTCCCCTCAACTTTTCTGTTGTCTACTTTGTCACATAGAGAGAAATATCTGCACACACTTCATCAGATAGAGATGATGCTGAAGACCTGGTTCCCTCAGGTGCACCCACATCACTCCTTGCCTTCTAACCGCCACAGCACTACCCCTAGTCCCTCTGCTCACTGGCATCAGGACCAGCTACACATCCCAGTCAAAGTGAGAAACGTTCTTTTTCCTACATGAACAGAATGTCCTAGAATGAATGATCAACCGTCTCTGGTTCTGTTGTCTAAAGATTCATTGGATCCATAGAATGTTAGAAGTCATTTTAAAGATAGAATTTCAAAGATATACAATGCAAGTCAAGGGATTTTTTTTTATTTTGACTATGCAACTCCCCCTACCATTCCAGATTTTTTGATAACTTATACCAAGACTGTAAATTCTTGCCAATATATTTGTTTAGAAGCCAAAGTAGAGTGGCCTGTTATGTTTCAAAGAGTTATGTTGACTGACAAGGTAATTGACTGACAAGGTAATTTCACAATGCTTCTTTTGACTTACTTTTGGTTTGGTTCTTTGGCAAGGCACAGATGAATGAACTGCAGCAAAATTATTGGGGCAGTCGGGAGAGCTTTCATTCGCCCCACAATGATTAATTTAACCATCAAAGTGACTACAAAGCTGGGAAATTTACTCACAATTCTTGCATATTATACCTTTGGCAGATATTGACCTCTTAATTGGCTAATTCATGGCAGTTAAGTCTTTGAGGGTTCAGGGCTTAGTGCTTAGAGAGAATGCTGGGATTCAAAGTGGCAAACCAGGTTCTGCCAGTTATTGCTTAGCTGTACTCAAATGTACTAGTTCCACTAAATTTTATGCATTTAGCATAATGTGTTTGGTCTTTGTCTTGGTTCTCAGAAACGCAGAAGGAGCTGGTCAGACTCAGATTCATCCAGCTCGATCACTCAAGTCTGCAAGCGAGTGGAGACCCCCAGGTGTGAAGGAGGCAGCGAGTCTGCTAAAGAGGAGTCAGTGGCATCTAAACATGGCGCCGATTTGCGCTCCTCCTCCAAAGTGTCCACGCACAAAAGAAAGCTTAGAGGCAGCTTGCCTCCTCTGATCATCGCACCTCCTTCTGTGGGGAGCAACACTGACACCCAGGACAGCTTCATCTCTTCCACCACACCCACTTCCCATCTGCCAAATATGCCCCTTCATGCTGAACTCCTCCCACCAGGTAGCGGTAGCCAACAAGATGCTATTAAGGGTGGTGAAGTGGGAGGGTCTAAGGGTAAAGCCACTGGTGAGTGTAATCAGTATTCAGTGGAGGCGGAGCTTACAAACAGTGCACATCATAGTTTGTCATGTAGCTCTCAGAACACGTAGCAATGAGTGAGAAGCCAATTTATTGGTCGTCAGATGTGATTGTGTGCTGCCATGTTGCCATTTGATGGTTGTTTGGATTTCTGAATTGGATAGCATTTTTATTTTGGCAGAAAAGGATGTTGAAAACATTTTTACTTGATGTCTTATTCTCTGATGTTTTTGTTATTTTTTTCCTTTAATTGTAATGGTAAATTTACATGGCCTTCAAAATGCTTCTTAAGGAGGCACTTGACGTGCCCAAACATCTCAGTGATAATAATGGGGTGTACAGCTCAGGCAGTGCATTCTTTCTCTGAAGAAGCCAGCACTACTTGTCAGTAAAACTGGCTGCAGCTACTGCACCAGAGTGGTTTCACTTGAACCAGAGGTGCACCAGTGGAATCACACTGAGCTCAAAAATACTGTAGCCACTTTAGGTTCATATTCTGAACTTGAGTATATAGGGTTTGTTTAGTGGGGATGTAGATTATCATAACATCTGGTATACTTCGTGATAAAAAGTATCATATTTATCAGCCCATTAAATAAATTAATAGGGAAATGAGATATTACTACTGCCAGATAGACAAAGTTGACATTGCCTCATAAAACCTTGTGATGGTTTGCAGGCTTAGAGCATAGTAGAAAAGAGCAAGTACTTCACAATCAAACACAGCTGAAATTGTAGTGTAAAACACCTCTGCAAGGACAACTCTGTAAAGGAAAGCATACATGCAGAAAATATGAAGTCACACAAACACATTATCACCTCTCAAACGTTAGGCCACAATCTCAAAAAAAGAATGCAGTTGATGAATGTACAACTGACACCTAGCTTGACAATTAAGAAATCTGTGTGTGGTTCTCTGGCCCTCAAGACTTGAACTGTGAACAACCACTAATTTTAAAGAGCAAAAGGAGAAATATGGTCATGTGGGAGGAATGTGCAGCTAAACCATATAGTGGGCATTTTTACAAGGAGTCATTACTTGAAGAAACTGGATTACAAGCAGCCTTAATGTGATCCCTAAAACCCCAGGGATACCATGTGGGAACATCCAACGTGACTCTTGACAACTCGATGTGTATTTATTTGGTGGTTGACTAGTTGCACATGCTGTCATTTTCGTATCTTTGCAGTGTTACAAGGTGTTTTTTTTTCTAAGCGAGGAAGAGAATGATTTGTCATTGCCAAATGCTACTTGCACATGAGTTTTGATAGGCTTTCAAAATATGTGGCCAATTTGTATTTATTCATGTTTTTGATTTTTTAATAGGAATTATCTGGTATGTCCCTCATATTTTCCTTTTCAGATAACCTCTGATATTATTTCATGTTTTTTTCTTTTCTGTGTTTTTGATTTTGGTAAACTTAGTTTACACATTTTCTGTAATTGGTCTATGTTGCATCTGTAAATTGTTGATATGATGGGCTTATTTGGTACTGTTGCCCATGTACTGTAAGAGTGTGAGCATTGGAACAGACATGACTTGGAGGTGTTATCAGACATACACAATACAGATTTATTGACAGTATGACCTAAAAACTACATGGTCCAGCTGTTGATACAGTAAACAGTGCAAACATACACAAATGTATTTACTTTTTGTAAGAATACTTCTGCAGTTGTGATTTCACATATGACACCATCCAGTATTGTCTGTGTGAATACTGTATGTCCTGCTTTGCTGTGCATCAATCTTTATGGTATGAAATGAGTGGAAACAATTGAGACCTAGTGCAGATTCTGAATATGACTACAATTTCAGTCTTACATCTTACAGGGTCTGCATTAGGACAGCATGAGAAAGCAGTGGAAGTGTTTGCAGTGAAAGTGGGAAATGGCATTCAAGGAGTAGGAATCTAATGCCGCTATCTTTACATGGCTTTTGTTATTACAAGACTTGTTTGCAACCCTGCTGTTAATTCTTAATGCTGTCCCTTTCAATCCCCCAGCATTGTATATTTGCATATCTTGTTCTTTCCTGGGATATTTTACAATGGTTGTTGAAAAATGATAAACCAGTTACAGCATTTTGATAAATAAAACATTTATGTGTTATTCCTATGTGTGGTTCTGCACATTTTTTACCAGCATTCATTTATCAGGGTGCAAGAGGGAAGGTGCAGTTTGATCAGTGACATGACCTGATATGAATTGAGAAAACACTGACACATGACAAACATGGTCCAAACATGTTTTGTTTCAGATGTTTTCAGGGTTTGAACTATGTAGAGCAATGCAATAAAATGGTTGAAATACAGACAATGCGCTCTTATACAATTTCTATGGCTATCTGCGATGAATTTATCTTCCATGTGTTAACACTTCAAAAATACTTTATGACAATGTACTACCGATTAGGCAGAATCTTGAGCTGAATGAATTAATAGCCCATTAATCAATCAAGGTGCTGGATGTTGCTCACACAAAATTGCTCTGGCCTGGGTCTGGTCTGCCTGTCTAGCCTTTCACCTGTTCAAATTCAGTTTTCTTTCTATTCGGGGACAAAAACCTTTTCGCTTCTTTGAATGTTTCAATACGGTGTATAATTGTAGCCACAACTACAACTTGTTCAGAAATCTACATCAGAGAAACTAGCCTACAAATCCAGCAGGTTGGGTCCAGGCTTCCCTCTTCCACACAGGCTACACTGTCCCTTCATTGGCCCTGTACTGTGCATCCACCAGGCATCCACTCGATAAACACTAGTTAATCAGAGAACGGCCTGGAAAATGGCGGCTGGAGGTACTGCGGCAAGCAGTCACGGTAGCCGTGGCTCGGCTGCCGCGCTAGAATTATCTTTGGATCGTCGTTTTCAAGTAGTAACAAATACAATGGAGTCTATTCAAGGATTATCAACATGGTGCATCGACAACAAGAAGTACCACAACAATATCGTACGTGCCTGGTTGAAATGGATCAAGAAATGTGAGTATCGCTAGTTAACATTCGCTAAGTTAACTCGCTAGCATTAGCTAAAGTGCGCTTTAGTTTACATGGGACTGGCTAGACCAAAGGCTTTAGCATGCTTGCTAAGTTAGCTATCCATAGCATAGCATACTGACCATCCTCTGAGTTGTTTCCCATTAGGTTTTAACGTAAACGTTAGCCATGGCTTAACGCAACACGTCAACATATCACATGGAACTTTTTGTTATGTAATATTCGTTGACAGACAGTTGGTTCATGTACAAGTCATGCTGATCTCACATGCGTCCCCCCATTATTATGTACCAGTAATGTTAAGCAGAAGTTATTATAACGTTTGCAAGTTCGTTGGGCAGGAAACCTTGCTGTGCTATCTCTATCTGGTAGCTAACCATAGACAGTAAAATAAGCTAACATGTCAGTAGCAAGGTAAATCTTACTTTCAATTATCCAAGTGAAACCAAGCTAGCAAACATAGTGTTGAAAAGTATCTGTTTTAATTATTTATTTACTCACTTTGCAGTCCTAGTTACGTTCAGTAGAAGAGGATGTCTCACGCAAAGTTGATAATTTGCGCCAGGTGATGCTCTAACGTGAATGTTAAACTTTGCAATGCCCCCTGAACGTCACCGGAGTAACGTTACCATCCATAAGATCCTAACCTTGCTCACACGGTAACGTTAACATTAGGCTGCTATATAGCGTTAGCCTTACGGGTTTCCCAGCAATTTGGTCGAATAGTTTGCTAGAGGAACAATAAAGGTACCGGCAACTTAAAAGAAGACCGGGTTCTTGTCAAATAGCCAAAAAGGGTGAAGGGTCGTTTTTTGCCCCCTTGACTAGAGGCTAGTTCAGTTGTTTCAAAACTTATTTGATTGAAGTTTGCGTTGACACTGGGGACCAAGGTTCCCTTAGGTTCCATTTTGAGAAATACAAGCATGATACAGAATGGAAAGAAATGGTAGACTAGCTGGTAGTCTGGGTTGCCCAATTTCTGTGAAGCAAACGTTGCTCTCTTCAGTGGTAAAAAATATGTTGCCTCGGATGAGTAGAGTGGGATCAAATGAATGGATATGAATTAATGGAATGAATAGTGTTTTCTAGTTTTCTAGAATGTTTTGCTGTCTAGAGCAACTGCCTTAATTGCCATTTACTCAGTCCTGTCAGCTGTCACAGTCTGTGTGCTGTGTGTTGGTTCCACACAATTCATGCTGTGCTTCATCACTCCACAAATCACCTCCACTTACAGAATTCCTTCATGCTTTTTTAGAGACTATTAAAGCATAATCTTTGTTCTTAATAGCAGTTGGAGTAACATCTTGATTTATGTCTCAGGTGCCAGACAACTTGCCATCAACTTGCAATTTTGCCATTTCATAAGATGAGTGTAGAAGGGTTTGAATTTCATAGCTAGCCCTAATGTATGGACACTCCTGTATTTGTAGGACACAGTTCAGTCATGGACATTTCATTTCAGGTCATGGAAAAGTTTTGATATTTTGTCTGTGAAAAAGAGTGGGAACCCTGCCGGTAGGAAGTGTCTTGTACATCAGCATCTTATTATACTGTAGCTACAGGCCTATCTATTGTAGATGTTTCTCTCACTTTTTTTGGCAGTTGACTCAAAATGTGAATGGAAGGCTGCCACGATCATAACTCACGTGAGGACATTGTGCTTAAAGCTTCATTGTTTTTTAAAGTGTTGTCGCCAGAGGCTTTGATGTAGCTCTTTGTAATCAACACCAAGACACAGCAACTCGTCCTCCTAGTTCCTAAGCCACATGGCTTTTATCTGATTGAACAGGTTTGCTGACTTGCTTGTTCGCTTGATATGGAGTGCTTGGAGTGTAACCTGAACTTCAGCCATTAAGGCAAATCATTCACTGTGTGTGTGTGTGTGTGAGCATGTGAGTGTGAGTGTGTCTGAGTGTGTGTCTGTGTGTTTGTGTTTGCTGCTGTTACCATGTTGACAGTTCTGTTTAAAGTTGACTTGAAATGGTCGTCACTAATTTTGCACGCTCACAATTGACAGTCGCATCACTAAAACAGCATAGGCCTACTACACCCCGTCACACACACACACAGCAATATTAGCCTATAATAATAATCAGGCCTATGGGCGAATCAATCTGCTCACCTCTTTAGCTTTAGGATATGTTCTGTTCACAAGATCATCTGTGTCTATACATTTTACACAAGTGGCAACTGTAGGCCAGTCATAGTTGGCTGATCAAGATGATCAACTGGGACCTTAAAATCTTAGGCTTAGCTTTGCTTTACTGAAATGGGCACACTGGCAGCAGTAGGCTATAGCCTGTCCAGTAGAGAAAAGTAATCTCAGCCTGTGGTGTGATGGGCCTTTCTGTAATGTGGAGACTTTGTTGTTAATGTAGTCATGTCGGAGCTTGTGTAGTCCAGCTGGTCCACTGAAAAGACATATGTCTGTAAATGAGATCATCAGAGACATTATGTTCTGCCAGTGTCTTCATGCTTGGGTAGTTGCAGTCTGGGATGGATGTCTGTGTTGATGCATGCTGACATGGATGAGAAAAGATGGAGGAGGGAAAAAAAGGCCAGTCACTGGAGTGGTCACGAGTGAAAATAAAGATTGGTCTGTGAGTTCATGCTGAATGTCTCATATTGTGCGGTTTAAGCAAGACACAATAGGCCTAAAAGGCCTGAAATAAGCTATAAGACTACTATAGATGTCCATACCTTGAAATTGTCATGACGATTTGCATAACTGTTAAAGCTGTAACAATTATGCTGTTGTTTCTGCAACACATGCTGTGAATTTTATCTCCTTTAAGAATGTTTTTCAGGCTTTTTGAAGGTGGGAGAGAGAAATGCCTGTGTGTCAGACCTAAAACTCCATAGGCACTTAGGACGTGTATGTGGTACAAATTTTGTGGCCGGCCACTTCCACCCTTGTCTGGAATTTTCTGTGCAGTCTGTTGCACTTTTTGTATTTGTTGTTGTCAATTGAGCATTCTTGCTTATATTGGATTTTGGATGTGGTGGTGCTAAGTATTCAGGATCTAGGGTAATTTTCCATGCTGTAGGAATAAAGTTGCTTTACCTTGTTTCAGCACGAAGGCTTGTGTACGAACGGGGATGCTTGATGTGAAACATTTTTATATCCATAGTATAGTGAAGCTGTTTTGAGGAAGTATGAAATGCCATTTTACAGGGATTGACTTGGTGGGTCAAGGCGTCGTACCATAAACCAGGGAACCAGGGTTTGAGTCCGATCCAGGGTCATTTCCCGATCTTCCCCATCTCTCTCCCATTCATTTTCTGTCACTCTCTACTGTCCTATCAGTTGTCTTTATTCCACAGCACAGAAAGAGAGTCCACTCTGTCATTTCTATGCTATAGTCCACCACTCTGTGCTAGGTAGTCCAAAGCATTATGCAAGTTCGTTTTGTGGGCTTTTTTACCTTTAATCAAATGGGATGGGAGAGACTGACAGGGAATCAACGGGAGAGAGAGATGGGGAATGCCTGAGAAATTACTTTGTCAGAATTCAACCTGGGTCCCCAAGTTTATGGCGTAATTGTTGTGTCAATTTTAGACTTGTTGTTGATGGCCCATATCTGCCAGAATATCTGCAGAAATTTGAATAGCGGCTACTGATCCTGACAATACTATTCCTATGCCAATGACCAATAATATCATGCACCCTCATTGTCTTGGATTAGCAACTCCTGCTGTGTGCACTTTACTTTAATCCAGGAAATTAAGTAGGATATGGGGAGGGCGGGTGTAGAGGCACATCTTATTGCTGCGCCCTTACCATAAATGGGCAAGGTGCCCACTGGGACCCATGTTTGAGTTTCTGCCTGCTGTCCTGGCAAAGAAGCAAGATTTCCGGTCCTACGCCTTCTCTCTCACCCACTCACTTCCTGTTTATCTGCACTACACTGCCCTGTCTGAATAAAGGCAAAAAGCCAAAAAAAATATATACTTATAATAATTTAAGGTAGGCCTAACATTTCTATGCTACAGACGCTCATTGTGATTTTAATTTCCTTCCTCACTGTGATGAAACAAATTGTTGTCAGATGTATGCATAAAAACACTTCATTCTGTTCCTGCTCCCTGTACCTTATTTGATTAATTGGGTCACCGTTTTGTTTTAGCTTCAACTTGGAGTAGCCTCATTTGTGAAAATACAGAGTTGGAATTTAGAAGCTGAGAATAAAGCTATGGTATTCTATGTGGTGTGCATACTGATTAATTGATAGATTTTTTTTAATACAATGCTGAAGTACAGTTAGTACTTTTGTAAAATACTGACCCTGTTGGCTTTGTACAGTGTGGTGCCTGCCAGCCAACCACCTTTGTCTCTCGCGGTATAAATGATGCCCCATTTTCAGACTTTATTTGTCAGGATAAAGAGGCGATGGTAGGCAGTAAGTGATGGAGAGAGGTGGGGAATGGAGGACTTGAAACTTTGAGGCTGGACGTGAAAGTGGGTCCCTGTGGACACTGGGCTTGTTTGTGGTAGGGTTGCTGTCGCTGAAGCCACCACTGTGCACCAATGTGCTATGCCAAATGCCACTTTCACATGAAATTTGATACTATTCCTATTGATACTATAAACTATCTGAAAGTCTGAAGTTTCAAAATATGAATTGAAGGCCTTAAAAAGTCTTAAATGAAATGAAATACATTTAATTTGGGTCTTAAATTGGTCTGAGTTGTTAATAATTTCTGCAGATGCATCAGTCCGGTGCATTTCATGTGGACCATGCCACTTGCTTGAAGTGTGTCTTTTATTTGAGGGGAAGTGGACATGTTTTTTTCACATGAAGTTGGTTGTTGTAGTGGATGCCATGATTAAAAAGTATATTCTATGGTCGTAGAGTCCTTAAATTTCACTTCAAATCCCACAAACTTGTGCAAATTTTATGCTGGAAAGGGTGTCATGTTGGTCTTAAATTTCAGTCATGAAGGTCATAAATTTCATTCATAAAGGTCTTAAATTTAAGTTGTTGAAACCTACAGAAACCCTTTTACCCTGTTGTTCTTGGACAATGATGGAGGAAACTTCTGACATGTTTGGCCAGATATTGCACACTGCTTTAACTTTTCTTCCCCCATAATATTTGGTTTTTAGTTACCTGAATTGGCCTAACTGTTCCAAAAAGTGTAATAGCCTAAACGTGCTATGTTTTTACAGCTTGTGGTTTTGCAGATGTGCTGATTTTTTTATGTGTGATGACGGCATGTAGTGAAGTTTTTTTTTTTTTTTTTTTTAGAAGATTTTGCTTGCCAAAGGTGTAATTTCAGTCTAAGTCTTATAACTGTTTAATGAACTGTATAATCCTGCCAGTTTCACTTACTAATGACCTTAATGACAAATGGATTGACTTTTGCCTTAATTTATTTTTTTTTAACCCTGGTTGTTGATTTTCTAATGGTGTGGTCAGAAAACAATAAAGACTGAAATATGCCCCACACATTCACAGGATGTCTAAGCTGTTTTGTACCACCGGATGGGGTGGACTATGTCTGTAACATGCTGTTATCTTTTGTGAATATATCCTACAGTGACATTTGAAATCATACTGTAAGTTAGCCTAACCCATGAGGCTGAATGGGTTCTCCTGTTGTATCTATTGTTTAAATGTGTTTGGTTATAAGCTCTCAACAAGTCAATAAACCCCTTGACTTGACTTTGTTTATTAACCCACCTCTGTTTGTTTTAATCTGATTTGCGTCAGATGCGTCAGTGTTGAAAACCTGGTTTTTCAACACTTAAGCAGTGTTGAGGCAAGAACTGTATTTCATGAACATATGATATAGGTTTGCTCTAACAAAAATGGTTTTAGGGCAGAAACTCATGTGCACTACTTGTGCTTGCAGTCCAAGGTTATACAACATCAGTGTAATTTCAGTAGCACAGAAAAAGTCAAGAACTACGGTATGTTTAAATTCGAAACTGGCATCAGTTGGTGTTGTGTGGGGAGTGTGTGAGGTGTGCTGATGCATTCTGATAGTTATTGCTAGTTATAAATTAATCTAATGCTTTAAACTCAGATCTTTGACTAGTGTATTGGGCTAATTTGGTAACTTATAATCCAGGTTGCGAAAGAAAATAGATCTTAAGACACCTGGAGTGTGGCTGACATTTTATGACCTCCTGGATACTTCAGTTCATGAGAAACAGAGCAAACACAAAATGTTTTAAAGTGTACATTTTTGCTCAGTAGGCCCTTTTCTCTGATATTAGGCCATGCCCATTCATTTAATGTTTGTGTTTCATGGCCAGATCTTTTTTCAAAGCAGCGTTTTGTTCTTGCCGGACCTTTTTTTTCAAAGCAGCATTTTGTAGGACTATGCTGCTTCTGTGGTATGATTCTATAGCCAATTACTTTTTTGCATTTTCAGAAACATCAATAGGCCTACTCTATTTTTGATGTATGTTGATGTGTATAGACACATTAACACTTAATTTTATTGATTGATTCATTCATTAATGAAGTAAATAAATCATGCTCCTCAAATATCTCTTTGGCTAAAAGTGTCATTTTAGTCTATTGGCTATTTTAGTCACACAACACCAGTTCAGTGCTGGAATATACTCCCCAGTCGTTGGTTGGAAATCTTAAACAGGCATCGTAGGACGGTGATAGCATAGGTTTCTGACTGACAGTTGGTTGATTCGGTCTGTTGCCCTAGGTAGACCGAATAGTAAACTGGTTGCTATTTGGTCCTTGTTGTATCAAATTTTCACATTCTTTTTCCTACAGAAATCCCTTGGTGACCTTAAACAAGGCTATGGATTGAATCACCCCAGTTTTTTCCTTTAACTCATGAAAAATGAGAGCAAACACCAACACTCTGCATTTATGCTTTTTGCCAGTATGACAGATCACTTTGTTGGTTCAAAATGATCAGCTTCATGGTGATTAGGCTCTAGCCTGGTGCATTAAATGCTGTCGTATTGTTTGACTTTTTGGGCAAATAGTTTCTGGACATGCCAGAGCCCGCTGTTTGCTGACTCACCAGCCAAAAATTTGTCGAAAGAAACCTAAGCTAAGGAAAATATCCCTAATTGTGCTGCAGCGATATGTAATATTGAGAAAAAGCACTAGGCAGTGCTAGCTTGGGTGATTAGTTACCTCTTCTGAATGTAAATCTGCTGTGACAAGTGATGAATTTATTTCTGTGATGCTGCCTTGTTGGCATATGAGAATATGTTGATTTTGCAATTGAGCCCTACTGCTTGGACTGTTTAGCGAACCTGCTTGGTGGATCTGTCTGGTGGCCTTTGTGTCATGTTAAGAAGTGCTTTGATCTCATTCCAAGTACAGCAAGTTCTTCCATACTAGCGTATTTATTGTCTTGTATCAGGTACAAGACCAATCTTGGTTGGTTGACCTACTTTGGTTTTGCGCAGTGTGGTGGAACCTATACGTGGGCAAAGGTTGTGGAGGAACATATGTGTGCATAGGTTGCTCTGCAATTGAAATATGTAAACGTCCCCAATTGTTAGTGGAGGCCAGGCTCAAGGACTGATAGCCTTGTACAGCAATGCTGTGAAATGTGGGAGGTGGAAGAGAGAGATCTGTGGTTGTCACAGTGCAAGAATGTTTGCCTTGATACCCATACCCAGCACTGTACCATTTGGGACACCAAAAAGAAATGAGGCATTTTCAACTAAAACCAAAGACCTTCTAGACAAGTCTTCACTCGGCGGCCATCTTGGTGACGCCTTCGGGCAGACCAGGCCTTATCTCAATGAATGAATAGATATGTCTATCTCCAGATTGGGGGGTCGTACTGACTAAAAAGTGTATTGTTTGAATCCTTGTTTAAATCTTAACTGATTGGTGTCAATATTACTGTGGGATCGTTCAAGTAACAGCCTACTAAAATAGACATCTGTTTAAAATGGCAATTTGCTCACTGTGCCTGCGCAACATTTGCTGCATGGTTATTACAATGGTGATGGAGACAAAAGGCTTTCCTAACCAGCAGTTATACCACACCCAACAATCCAAATGGACACTTTTCCTGCAGGGTAGGACTTCCAGTTTCTCAACTTTGCCATTGTTATGTTACAAACGGACATATTATAATTCTATGGAGGTCTTTTTAAGTGATGTGTCTCCTCCTGTTAGCCTCAACTGACCTCTGCTAAAACTGGCTAAAACTAAAACTGCATAGGCCCGTCAGCAACAGCGCTCGTCATGTTTAGCCAGTTCAGTATTGTGAGTGTCGACTTGTTTTGGGCCAGTGAAGACGGGGGGGGGGGCTGTGTGCCTGTCAGACTACAGTGATGCTGTGTGAAATTGTCTTAGCAGGTGGAAGTGGAGACAGCAGTGTTTGGTATCAATATGGTGCAAATTAGTATCTAATCCAATACCTAATACTTGGCATTGATTAGTGTCAGTCCTAGTTAGCACTAGCTTGGAAAGGAAAATCCAGTAAGCATGTCCTTATTGGTGTTAGCTTCCTCCTACAAGTGCAGGATTTGAATGAGCTTATGCATGTCTGGTTCCATTTCTGTGAAATGTAGTGTGAATCAATCAATAGCCTTGTTCTTCAAGGTCACTAATAGTTGTCTGTGGAAAAAAGAACTAGAAAATTTCATCCAATGTAGACTAGACCAAATAGCGGACCAGCAGCTAACATTAACTGAACGGGAACATAGGAAAACAAAACTGAAAGTGAGTCTCTGTGCCCCATTCAATTCAATTCAGTTAGTGTTAGCTGCTTATTTGCCATTTAGGCTGTGTTGTATCAAGTTTCTTGTTCCAACAGCACTTGGCCTCCTCGAACAACAGGGCTATTTATTGATTCACACTGGATTTCTCCTTTAGTGTCACATAACATTCACCAAATTATGTTAGTCACACCTATGATTTTTAGTTAGTTCGTCGTCCATTTTTGTGTTTGTTCATTGCTCTACACAAAGAATTAAAACAGTTTTTTCTTTCCCAGCTGAGGCCCCTCATCGGCTCAGCCTCTTCTACCTGGCCAATGACGTCATCCAGAACTGCAAGAGGAAGAATGCCATTGTGTACCGCACTTCCTTCACTACTGTGTTGCCTGACGCCATGGAGATTTTGAAGTAAGTCTGCAGATGCATGTTCAATTTGAGACACAATAGTTGAACCCAGCATTTACATACGCACAGGATGTAATGCCCATACAGTAATACTGGCTATTGATGTTGAATAGCCAAAATAGTTTACCAGTATTAGTTTAGAGACGGCTTTTCCCAAAATCAGAAAATCTGACTACTCAAAATTCATTGGCAAAACGTGTTATGTACAGTATACCAAGAACAAGCAAGTCTGAAGCGCTGTTCCATTGCCATAACAAGAGGGATCAAGCCTGTCAAGAGACTTTGCTAGGTTTATCTGGGGGGAGAGGTGTTGCTTTCTGAGAATTGTACACAACCTAAGCATACTCCTAGGCCCTGGTATTATACGTAGCCCCCAGTAACATCTCTGGGCTTAGGGATTTCTTTCTAAGAAAAGAACACATAAGACAGGCATCCTAAGCATCATGAAACAACATTATGGAGCACACAAAACCTTCCCAAACAGTATTTGGAGTCTTGCTTGCACTGTTGTTGCTAACTGACGCACTGAAGATGCTAACTGATGTTTGATGGCAACACAGTCATGTTGTAAATACTGTAATGTCATACTGTAAAGGTTTTCTGTTATTTTGGGGTGGCTTCCTACCTTCCACCCAGACCTCCACAGTGCACATCCCGTATGTAACATTTGTGTTTATCCACCCTTCATATGACTGTATGCCATCCAAATGAATTTGGATAGGGTACAAAAACATAAAGAATAACCTCTCATCATGAAAATTCATAGTGTTGTTTTAAGGTGCCACACAGTGCAATCTGTTGTTTATTGAATGCCTGTCAGTTTAAAATAATAATTTGTGTAGATGGGCAAGTGGCAGGAAGTGTCAAAGATTTTTTTATTGTCCACAATGGAATTTTGGTGTCAGAAGCATGTCTGCTATTAAAATATTCTAAAATGTTTTAACAGAGTTTCAACTAAGTGTTACTTTCACAAAATGTTTGATCTGTCAAGTCTAAAACAGAAGAAGCTGTTGCTGTGCTAAAATAAGACTTGGGCTTTTATATTAAATTCACATTAGTACTTTCACTTGGCTAGTACAACTTCTTAAATAAGCTACAGTTCATCATGACAAGCACACTATGCTTCATAACTAAAATTATGCAATTGTTAGTGGGTGTCTGTCAGTGCACCATGTGGAAGAGACAGTTTACAATTTTTTAGTGTTTTTAAGTTTTACTGTGTTTGTTTGGTCAATGGCCAAAAGTATGGCTAGCAAGCTAGTTATGCCTGATATTTCACTAATGTTGATTGGGTAGGATCACAACCCAATAGAGCCAGTTTATAGTCAAAACAAGTACGCAAATGTCGATTTGGACACAAGCTCACGTGCATACTCAGCATGGCCAGAACGCACATCATTTGCAATGTTTTCATTGATTCCTATGTAATCACACACACGGCTACGCCGTCAATGAAGTCTATGTCCAAGGTACACGTCGGACTAAGAAGTTGGGCTACTCTTGTTGAGATAATGGATAGGCTATGTAGTTTATATATGTCAGTAGACCCGTTTACTCATCACGTCAGTCAAGTGTCTATGTCTTAGTAAATTGTTTTGATTGGTTGCTTGTCACAGTATAGTGGGTGATGACTATAAAATTGAATATCTTGACTTGAAATCCTTGCGATTTTGGGGAATTAGATACCACAATGATGGTATGGTCTGTGTCCAGCCAGCTCAGATTGTGTTCACACCTTGTCTACATTATGAACGGGTTCCAAAACCAAGGCCTGTGAAATATGTCTGTTCAAATCCTATGTACTCATGTTTTAGCCCTGGATATTATTTCACTTTTACACCCTAAAAAACACATTATCTGGGAAGCCATCTTTGTGCCTTAGGACAATGTCTGGAAATTGTTAGGCCCGTTCATAGGCAGGTCTTTGTAGAATAGAATATTGATATGTTCTCCTGCTTAAACACAAAATTTAAGGGTGTTTTCAGGACGTAAACATTTTGTTTATTTTTTGTTTTGTTTTGTTTTTGTTGGAGTGTGGCAACCATTTTTGGGATTTTGTCATAATTGACAGAATGTCTGTAGTTATATGAGACACCCCTGTATGCCTTTGTGTAAATACTTTTTGACACCTACCTTGAGGGCACATGAGCTTGCGGCCCTCAGTCTGAGGCTAAATGCATTTCTTGAATCAATTACATTCATTAGTCAAATTGTCAGAAACTGCACCCTGGCAAATTTGCTTGCTGATGCTGTTGTCATTTTTGTTTTGCTTGTTATGTGATGCATTGTATTCATGGTATTTGAACAAGCAAATTTGGTTCAGTTGTAGCTATCTGCATCCATCTTGTCTTCAATTTTGTCACGTGAAGTTCTGACTGAACACTTGCTGTCTCTGATTTACCTGACAATGGGATATTGGTGATTGGCTATGATTTGATAGCACGGTATTGCAAACATGTAGCCTAGTTGCAGGTAGTTAAAAATAGCTGAATAAATACAATGAAGTTATGAATTTAAATTATTCACAGACTTTCACATTTTGTGAAGTAGTTTACATTGTGGCAGTTACTTTATCCAGGCTCCTTGGACTGAGAAAAGCTCTTATTCCAGAAAAATAGCTCAGAAAAAGTCAGTCCCCATTCCTTTTGCAGGAATCACTTCGGAAAATCTAATAGCAGGTTTTTGGCTCTGTTGTTTTTTTGTTAGGAAACATGATATGTGTTGGTAGAAAAAAAAAACGCTGTGATGTTATGCTGTTATGATCTCTTCAGGCTTCATTATCTCTCTAACCCTCTCTCCCGTACTCCCACAGTGGTGGGGACGATCCTAAGCTCCGTAGGGCGGTGGAGAGGACGCTGGCCATCTGGGAGGAGCGGAATGTTTACTCTGAGGAGTTCATCGCTCAGCTCAGGACTGGCCTTCAGGAGAAGGAGCCTGAGGAACCAGGTTAGTAGCCCTGGAGGATCACTGTCCTCTAATGCTTCCTTTTCTTTTTTTTTTTAAAGTCAGATTTGAGTGTTTTTTTTATTTATTTTATTTTTTCCAATTTACATACTTTTGTATGATTGTGTTGTGTATTTCATATTGATTTTGTAATTTTCTTTTGCAGTTTGCAATGCATTTTTCTTTTACCCTCTAGCTCTTCTCCTTTTTTCCACATGGAGATGCCTTTTCTCTGCAGTCAATATCAGTTGTTACCACAGGGCATTTGGTTACACATAAGGGCATTTGGTTCCACTCCAACACTTGAGCTGACCTTAAGTGTCTCTGTGTGCGTGTGCGATGTGTTTGTGTGCGAGCAGGCTTGCTTGAGTGGTATATTAGGAGGTAAAGTTACTTGTTTACTCTGGTACTTTCAGAAGAAGCCACTGACAGATCTCAAAAGCACATGTCACTTCAGGCACGGCCCGTCAAACTTTCCTCACATCACAGAGTCATGGAATGTCCTTCTGTTTCAGCTGTCTCAACTCCAGTTGCCGCCCCAGCCCCCCCCAAAGTCAGTGCCGCACAGAAATCCAAGATTGTTGCAGAGTTTGTGGTAAGTGTGTGTCTGTCTGTGCCTTCGTTTGTATTGTACATGCCCCCTTAATAATTCAATTAATTATTGCTTAACATTTTGTTACTGTTAAGTTGTAATGTGCTAGTGTGTGATCAGCTATTTCATCACAGTCATCCCATGAGTTGCTGTGTGTAATTACTGGTGAGGAATTTTAGATAGCACCATAGGTTCCTGAGGCACAACCCTTTTTATTTGCTAATCACAGGCTAATGATTTCTTTTTTCTATAGTGATGGCAATGTCAGTCTTGCACTAACGTCCCTGCACTCTCTGATTCTTAGCCACAGTCCTTCGTTCAGAAATTACAGAAGTACCGTTCCTCTGTAGATGAGGTGGACCTCCGGGAGAAACAGCTAGCAGCCATGAGGGTGGATGTGTGCAGTTCAGATGCCCTCAAGAAACTGAAAGGTTTGTGGATGTGCTAAAAGCCCCCCTGTGCAGTGCAGGGGGCTTTTATTGGAAAGTTGTGGTTGTGAATCCCAACTGCCTCAAGTTGCGCTTTGGATAAAAGCATCTGCTAAATGCATAAATTGCTTAAATTTATTATAAACTAATTTGTTATCGAATATCTGTAATTTACAGAAATTCTCAAGTTCACTTTTAAGTCCTAAATTCTCAATATAAAAATAAATTAACAGTGGTTAGTGGAATGGATTTGAGTTGAGTGAATAAAGTGAGTGTGAGTTAACATGCACACCAAAAACTTATCATTACAAGGTTTGTAGTTACCTGATTATTCAAGTGCTCATGTAAACTGAATAAAATAATATTCTTCATAGGATTACTGCTGTTGACTGTTTATGAGAAATCTGTTTAACACACCCAGGGTTTCATCAATATTCAGATTTATTCAAGATATGTTTGATCAAGTTTATTTTGTTATTTCATATCTGCACCTTTGCATGAAACACCAATGAACATAGGAACTTGAAGAAATATGTTTTGTATTTGGATTTGTACTATCGGATTATTGGATTTTTAAAATGCACGTAAATACCTCAGAACGGGTTTTTGCAGTTACCTGATTTGCCTGTTATTGGTTTATTGTGACCATGTACAGTCACAGTGGGTGAGTGAGTAAAATGAATTGCATCAATATGTGCTATTCCTGTGTTTCCCATCTTGCAGATAAAGCTGGGGGCAAGAAGTTTGCCAAGGATTTTGAGGAGGGCAGTGCAAAGCTTCAGGAATTCGTCTCCATCCTGGAGGGGCAGGTGAAGAAGGGCCCTGTCCTCCTGGAAGCTCTGCAAAATGCTGATGTCTTCTACGAGATGCAGTACAAGGAGGTGAAGATTGTCACCAAAGTGAGTAAAGACTGTCTACACTCTAGGCCAACTGGTGCTTTTCTGCACTTGAACTCAGCCAGTAGCTTTAAGATGTTTGAACTTTGACTGTGAAGTATATATAGTATACAACTGACAATATGACATTCCCTACTAAAAAGTTTCCTTGCTAAAAAAAAGTATTTCATGGAACGGGGATGCCAACGGCTCGCTGTTTGGCAACTCCTGCTTTTTTCACGTTGTTTTGGGTGACTTGTGTGAATCATACAATTCCGAAGAGGGGAAGTAGGGGCGACAACAACGATAGTAGGCTACATGTTTTGCTGATAGATAGTCGGTTTATGCACCATTACGCATGTCCATCGGTGACATTAGGCATATGGATAAAGTTTGTTTCATCATGCATTTATTTCTGGATGGATTACAGAACCTGGCTTTGTTTACATCATCAATAATGAAATCAGGATTAAGGTCAGATCAATTGGCTTGTTGTGTCTCCAGTAACATGTAAAAAAAAATAGCCTTGCCTTTCGAGTGTCAGGAAGAGCAGGCTGTGTCTGCTGTGGAGCAGGCATAGGACTGTCTAAATAACTACTTTAGACCCATCATGGAAAGAAAGTTACGCCTGTAGGTGTGGTCAAAAATTCGAGGCCGGCAACTTGGTGGATCACTGCAGTCTTGCCAGAGATGCCGGAGACAAGTTACCCACACACAACCTACACAAGGTGTGCCGAGTAACTAGCCCCTCTTCTTGAAGACTAGGATTCCCTTTTATACCCCCCAGAGAACACATCACATGTTCTAAAACAAATAGCAGACCCCCATGCCCTTCATTTGACCTCTTGTCCTTCTGTTGTTTTGACTTATCTAGGTTTTATTATTTCCTGGTGGAGCCAAATCATCACCGTTTTGGTTTTCACCACTTTAAGTTACCAATTAACTTAACAACATTTCAGTTGGTTGGTTTTTTCTCAGGGCTGGGTTTTACAGGGCATACATTCTGTATCACATTACTATTCTCTTTTGCTGACATTAATTTCTAGGATTTATTAATTTCTAGCATTAATTTAATGTAATGCTTTGTTGTATAGGAAAGGATTACCTTATTGTAGTAGTTGATAATTAATGTCAGCAATGTTTGCTTTGTAGCTGTTAACAGTGTGGCTAATCGTGATTGTCTAATCGACAGTTTTGGTCTTTTAAGCCTGTTGAATTTTGCATTTGGATTACAAATCGGATATATTCTAATTTTTTCTATTTGCCTACTATGTTTGGATTAGACTTAGCTGGTAGTGCAGCTACTTGCCCTGACAAAAAAACTGTTGGAATCTTGTATTGTTTTGGGACTTAAGTAAAGAATAAAGAATACTAGAATATGGAACACAAAGAATATAGCGGTGTTGAGAAGAGCTGTAGTCTTATAGAGGCACTGTTTGGACATTAAGAGCTTATATTAAAAAATATTATTCCCAGCGTTTGTTTGTACCTGGCACTAATCATTTTTTTGTTTACATTCTTAGTGGTGTGCCAATCTTAAGATTTCAGTGCCCAAACATTACAACAGAATAATACCTTAAAGACACTTATTGCTATTATTGGCTGCACATGTGTGCTCAAGGTAGGATGGTTGGCTACAGAATAAAGCTGCATCATGACCCCTACACTCACTGTAGTGACCATATTACACTTCAGCCTAATACGCCGCCTCGCAGCCACCACCTCCACACTGAACACCTTGACACACCAACACCAACACCCCAACTCTCTCTGTTTTTGACCACATGTGCATTTGCTTCCCTGACGGAAAGTATATTTTTTGTTGTTGTTGTTGTTGATTTTGATTGACCCGGTGTATTGTTCAACTGTAGGAAGGTCACCTTCACTTTAATTCATCCAACTTCCAGTACAGACTCTCACCAATGGTTTCCCTCTCTCTTAGGCTTATGAAACCTTTGCCAACCGCGTGAATCACCTAAAGCGAAAGCTAGACACCCTGAAGACTACCCTGCCCTCGCTCGAGGACTCCCCTGTCCCCTCCCCCTGTGCCGACGCGCCTTCCCCCACTGGCTCGGAGTCCCCGTTCCACGGCCTCTGCCCTCCTGACCCTGCCTTGGACGGCGCTGCAATGGATGATGACCATGTAGCCCTCATCCCCCTGGGAGACGCACCCAGCCCCCTGTCTTCTCCAGGGGGATCTCCAAAATTAGATGCTGAAGCAGTTGGGCAGACAGACAACACAGAGGTGGAGGACATGGAGCTGTCTGATGTGGAGGAAACAGAGGGAGGAGGCATCATTGGTAAGGAGTGAAGGAGGACCTTGTAGGGGGGCAGGGGGAGACTAAAACAGTAATTTTTGTTTAAATACACAGCATTAACAGCAACATTTTAACTTTGATAAAATGAGATTGCGTTGGCACACTATTAACATGTTAACTTCGACAGCCCTTAGAAAATGACATCCTAAATACAAATGGGAGATAAGCAGGATAACAGCCTTTGTGGTGACCATTTTGATGGAAATAAAGACTCGGCAAAGACAACTCCACTCTGTGCTTTGTGTGTCGCAGAGTTCTTCACCACCACCTCGCCATTATTTCCATTGAACTAGTCACCTTGTTGGCCGTTATACCTTACATAACAAGTAGAGCATAGCCTTAATTGGATTGTGAAGGTGAGGAGTGAGAGAATGGCATTGTGACATAATAAGATGGCCAAACGGAAAGGATCACCTGAGTGAGTCTGTGATCTGTGATCTAATGTTCCGCTCCCACTCACTTATTTATAAATAGAGTTTTTGGTACTCGTTTGCCCAGTGATGTGGTTAAAGCCAGTAGAACTACGCTTTCTGTAAACGTTTGTCAGCTTGATAACAAAAGTTTACTTATTAAATAACCTTTCATTGTTTTGCCTTCTGGTGGTGGTATAACACTGTACTTGTATTCCTACATAAGATATTCACCTAAGGAGTTATTGAAGAGAGACGTTGCATCATAGGTAAACATCCAGCATTCTAGAATTAGGCAGGAAGCAGTAGATTCAGTGCAAAGGACATTTCACTTTTAGGGAGAAGGGGGAAGGTGTGGATTTTTGTAGGAACTATTTAGAGGATATTTGGATTTTTTTTAATGAAATAAACAAATGGGTGAATATCTATTAAGAGCTATATATTGAAATTATAGTGACAAATAAATGACTGGAGTGGGCCTTTTAATAAATGATGATGTAGTTTAATGTGAAACATAGAATTGGCCAATTTGACATTTTGGATATTTTGTCAAGTTATGATAAGGCGTATGAGGTCATTTGAATAGCATAGAATTCCGGGGTCAGTCCAGCAAAGTTTGCATGAAATTGTTGTCTTCTCTTTTACTTCTCTCAGTAAAGCATAACTACTCCTACACTGTGTTTTGCAGTGAACTCTGGGCCCACTCAAGGCTTGAGTTGATGTCAAATAATGGCATGTTAGTAGATGTTCAACTTGTGGAGGGCATGGCCAGGAATGGAGGGATGGCTAGCTGCACTTGTGGAGGGCATGGTCAGGAATGGAGGGATGACTAGCTACACTTTGGGCTACAGTGGTGGTAATAATCCTCATTATGTTTGTGTTTCCCCCTGATCAGTAGAGGAGCAGGTGGAAACGCCTATTGCTCCTCTGGTGTCCAATCCAGTTTCTGCACTCATTGCCCCCCAACCTGCACTGACCAATGAGGTTACACCAGTAAAGCGCACAGCACTTCCTTCTAAGCCTAATGCTGCTGTTACTGTTCCTGCTGCTGCTACCGCTATTACTGCTGCTGCTCCAGCTCCTCCTGTTGCTACCACGGTGACCTCAGCTGTGAATCCAGCCGCACCAACAATCCCTGCTAATCTGGCCAATGTAGACCTTGGGAAGATCAGCTCCATTCTCAGCTCCATCATGAAGAACACAGGTCTGTTTTTTAAAAAAGTTTTTTTTTTTAAATTTAGCATTTTGAATTGTATGTTTTTTATTAGTATTATTTCTCAAAGAATGGGTTTTGTGGCTCATTTAACACATGTATGGGAGTTTGGGATTCTAGTTTGAGCACTAGTTTAAGCACAGTTTAAGATTAAGATCTAACACCACCCTCTCTTTTCCCTGTTGTCCTACAGGAGTGAGCCCAGGCTCTCGGCCTTCTAGCGAGTCCCCTGTCGCCCCTGTCACACTGGCACCGCCTCAGAAGACCCCTGCTCCAACACCACAGAGTTCCAGCTCTCTGGCCAGTATTCTCTCCAAAGTGGACACAAACACCATCCTCAGCGCGCTCTCCAAAACTCAAGGCCAGAGCGGAGGACGGCAGGGTGAGGAGACAGGGAAGGGCTGTGGTGGGAAAATATATATATATATATATATATATATATATATATATATATATACACATTGAGAGAGAGGGTGTGAGAGAGAGAGATTTATATATACATTTTGAGATGCTGAATTCTAGTAATAAAATGAGAACAGAAGTGTGAGAAGAAAGTGAGTGACGCTAAAATTTTGAGGAGAATCATTTTGGGTGGAGGAAGTGCTTTTTACCACTTTGGTGTATTTTTAGGGATTTAATGTATTTTATTTTAATTTCATGAAATGTATTTCCTGTAAATGTACTTTTAAGGTAATTTTGTTACCCTCTCTCTCTCTCCGTAGGTTTCTCCTCCGTTATGAGTAACCAAGGGGTGAAGACCACAGCCAGTGCTCCTGCAGCTGCAGGGCTGCCCAGTACCTCTTTTCTGGCACCTTCTAATGACCCCATCCAAACCACCCTCAACACAGCTTCCTCCTTGGGACCACCTCTAATGGGGAACAGCTCCAAGCTACCTGGCCCAGCCTCTAGTACTATGCAGACCAGGCAACTTCCAGAGATCCCTGGTGAGAACGTTCCCTCAACGTCGGCTTCTTTGTCCTCTCACATTGACTCGAGGCTTCATAACTTTTTCCAAGGGAATCAGGGCTTGCGCAACTCTGGCTTGGGCTTTAACTCAGAGCCTCTCGGGCTAAGAGGCAACACTATGCCCACTGGTCCTCTAGGGCAGGTTGTCGCTAGCAACAGCCCATCTTTGGGGCAAGAGAACATGGATGGTACCCCAGTAAGGGACGAGTCTGGGGCCACCCCGACCCAGGATGAAGTGTCGGACGCCTCTGCAAACGCGCTGTCCATGTTCCAGGGTGGGGCTCCAAAAACTAGCATGAACAATCTGACCTCAAACCCCGGCTCCAGTCAAACTCCTGCGTACGATACCGAGTTCTGGAGAAATTCAAATTCTCAGCCGACCTTGTATGGAACTCCAAATGGCACACCATTCCATCAGGGAGGCTACAATGGGATGGGTCGGGGCAGTCTACCCTCTGGTCCTGGTTCTGAATTGGAACAGTTCCAGGCACAAGTCCCAAATTCAAGTCCTGGTGGCAAGCTACCACCCGACAGTCAAGTGGGTCCTGCAGGGACAAGACTTGACTCAAAGGGTGGATGGTATGGCCAGCCATACATGGACGAGTACAGTGACTCAAACATGGCTGCCACCTCATTGAATTATGGAAGGGAACCACGAGACGGTGAAGTCCCCCCACAGTCTACACCGCTTTCTACCCCAGGGTTTTTCAACTCACCTTTGCCACCCATCCCACAACTCCCTCCCCCACCCAAGGATCTTTTAGGTGGCCCTTCTTCCAGTAGGCCAGGACCTGAGTCTGTTGCAAAGCCCCCTGATGCACCCGGCCACCCTGACGAGTACCATGACCCGTCACACTTTGAGCCTGTTCGAGAGGACCTGCTTCTGCCTTACCCTGATCCCGAAGAGGAAATGGGGCACCCAGGGGAACCCCCTTTCTCCCGTCCTCATCCTTACCCATACCCCCATCCCCATCATCCTCAGCCACCTGGACTTGGACTCGATGGCGGCCCCAGACGAGGACCAGGTGGGGGTCCCAGACCGCCCCTGCATCACCCCCCTCGTGGCCCCCCTCACCACCTTCCCCGTCGAGCTGTCTCTCCTCCGCCTGGCCCTCTGGGTGATTACTATGACTCTCACAGCCCCCCGCCCCCTCATCTTAGACGGGGTTACTACGAAGACCGCAGTCCCTCGCCTCCTCCTTTTGAAGACCCTTACTACGACCGCTATTATGACCGTGAAGCGCAGAGTCCTTCGCCCCCGCCTTATCCGTACCGACGGCCCTTGTCTCCACATGCCCACCACCCCGAGTTTGACGTCTATGACTATGAAGACGATCATGTTCCTCCCCCTGAGCACCGGCTTCCCCCGCACCCTTTCCATCCTCGTCCGCCTCGTCCAATGCCCCCCACCGCCCCTATTTCCCAAAGGCCCATTGGTCCCAGGCGGCCAATGCCTCCGCGGCTGCCGCCCCACCACCCTCACGACCCCTTCCGCATGCCCATGAAACGTCCAGGACCTCCATTTGGGGGTCCGCCAAGAGGGGCCGGTGGTCCGTTTTTCCCTCCGAAGAGACCTTTCTTGCCCCCTCGCTATTGACTTAGTTGAAGGAGCACTTGTGAACACGTCACTGGGTGGGTAATCACGGGAATGGTGAACTCTTGTCCTGTTCAACCTAGCTACGCGTCATGCTGTCTGTAGCTACTGAAAGAGGATCGGTTGTGTTGGGGAAACATAGTTGGCCTCTTTGATCTTGCTCAGAGGGATTTTTGAAGCAGGCCGCACAAAAATGTCTGCTTATACAAAGGCATAGACACACACTAGAGTATGCTTGGGCCTAGCATACAGGTGTGCACTCTCCGGGTGTCGTACTGTCAGTGCCAAGAGATCTGCAGGCGTTTATCCGTGCTACTTGAGACATACCTTCTGATGAAGATGAGGGAGTGAACAAGGGAGGCAGACAACCCGAAGATGATGATGAATCGGGAGGAGTAGGAAGATGGAATGGAGACAGAGACGACATGGGCCTTCAAGATAAAGAAAGAAGATGAGAGGTGGTTATTATTTTCTGTTTGATATTCATGTTGTTTTGTAAAAGCGTCTCACAGTTTAATGCCCCCTCTGTACCGAGAGGGTTTCAGTGCATGGTTTCTTGACTGCATGTATTTATAAAACCATGAAAACTTTTCAGGACAGTCTAGACTATAAACATTAAATCTGTGTAACATGCACATATCTATTTAAACTATTTGAGATGACTTAAGTTAAACTCGCTTCAGGCGGTACATACATTTTATTCATGTATGTGGACTGAAGAAGAATGTTGTTTCCAGCTAAAATTTATTATTTTTGTAAGGATAGTTCAGCCATTAGCTTTGACAAAAAGGTGTTTTGAAATAAAAAAAATGAATAAATGTAAAGGATTAAGAAAATGTTTAGGTGTAAATATAGCCGTCGGATTGCCTTCCTGCAAGTTTTTTTTTTTGTTAGTTAATACCCTCGTGCGAAATGTCAGCTGAACCCGGGACAGAGTAGACTATTTTGCGTGATTTAGGGGGATTTGGGTGGGAATTATGGGGGGTGGAAAAGGAAAGGCAGGTGTGATGAAGACCAAGAAGAAATTTCAGCTCCCGTTTCAACTGCACTGCTGAGGAGAACAACGTCAGAAGACTGTTGGCTGGAGTCTTTGATTTTTTTAATTTTTTTTTTATTTGTTCTGACTTTAATAAAGACTTCCTTTTGGAACAAACCTCAAAACACTGCCCTGTTTGGGTACTGTCTGTCTCTACTGTGGGTCGCTTGTGTGTATGTATGTATGTGTGTGTGTGTGTGTATGTATGTATGTATGTATGTGTGCATGTGGGGCTTGACTCTCCTTCTCTCTTTCTTTGTCTGTCATGTTAGCCTATATCTCTCGTCGCACAGTAGTCACTCAAAGCTGTCGTAGTTAACACATATACTCACATATTTCACAAACTGTGTTCTGCTCATTGAAGATGAACAGTTAAATTATCATCACTTGGACATTTTCAGTCATTGATTTATTTGAGTGTGCAAGTTAGTTAACTATGTATCTCAAAACTAATATTATTAGCACCATACTGTACATCGTCTTGCAATATCCATGTAGTGAACCTCATGAATGGGTCTGTTATATTTGCATATTACCAGTACAATGGCATAGGCTACATAATGCCAACCACATTGGATGTTGTAAAGGAATCCAAAACACTTTTATTAAAACACTTTTAAATGTTTTACTACCTAGACTTTGTAGCAGACGTTGAAACTTCAAATTGGCCATGGAGGTACAGTCATTTTGTCCTCGCCTTCAAAAAAAAAAAAAAAAAAAAAAAGGCTGCCTTCAGGCACACTGACACCCTAGAGTAGAGCATTAATGACTAGATGATCAGCTGGGTGGGGGGTGTAGTTAAGTGTAGTTCTGTTCTAGTTCAGTGTAGACCACAGGCATAGAGGATTTATCCACAGTACATGTGTGCAGTTAGCTCAGGTTAAGGAAATCATTCAGAAAGTATTTGGAATTGAAGTACAGCCAGTGAAATGTAAAGTCCTGGTTGTTGTGCCTGTATTTAATACACAAATTAAAGTTTTAAAAAGTGAATTTAACAACTCAATGAAGTCTATGATGCACAGTCACATTTTTCCCACTTGATTTTCTTTGAATGTATACTGAATTAATGTAGGCCTTTAGACCATAAAGGATATTTAAGTATGCGATACACAATGTGTTTAAAACTTATTTGCAGCACTAATCTGTTATCTGATTGTCTCTAGGCCTTTTCAGTTTGGGCCTCAGAAAATATATTTTTCTTAAATAACTAACCTTAATCCAAGACTCTGACAATCTCTCTAGAATTCTCCATATTTTGTTAGTGAGGACCAGATAAAAAACAAGGCATATTGTTTTTTCAAATACATCCAACACACAATGGTTACATCTTTTGGATCTAGATTCCAAAGTGACACAATCTCTAGAGGCAAAATCAAATACTATGTTCCACCCCAACATTAGCCCCGTCAAACTGAGTGAAAAGAACATGCTTGGCATTCACAAGTTGGATTCAAGCATTTTAATAATTGTTTTAATAGTTGTCTATACAAAACAATCCTGTTGTCTCTGGGCAAAATTTTATTAATGCAGGACATATTCTTTTAGCTCTCATAATTGTGGTTACCTTGGAAACAACTACAGATAAAAATGGCAGAGGAAATGCACAAGCCACTATTCATATCTTAAGCTTGAGTATGTAAAAAGACATCCCATTATCAGTATAACATGAGATGTTTGAAGGGTTGAGAGGGTTTTCAGCACTGCACTCCCTAGCAAAGCTCAGAAGTGCATTTTTGGTGCCTCCCAAAGCCCATCATCTGAATCATAGGTCATTCATGCTGACCTCAGCAGATTCAGTTGATTTTGACACAAGCCAAGCCATTTGTTTACAAGCCAAAAGCATGCGGTGAGGAAGACTTTAGTTTTACTCCAGTATGAGGGAATTTGTTAAATATTTTCAAATGAAGTATGAGTATCTCACACAATGCTGTGCTCCAAGTACCATGTCTGTTTAAGCAGAATCTGGTTGTCTTGGTTGTCAGAACAGTTGTCAGAAATCTGGCTGAGACTATTCTCTATTCTGTAGAGAAAGCACAGTGCGCTGCCGCAATTTAACTCATAATCCACATCTCTAAAAGTATTAAGCTTTTTTGAAAAAGTATTAAGCTTTTTTGAAAAGCTTTTTTGAATAGGCTTTTGTGGTGACAAATTTGAAATAGATAATGAAGATAAAATAAAAAAGTAGAAAAGCAAAACTGGTTGGCAAAGAAATAAACCTGGTGGCAAAGTAAGGGGGAGAAAGGCAACAGAGATAAAGTGCAAATTTGTTTAAAATGAGATAGGAGTAGGTTCTAACAGCTTTAAAATATAATTTAGATTTCATTAGGGAGGCTGGGCACAAAAATTTAGTTGAAGGCCAATGATTTGTGGGCCAAGTTAAATGAGCAAATTGCATTTAATCGGTCTGTGTTCTTAATCAGAATTTCCTAGTTCTATTTATTCCTGGATCCTGGAGCAAAATAAATCGTAGAAAAGTCATAATCACATAAGACATTTAAAGGCTTTTCACACGACAATCGTGCAATAATTAGTTTGACATCTTTGATGTAGATTTAAGGCGTTACGGTGAATCTTTCACTGAAAAAGAGATCAGAAACCTTGACATAGCTCGAGTAATGTTCTGTCCCCGTGTCGTCTGTGTGTCTCTCAACCAATGACAGAAGTGATCATAAAGGTCAATAGGTCATTGTACAGTGCCCTGCACAAAACATGTTGATTTCTCCCGGAATTCACTCCCGGAGCACAAACAGAAATCTGCAAACAAGGCCATCCCTTTGCTACTCGTTGTTAGTGTGAGCTCGCTTTGGCTATTTTAGAAAAAAGTTGGTGCTTTAGGGTCGAAGGGTATTTACACACTTTTTCAAGTTTTAATTTATTGTATTTATTGTTTTATCATGACAATGAGATGCACTGAAATCCGGCACCGTGATTCCTCCTGTAAAGCACACTTTTGTTATTTCTAATGCATTTGATACATCGCGTGTCTCCGATTAAGCTTGTTGCTGCTCCCCGACAGTCAATTGTTGTTGATGAAAATTCCTCCCCTCCCGAGACATTTTCTAGCATCCTGGTACTGTCAAGTTTTCGGATTCGTTCCTGAAGCTGTGACTTTCTCGCTGACCAATCGGAATGTAATGGGGGCAAACTCGAAAAGGTTCCTTGACTCGACCTGCGGTTTGAGCGACAGCGACATGCAGCGTAGATATGAGGGAATGACAACTGGGCAAACAATAGATCAGTGGTATCGTTTTAGTTTATGCAGTAGCAGATTAAACTGACTGTATATTGTGAGTAAAATATTGCTGTTAGTAAGGCTGAGTTGATCTACCGTCCTATAAATATGCCCCCTTTTTGCCATTTTGTTTTTCACATCTAATTTCTTAAGTGATGACTTGTTATGAACCTGCATTTTCCTGTCTCTTGTCAATTTCTGTGTTCTTCTGTGTCAATTTCTTGTTCATTTCTGTGTCTCAGTGATGGTCATTTGATAATTCAGCCTTTCTCCTAATTATTAATCTCTAATTAATAATCTCTTCCTTCCTCTTTTTTTCTCTCCCTAATTCTGTTCCCCAGCAGCACCTGTGCAGACACACCAATTGCACAAGCCTGGATGGTGGGAGTTGACGCTCTGCCTAGCAACAGGGCAAAGCCAAGGACTCCTTGTACTACAAGAGTCCCACCCAGTTCTCATCTCAAGGTAACCCTGCTGCATGTGAGACACATAAACTAATATACTGTCACAGCGGACAAGCTGTTAGAGTCGGATGTAAACAATAAAGACAAATAGTTATCTACAAAAACATCACAGTATACTCAAAATCACAAAACGATGCAGAAAAATGTAATACACTCAGCAGATTCAATACAAGTTGAAAGTTGATTTTCTGTTGAAATTTGCAGTTATTTTATGTCATCATATATTATTTATCAATTGTCACACTAGGCTCCTTTCCGTCCACCCAAGCCATAGACTGATAATTCTCTGTGTCCAGGTTGCTTGATAGTGTTTCTTGTTCATAAACGGTAGCGTATTTGATTATGTTTGTTCAATTAATAATAATCGCAGTCTGTCCTCCGTGATATGTTTTCCAGTATATATGCACAATCCGTCATGCTGGCCTTGCTGAAATGCTGTTTTAAAGTTAAAATGAAAAGCCCATAATATACAGTTAATACTTACAGTGAGAAGCACCATGGATGAATTTGACTGTTTGTCTGTTCTTGTTTGTTTGTTTGTTTTTTAATCATCACTGTAAGACTTGAGAAGTTGCTAGTTGTAATGAATTGTTAATGTGTGCACACATCACCCATGTCTAGTTTGGCATTCAATGTCCTTCAGTCCAATTTTCTGTTCATTTAAAAATGTTACTCATATGACCTGAACAGTCCTATGTTTATCTCTGTGTTGTAGTGAGACAGAGAGAGAGTATATATTGCTTTCGATCCTTAAGAAATGATTGTATGATGACTAACCTCAATGTAATGTCACTCACTTTGATGACCCTCTGTTCAATTTGTAAAGAGTTCTTTTGTTGCATTTAATAGCTTGTACACACATTGTACCACTAGAGGGAGTATTCACTAACACCGCTTTGACACTTTGCATGGCTGCAGTTTTCTTATAGTCTCTTATATTGGCTTCTATGAGGGGTTTTATTTTTTCTTGTTCTTTTTTTTTGTCTTTTTTCCCTTTACAGTTTTGCTACAGTTATTTTGATAACCCTAGGTCTAAAATAGGTGGTTGTTTAAATGTTCTGAATGTTGTTCGGTGGCCACCAGGTGGCGTTGCCGTAAATGGGTCCGGTTTAAATCTTCAATGTAGTAGAATCATTTCTCACTTTTTTTTAAGTCGTGACATGATGCTGTTTTTGTACAAACAATAAGTGCATAGGCTATACTTGGACAGTTAAGCACTAAAAAATAGTGAAGTGTTGAACACATGAAGTAACCTAAAGTAGAGTAGCCTATGAGCCAGAAGCCTAACGGATACTATCTGTGTTTTTGTGTAAGGATGGCAGAGCAAAAGCCGGAGATGGGATTTAGTGGCGGGTGGCAGATGGTGACCACTCCGTTAAAATTAAGAGAGATCCTTGTCCCTCTCACACCTGCTTACTAACATTTTATCCTGGCTATATGATGAGTATTTCCACGCAAAATGTGTGTGGAAATATTATGCGTGCGTGCGATATGGACATATCAGCCTGTGTGCGTAGGCTATGACGTAGTTCTTTGTTTACATTGTGTATTTTCATTCTTAAGGGGTAATTTAATCCAGTGTGTTGCCTAGTGTGCTTCATTTCCGCCATCATTTCACTCATTAAATTTGGCCTACACGATGACAGAAATTTTTAGAATGATTGTAGTTGTGTAGGCTGGTCTGTAATCACAGTTGGCCGTTTCAGCACCGTGGCCAGGGCTCAGCAAGAACAAAAGGCGGATTTGCGTTTCTGGATGTCAGGGACTGTCTGTAATTCTTTTGCATGACGAAAAACGACCAACAGCCTAGCTCGTTAAGACGTCGGCTTTGAGAACCTCCCAGAAAATAAATTAAATTCAAGTTGAATGATTTGTGTTTTTTAACGCTAGGTTGCACCTATCAAAATGTCTTGTGTTTCGCAGATAAAATTTTAATTGAGCAAGTCACGCAATTTTCTTTCGTTTGTTTTCGTATATTTTATTAGTCACAGTAGAAATTTGCAAATGAAATAAGACAGTGGATTAGTTCCGTTATCATTACTTGATATTCTTGTAGAAGTAGGGATGTGTATGTAAATCAACGGACACTCCAGTTATTGGTTTAGTTCGTGTCGTTTGGTGTTCAGTGACTTATCGACCCTCCCTGGCGTACGACATCACCGCTTGTCACACCCCGAGGGAGGGCTGGAACAGGACACAGATTGACAGAGGGAGACACCGGCTCAGGACGCTATAGAGCAACGCTGCACAGACATCGAGCCCACATAGAACGAAGAGATCTTGTCTGTGTCACTTCTGATATTACGCCACATAATAGGTGAATAGTTATCCTTCAGTGGCGTCAATTTAGTATAAAATTATTATAGTAATAACACGTATGTTGGAAAATCAAGGAATCATCGCTTATCAGAAGTCGCCCACAAGCAAGAGATGACCCTTTGAGACATTGACACTGGACGCAGACAAGGAGTGACCGATTTTTCTGTCGTTCCAGGGGCAACTTGTCAAAAAAGATTCTCAGGGGCTGTCGTTATCCTTAGGCTACAATTACGGAAACTGAAAGGGACGAGACGAGCGAGAAGAGGACTGCCAAACAAAACCATTTGAGATTAGAGAGAAAGCGAGCGAGAGACAATCTGCAACTCACCCGTGACGAAGAGAACATCCATGTGAGAAATGAAAATGTTATACGCTTGAATTTCGCTTGCATGTTTTTTTGGAGGGGCATAAGTTATAATTTTAAATAAAATGTGATTTATCATTTTGGCTTATTGATTTTAAGAATGGGGGTTGTAACAGAGGTCGACACAGTTTGCCAGTGAAGGCTACGTTTCTATTGGATTAGACAAAGGACGTCTGTGCGCGTTTGTTTACCTTCATTTTCCCCTCTCTCTCATTCGCATGTACACTTTCTGATTTTGTGCTTCCCTGTCCCTCTCATGATGCTCACACAATAATCTGAAAGCCATGGTTACGTTTGCATGTATTTGGTTATATGGGTAGCTATGTGTGTTTGCGTTTTGGTGCTAAATTATTTGTCAAGGCTAAAACGTTGTCACGTTTTGCTTATAATATAGGTCATTTCACGCGCGAATTACAGCGTGACCTATAGGTCATTTTGGTGTGTTTAAAATCATTTGTTTATTAGTTTTATGCAAATATTTTCATTTTTATTTTCCCCAGCTCTGTACCAAGAAAAAGCCATCTCCATCTTCGCCTCCGTCCGTGCCTCACGACCCTCTTCGGGAGATCTCCACCCCGTCGACCGCTCCTTCAGAGCAGAACACCGGGCGCAGAGCCCCGCTCCCCACCGTCTCAATGAAGGAGCCCGACGCGATAAAGCTGTTCATCGGTCAGATCCCGCGGAACCTGGAGGAAAAAGACCTGAAACCTATCTTCGAACAGTTCGGAAAGATCTATGAGCTTACGGTGATAAAGGACAAGTACACGGGCATGCATAAAGGTAGGGAACTCTTCCCATTAAAAATACATTACAGATCTGGCTTATTGTTCTCTGACATATGTAATTTATCAGGCCTAATTTTCTACAATTGGATATTTTATGTATTCAATTTAGTGGACATACAGTTCATATGATTTTTTTTACATTACAATAAGATAAGAACAGAAGGAGAATGAATCGGGAAATGCTTGTTTTTATGTTATGATAATTGATCTTGGGCCCTGTTTAAAGGGACATTCAGAAGGACAACATTTTATTATTTATAAAGAGCGATCTATAAGTTCAGAAAAGACTACCTGACAAACCATCATACCCTTCAAATGCAAAACTGACATTATCGTTTAATATTAACTACGAAATATGATCCTATGGTTTTTGTATTGTAAAAGAATATCTAACACTTATTTACATAATAGAGTATGTGTAGATGTGCATAGATATCCCCACTCATAATTATAATATTTGCACAAAAATATAGACTTGAATGTGTGTGTGTGTGTGTTTGTGTGTGTGTGTGTTTCCTCATACTGTCTCCTAAAATAATTGGCGAGGGGAATTATTGTAGGCAGGGTGGGTATTTTATACCATGTTGGGCTTACTATTCTGTGGCCCATATTTTCAACACGGTCTGTTTAACTACACTGGCTAGTTTGAAGACGTGGCACTGCAATGTTTTTTACTGTTTACCAAACTGCGTTGTGGCGTCACCGTTGCCCCTCTCTCTCTCTTTCTCTTTCTCTTTCCCCCCCCCCCCCCCCCCACCCCTCCCTCAGGATGTGCCTTCCTCACGTACTGTGCCCGTGAGTCTGCTCTGAAGGCCCAGAATGCACTGCATGAGCAGAAGACGTTACCCGGGGTGAGTACAAGTCTCTGGCACCACCACCACTGGTTCCACATCTACGTTTAAAAAATAGAGAGGGAGAGAGAGAGAGCGAGGTCTCTCTGACCTGAGGCCACATGTAGCTGAGCCATAACTGATAACAGGAAGCTGTCAGTCATCAAGTCTCTCGGCTCTCTCTGTCTTCGGCACTGACATGGAATAAAAGGGAGGTGACATGCTGAGATTTGTTCCATTAACAGCTGCTGTGGTGTCTTGCAACGAGGCGGTTAAAGCAACAGCTCGCCACCGTCGTCTATGGGAGTGACTGTAGCGTTGCTCTGGTTGGGTGTTGATTGCTGCGATGGTGCTATAAAGCCCTTTGAGACAGCCAGTGACATGCCAACTCTGCTCAGTGGCTGTTCTAACGCAGCTGGACACCAGAGAACTGTGCAGCTTTAAATGTACAGATATACATCACATATATACATGTACAACACATCACCACACATACGCATATTCATTACAGTACATCACATCACAAATACACATGTACATTACAACACATCATGTCACTATCTACAAATACACATATGCATGTATATATGTGTACACATATATATGTATATACACATACACATGCATCCTCACACATCATATATACTTATAAACATCACAAACATAAAGGAGTCATTACAGATAATGCCAGACAGTACTTACTTATTTTTAATATCATTCCTAATGGGTATTGTACATACATGAAGGTGCAGCTCAATAGAAACGTAGGCTTTTTATTGAGTCTAAGCAACAGAGATCTCTCCCATAGGAGAGCTAAGCCAGCATTGGTAACATTATTGGAAATGATCACGAGTGGGTTATGATTCTCAGAGCTCAGGCTAATTCAGAATATGTGCTCTGTCTATGAGAACAATCATTCAGACAGTATATGTGTTCATGAAATGATGTGTGTGTGTGTGTGTGTGTGTGCTTGCTGATGTGGTAATATCTGAGTTTGTGTTTATGCTTGTGAGTGTGTGTGTGTGTGTGTGTGTGTAGAGTTAATATCTGAGTTTGTGTGTACGCTTATTAGGTTGTGTGTTTGTGTGTGTGTGTGTGTGTGTGTGTGTGTGTGCTCGCGTGCATGTGTCTCATGGTAATAACTGAGTTTGTGTGTATAAGGTACTAGGCCTGTGTGTGTCTTTGGGGAACCAGTAACACCAGTACAAATCCTGTTATTAGCATGACAGTAGTCTGACCTGACTGACCTCTGGGAGAGCTCAGCATGTGGGCCCTTGCCTAAATCCTTGCCTCCTTCCTCCTGCACCTCTCTTTCCCGTCTGCTGTGAAACCCCGTAAAACACCACCCATCCATCCATCCCTGCCCCCAAACTTTAATGCTGTCCAAGCTGCATCCTGCAAAGAAACCTTAGGTTCACTCCTTTATACACACACACACACAATAGTCATCAATTCACCCTCCAAGAAAGCCTCCTCATTAGGAACAAAAAGATCTCTACACATTCACACGCACACACGTGGGCTCCCACTTAGAAACACACACACACACACACACACACACAAAACCCCCTCTTATCTTATAGTCCCCTACCCCCAACTCTTTACCTCAGCTGTGAGGCCAGTAGCACCTGCCATTTTAGTCTTTGAGAGATCAGTGGGGCACAATGGATGGAAGTCTGAGATCCCTTATCAAGCCTTGTCACCAGGATACAGCTTTTTGTCCCTACGCAAACTAATCTGCAGAGTCATTGCAGTGCATGTGAGATACTAGTGTTATCTTCCAAGATGTGTACAGGGCAGCCATTAAAAATAAATTAAACAATCATTAACTTGCAATGAAATATGGCTGAAATGTACATAAGATGTGAATGTCTTGTACATGTACACAGATGCACACTCATACATGCATGTAGCCATACTTAGGGCCAGGTGACGAGGAAAAAAAAGGAAGAGACTCTTTAAGATGCAGTATTGATTTAAAAAAAATGACAAATAGAATTGCTATCGTATTATTTTTTAAATGATGTTAATGTCTGCCACTATGATTTTGGGGGTGTCCAACTTCAAAAATGATTCCAGACAAAAACAAAACAAAACAAAAATATACCCTAAATCTCATCCTATCCCGATTCTGTGATGCTGCATCTGAAAGTAATAGTTATACCAATTTTAGTCCTGATAATATAGCTGCAAGGAATATGTGCAGAAATTTCTTAAGCTGATATCCGCCGACACTGATGTTACGGTACATTCTAATAATTGTCAATAAAATGAGAAGTTGTTTGACAGATTTTATCAAATTATATCAAATTTTCCTGAATGTGTCTTGAATTATTTTAATGATTTTAGAAAAGGATTTGGACTTCACTGCAGGTTGTGAAGGTCTGGCATTCGTGTCACCTTATATTTCAATGTTTCTCTCAGATGGTCATGATATCACACAATCATGGGTTTTATACATAAGGATGTGCTCTTTATTTTATGGTTGGAACCAGTTATAAACACATTCATCTCGTCATTCACAATATTTGAGCTTGACTATTTCATTAATAGGGCCACCAGTAACAACCTTATAAGCTACAGCAATTCAGAATTATTTTAATGGCTCTAAACAATCCGTCCCCAAAATAATTTATTTATCAGCATCAAAAAAGAGGGCTTGTTTTCACAGGCCTACCCCAGCTGTGAATCTCCTGTCATTTTAAAGACTGCTAACATTTGCGTACGTTACACAAACAGAGAGAGGGCTTTAGCCACAGATGTTTCCAGAATGTTAACGTCCAGCTCATAGAAATGGAACAATTTGATTGGCTGACCATGATGGGTCTGATGATCGAAATTACATTTTCCCTTTACTGGTACTACTGAGGTTATAACAGGCTTTGAAAGACTGAAGCGTCACAGAGAAAGAAATGTGATTGGATAAAGACACCCCCCCCCCATACACAAACACACATACATACACACACACACACAGAGTGGGAGTGTCACATAACGTCACAATATAAACTTTTCAATGATCTGGATCAGCATATGAGAGCTCTACTCTGGTCTACGTGAAGGGGGATCCCCCCCCCCCCTGTCAAAATGGAACACGCAACTTAACAAACGTTCATGCCTTTCGCTCCACTTTTATTCTCTCTGGTCTAATGTTTGTATGACACAAATGCTGTACTCTGTATTTTAAACACCATTGGTTTCTGGTATGGAAAAGCATGAAGTATAACTATTTTAGACATGCATACTCCCCAGCCCTTTTTGCTACACAATTTCTCTCTCTCATTCTCTCTCTCTCTCTCACTCTCATTGGTTTCCTATTTCTGTCTTTTTCTCACACACTCACACCTCATCATTTAGGGGAAGAGGCGCTAGGCAAGGTGTGACTCTCCTCTGTTCCGGCTCCTTCTCTCCTTTCAACGCCTCTTGTTAGTCCTCCTCCTCCTCTCTCCCTATGTAGTTAGAAGTTTCTCACAGTGAACACAGTGGCTTTATTTATCTATCTATCTATATCTATCTATCTATCTATCTCTCTATCTCTCTATCTATCTATCTATCTATCTATCTATCTATCTATCTCTCTATCTCTCTATCTATCAATACACAGTGAGATGGAGAAATGAGGGATTGAGAGAGACAGGAAGTGTAGATAGAGTGAACATTGTAGAGAGGGGGAGATTTGTTGGTGAAGGAGGGTGGGAGGGAAGGAGGGATTGATGGAAAGAAAGAGAGAGAGGGCGGGAGGGGTGAACAGATGGCATGACTGGAGCAGCACCTGGCCTCATGTTTTCTTTTCAGGTGAGAGTGATGCCCCGATGGCAGCTGACTGTGGTCCACATCTGGGCCAGATCCTCTCATCACGTCAGCCGAGGGTTGTGACGTTTATGACTCTACATAGCCCAGGGCTGCAGCCTCCCCACCAGGAGAGATAGAGAGAGAGAGAGAGAGAGAGAGAGAAATGGATAGTGTGAAAGAAAGTGAGGTGGAGAGACACTGAGGGAGGGAAGAGAGAGGGAGAGAAAAAGAGTGGGAGGAGGTCAGTGTAAGAGAAAGAGAGAGCTGGAGAGAAAAAGGGATGGAGCGAGAGAAACCATAAAAGATATACAAGGATTGAGACAGACTGTAAAGGAAAGGTAGGCCTAGAAAATAACAGACCGTAAGGGAGACGTAGAGAGAGAAAGGAAAAGAGAGGGATGGAGAGATGGGTGGAAAGACCCATCTCTCCAATGGACTGCAAAGGCCTTGGGGTAAACGAAAACGAAGCCACCCTGGCACTGGTGATCGCCTGCCTCGTTGACTGCCCCCCCCCAACCCACCTTATCTTCTCGTCCCCAGTGTTGTCGCCTGGCGCCCGCTGATTTGGTTGTAAGAATCCTGCGTGTCCGAGTCAACAGTCTTAGGCCACTTGCCACCAGTCACAGCCAACGGGCATGTCTGTCCATGGGTGTGTCTATGTATGTGTCGGTCAGTGTGTGTGTGTGTGAGTGTGTGTATGTGTGTGTGTATGTGTCTGTCTGTGCGTGTGTACGTGTGTGCATGCATACTCCATACACGTGTGTGTGTGTGTGTGTATGTGTGTGTGTGTGTGTGTGTGTGTGTATAAGTACGCTTGTGTGTGTGTAGGTGACTGTGTGTCCCTTTTTCCAGGAATGTCTGAGCTTCCCATCTCTGTAGCAGCGCGTACGTTAGCATCAGCTTTATCCGCAGCCTCTCTTTATCCGAGGGACGGATAAACACAAAACATATGCATTATTTATTCCTCTCTTTAACTCAATTATCTTGTTTTAATTGAATTATTTAAATCATGTTTTAATCAAGTTAGTTATTCTATGGTGAGCCAACTGTGCATCACGGGTGATGTAACTAGGCCAGCTTGTGTGAGAGATCTGCAATGAGAGTGTCATTATTTCTGTGTTTTTATCCCTTTTGCAATTCCCTGTTGTTCCTCTATTTATGTTTTTCCTCATGTGGGAATTGTCTCCTTTAAGTAGATAAGGAGCTAAAGGGAGATATGCTGAGCAATAAGGAATGATATGAAAACATGGAACCGATTACTGACAAATGTGTGTGAATTGGGTTATCCCAGTGTGGTATTGTCTTATTCAACATAAAAGCACAGAAAGGTGTGTGTCTTTCTGTGTGTGTGTGTGTGCGTGTGTGTGTCTAGGAAGGACACTATAAGAGGTTGCGTTGTTGGGGGAAGGGGAAGGCAGGTGTTTTGAACCCAGAGGGGGGATGGTGTGAGTGGGTGTGTATGTTTGTGTGTGTGTGTGTGTGGGGGGGGGGTGTGGGGTGTGAGTGGGTGTGCTGGCAGAGAATGAAACAGACATGGGCCCAGATTGGCCCTCTATAATTAGAGCAAATGCATTCAGTGTACATCTGCTACATATAGATCATAAACTCACCGTGGCCCATGAATAGATGGAAATGGACCTGTGATCACCAGTCATCTCAACATGATCTATTCTGCCTATTAGTGTGTCTTGTGTGTGTTTTCAGCTTAATTGTGTCTTGGCATGCATACACACACACACACAAATACACATATTACACATATACTTGTAGGTATTATTGTAACAGATGCTACAAATGCTTAAGGTTTGTGAAGAAGGGTTTAAGGATGTATGCTAAAGGTTTGTGAAGAAGGGTTTAAGGATGTATGCCAACTTTCATTGAGAGGGCACACTTAAGCATGCAGGCTGAAGACTACATATGCCAGCAAGCTGATTTAAGAGATCAAATCACCTTACACACTCAAGCTCACATACACATATGCCACCAAGCTTCTTGAACCCCCTGTAACCCTAAGACCTAAAGTGACACACACACACACACACAAAGCTTCAGAACTCCACCATATCCAAAATATACATACACACACGCACACACACACACCTCATAACCACACCATACCTAAAACACACACGCAGTCAGTATATCACAGCTATAGAAATTGAGCATGCAGGAATCCTCAATGTCTCAGTGCAGAAAGCAACATAAGCCTTAGTATGCACATACACACACTCAACACACAATTAACACTTACTCAACGCACACACACACACGCACAAACACTCTCAATACACCCTTACACTCACTGATTGCATGCGCACACATACGTACATACATACACACACACACACACACACACACATGCACTCTCTCTCTCTCTCTCTTTGATTCACACATCTTTCACAGGCCAGCAGATTGCCCAAGAGAAGGACTGAAGTTGGAGGGGGGGAGGGAGGGTGGGTTAATTAAAGAGAGATTGGACAGATGAATGAAGTGTGGTGGGGGGCAGAGCAATGAATGAAAGTTTAACATAATGAGCGGCGGGTGGTCATGGGGGAGGGGCAAGAGAGATTGGGAAAGAAGGGTGTGTGGAGGGAGCCGGGGGAGTAGACAACAGAGGGGGTTTTGTGGGGTGTATCTATCAGCTTAAATACAGACATCTGTTAGCAAGACTCTGCTACTGTGTGTGTGTGTGTGTGTGTGTGTGTGTGTGTGTGATGATTGTACTGAATCTGGCTGAAACTTGATCTGATTGACAGGACAGGCTTCTAACATGGTGTCTGCGGCTAGAGATGAGGGTAATGATGGTAAACAATGTGTTTGTGTCTGTGTGTACGTGTGTGTGTGTGTGTTTTTGTTTACGCACTTATATGTGTCTGTGTGTGTTTGGATACATGTGAGTGTCTGGACTGTCTCCCCATGTGTGTGTGTGTGTGTGTGTGTGTGTGTGCTGGTCTCCAAATTTATCCTGGCTGACAGCATCCAGTCTTGGCTGCTGTGCTGTAGCTTGTGTTTCCAACCTCTGCTCTGTCTCCTCTGGCTAACCAGGGCGTGGAACCACTGTGACATCACAATCAGTGCCTTAGAAACAGCCGTGCAGAAATGGGTGGAACCATGGTGAGCCTCTGTGCCATCATAAAGAATCCTGTTCCGCACTGACTCATTATGTTCTGTTAAAACAGTAAAGAATGGTCAAAGTAGCCTTGGAGAAACTAGTGTGTGTGTGTATGTGTCTGTGTGTTTGGGGGAGAGGGGGTGGGGGTGAAGAATCTAAGAGGCAGCTGACCTGGTCTCCACTCCCCAGGGGCTCTCTGTGATAATTGATGGGGGTAATTGATTATTGATTATTGATTAACAGTCTGCGCTGGTGTTAAGGTGTGAAGGTGTTCTTATTCTCCTTGTGTTCAATTGATTCCCATAAAAGACACAGAAGGATGGTGTGAGATGCACTGTTAGGCTGGCAGAGGGAGAGGGAGTGAAAGGAAAAAAAAGAGGAGAGAGAGAGAGAGATAAACATAGAGAAAA